>JBAJFG010000281.1:0-491593 GCA_037903475.1 Ancylostoma caninum | reverse complement strand
CACGTCCGATATCCGTAAAATCCAAAACGTGCTGGAAATCTGCAGAGTCGAGACGTCGTTTTCAGTGCGCTTGAGGGTATGGGCGAGTGTTCCCTCGCAGTCGTCCATGTGTCAAAAGAAAATGGATGGTAATCCTATCAAAAATAGTAGAGAGCTGTGAACTCACGCGTCATTGGGTGGTTTCCTCATACAAAGTAGTCTGCCTGACGTCGCGCTTTTCTCGGCAATATTTCCCTTGACTTTCCTAATACTTTGTGTTGTTTTCACATTTTTATTCACTAGAAACCCTCTATCTGTAGCCCAAATGGCGGATCTAAAATGAGAGGGAGACTAATCCCATAACTTGATATGTTACATTAGAAGACTTTCATTCGCAAAAGTCCTCCTGACTGGGCTATTTTTTAACGGAAAAGCCATATGCTCGCCCTCCCCTCCCTCCACCCCTTCTACCCCCTCCACTGTGGCAACTGCTATCGCTTGAATGAACTTGCTTAGCTATAAGAATATACCTCCCCATAATGAGGTGAATCTTCTTGGTAAACACGGAAACGCTCAGAGTTATTTCACGATTGGTTGAGTCCTAAGCGAACAAAGCTCGTAACCATTGAATTGCACCTACGCTAATCAAAGTTCCGCCACAGGAAGTGATGTGACGACTATTCGCGACTAATCGCTTGTGATTAATCACTACCTGTTATCAAGCGCAGTTTGCTGGAAATTACTAGTTCGCAAGAATCTGGTCGGCTTTCACAATCAGATACAGAACCAACGTCTGACTGAACCTGTTTTTCCTTTTTTGAACCCTGATAGAGAAATATTGGCTCACAATCGCTGGGAAGTTTTCTCTTCACGTTACTAGGATTATGGAAATTTGAGTCTCTCATAGCGGTTTGCGTAGCTAATGGAATTACCACGCTAGTGGTGTTGTGTGTCAACAGACATTTACCCTGCCAACTCATTTGAATATCTAAAAACGTTGCTATAGTAAACAGTAGAGAAAATCACAAACCTTCTCTCCTTCGGGGACATCTACGCTCGTCTGTTCGACGCCAACTGCGATAGCATGGAATGCATCCACGATATTTTTTCGAATAATGAAAATGGCGTCGATTGTTTCGGTTTCATTGAAACCAGCAGAGTGAATCAGCCTGAATGGGAAACACCATGTGAACGCATTTTTTTTCTACATTTCTAACACAATTCTAAGATTTTGTTCTCGAAAACAGCAAAGCTGAATCTGTGAGATTTTTTTATTTTTCAGAGGAGTCAATCAATGAGCTCATACTTTTTCGGACGGCTCGGAAATCATCAAATAAATACAAAGAATTTGAACGTAGAGAGCTTAAGAAGTCGTCTGAACCAGAGCGAGAGGAATATATAGATACGTTGAAATTATGAAAATTATGCAGTTCTTCAGAATTCCCACAACTTTTCTCTCAAACTTAACATACTGTGGACAACTTTTAGAAAAGTAAGATTTAACTTTTAAAAGCGACTGCAGTGCTGTTAGAGGTACATATATTATTCAAAGCCCATACTCACCTCATCTGCTTCACAATGGTACTCTTTCCTGAGTCGGCGCTGCCTACAAGAACAAAAATAGCCAAGCCTCTGGGTGCATTGAATTTGGAACTTACCAAGAAGTAATATTTTGATCTTCCTCTTCTCTGATACGTGTTCCTTTTTGAGTTCCGAGTCAATCTGTCGTGACTTCGCCTCATCACCGGACTCACTTTTCAGCCCACATAGGCCAGATCCCATACCTACAATGAGTAAAGTTCGCAAAAATCGTAGATATTGAAGGATTTTTGCAGAATTAGATCTGTGAAGATGTCACGACATAAAATGTGAGCCTCACTGAGATGAGTAACTCAACTAATTAAGGTGCGAAAAAATACATGGAACTGTAGTGAACTCGCTGTATGGAATCATGAGGGGAAAGTAATATATGCAACACAGTGGAGTGAGACGAATCAAACCAAGACTAGAGATCCTCCCAATAAAGTAAAATGTACGTGAACTCTAAAAAGAAGCTGGAGACATATGGAGAAGGATGCGTACAATTTGTTGAAAACTTCACAAATTATAGGGAATTTCCTGCAAAATTGGTAGGATTTTTATGCGTTGTTCCACTGAACGCTTAGAAGAAGGGTTACAAGCGACATTGAAGAGATGCTAGCGGAATAATTAGCCATAAAAAACCATGTCATTTTAGTGGCCTGAAGCCGTATCTACATACAATCCTGGCAGATTTATGTCGTAAAGGACATCAGAAGAGTAATTTCTTGATTCTTATCTCATTAGACTGAGAAGGAAGAGGTGAATGAAGTCCAATTCCCATCCGAGTTAAACGATTTTTAACCAGTTCAATAAACTGCAAAATAATATAATAATAAACTGTAAAACCATGTATATCGCTGTAGAAGGGATCTTTTCCAGTAGATCATCTTCATGGAAAGATGATCTCCACTAGACATAACTCAGGTTCTCTCCTAAATGAATACGAACAAAGGAGCTGCGTGAGCGTACCAGTAGCAATCAGGTGAGTCTCGGGCCCAGTTACAGATGGCTACAAAGTCTCGAAATTCAAACTAAAAATGCAGTGAAAGTTTCCTAATTCTCTGAGAACGATGACTATGTACTTCGTATTGAAACAACGGATTGAATGCAAAGAAGTTCTGACAAATGAGGCGTTTTTCGCCAATCTCTTTTGTCCACAAAAGCCGATCTCAATCTCTTTTCTGCCTTCAACTGATTACCACATCATAAACCTTTGAAGATGCATTCTGGAAATATGTATATGTTTACTTTGTAAAGCATAGACAATTCTCGGTGCAAGTCCATGTTTTCCCATGACTTTTGTGTGGTTCTCACTTCTGCAGCAAATTCACTTTACACTATTGTATGTGGGTATAGTCTTTTCTTTCAACTGATTAGGAAGCTTATCCGTAGATGTTTTTGTTCATTGCCTTTGTCGGATAAAATAAGCGCATGAGCAACAAAATTATACTGGATGAGATCTCAAGAATGCGACATCTCATATCGTCAAATGATTTCCTTTTATTCTAACAACAAGCTCTGCCAAAACTTGTCCCTCTCTTCGGAAAATCGAAGATTTTCTAATTGCAATATTCCGTCTTGAAACCTCATATTTCATTTCAATACGTTTACAGGAGTGAGACTGCAGTGTTAATGTATTAAAGCGATTCTCCGAGGCTATCTTGAATTCACTTCACGAGTACTACTATAGGATGGACACCTTTGCTCTGCTATGATGATCGACGACCTCAGAATCCTGCTGCAGTGAATGACGACTACACAACATTTTCGAATTCTGATCTGTTGTCCTTCCCACTGGAAGTCCCGTAGTTCACAGCACGTTTCGCTGATAGTGCTGCTGTGAAGAGCGACATTTTATGGACAAAAAGTAGTGCAAATGAAGGGGGAACGCGAACGTTGAAAATGGAAAAGAGACAGAATTAAGAACAAATAAAGAAGCAAACAGTGACAATGAACGTTTCAGCTTAATCTTTACTCAAGAGAGAGAGAGAGAGAGAGAGGTGTAAGCCGTACCGTCATCATATCGAAAAACAGTCGTTAGACAGTGTTAGTTCTGCACTGGTACCCACGGGTGGTCAAGCAAAGTTTTCGTTGAGCTACCATCCCTGCGATATGATAGAGCCTTTGTGGCTGCTAAGTAGTAGGTCCAGCTCGCTCAAGAGACGTAAAAATTGAGTTGCATCCACAATGGACAAGAATCAGCGTTCCTTCTATATCCATCGTTGCTTCTGTAGGAATAGTGACGTTGAAGCACATACTTAACCTTGTTCTTAATTACTTGTATTCGGTATTGTCCAGCTATGTGATTGGTCTACTCGACCAACTGCTCAATCACAGAGCTCGATCCAGGCATAAAGCTTTATACCCTATCACATGAGGTCAGATCTAAGACTGCCTTCATACTCGACCGACGGTGAGGGCGGTTGGTGAATAAAAGATGCATATTGACAGGCGGGACAGACGGAGCGGTCGGAATATTCTCCGCTTCGGTGTTCAGACTTCGGTCGCTTTCACAGCCGAAAAATACGCTAACCGAACATTTCATTAATGTAAACAGGGATGTGGTTGTGATGATCCCAGTGCTTATTGACCGGTCTATCATGAATGTAGGCTTGTTTTCACTGGTTAAGAGGATAGAAGGCCGCTCCACTAATCGTTACAGCGTTAGAATTTCCGACGGGATGAGCGTATTTTTGCTCGCCGAAAAAACATCGTCGGTAGTGACCGCTTTCTCACCGCCTAGTATGAACGCAGGCTAAGGCTTTCTGTACACTTTTGTAACGTTACAATTTTCCTACATGGAGAATACGCACTTGCATAAGCATACGTTTGTGCTCAACCGGTTGTGCATTGTGGCGAACGTGTTAATGGGTATTCTGCTGCGGCTCCAGCTTTTCTGTTAAAGCGTTTGAATGCTCAAAAAGAGAGCAGAAAACCGTACCCGTTTAACAGCGAGATCTGGTATTACCCGTGATGAGAGTTGCGTAGAAGTTATGTTAAACAGCTTTGATTAATACTATCTTAATCTCACCAAATCCCTATTCAATTTCACTAGTCGAATAACAAAGGCAAAGAAAGCTATGAGCCATGATAATCATGACTTATAATAACGGGCTTACTCCGTGTGTATGTATGTATGTATGTATGTATGTATGTATGTATGTATGTATGTATGTATGTATGTATGTATGTATGTATGTATGTATGTATGTATGTATGTATGTATGTATGTATGTATGTATGTATGTATGTATGTATGTATGTATGTATGTAAGTATGTATGTATGTATGTATGTATGTATGTATGTATGTATGTATGTATGTATGTATGTATGTATGTATGTATGTATGTATGTATGTATGTATGTATGTATGTATGTATGTATGTATGTAATGTATGTAATGTATGTAATGTATGTAATGTATGTAATGTATGTAATGTATGTAATGTATGTAATGTATGTAATGTATGTAATGTATGTAATGTATGTAATGTATGTAATGTATGTGATGTATGTAATGTATGTAATGTATGTAATGTATGTAATGTATGTAATGTATGTAATGTATGTAATGTATGTAATGTATGTAATGTATGTAATGTATGTAATGTATGTAATGTATGTAATGTATGTAATGTATGTAATGTATGTAATGTATGTAATGTATGTAATGTATGTAATGTATGTAATGTATGTAATGTATGTAATGTATGTAATGTATGTAATGTATGTAATGTATGTAATGTATGTAATGTATGTATGTATGTATGTATGTATGTATGTATGTATGTGTGTGTTTGTTTGTTTGTTTGTTTGTTTGTTTGTTTGTGTGTGTGTGAAACGAAATTTAGGGGGCGTAGCCTAGAGAGAAGAAAATGTTCTATGGGCCCATTGTCGCGGTAGGGGTGCGCCGGCGTGCAAAAGTGGGGAAACGACTGGAGTCGGGTCCAACGATGTGATAAGGGTGTGCCGGCTTCCACAAGTAATAAGAATTCGCTGGGTGGGTCTATTTCTGCATGAGGGGGACGCTTACACTGTTTCGGCGGACCCTCTTGCCTAAATCACCTAGATGTACATTGTTTCCTTTCGTATCCGTGTTCTCTTCCCATTCCTTTGTGATTGAATGAACCACTCCTTCCTTTCCGTTTATATACACCGGTGGACCCTTATCACTTGAATTACAACAACAACCAGTTGAGTCTAAATCATTTCAAGATACCATTGGCACTGAATTGGTTACACTCAATTCTACGGCCACTGACTTCGCTCATGTGGGAGAGCATTACTTCGTTCATATGGGGGAATGCTACCAGCGATGGGATCAATGGCTTCTCAGGAGAGTGATAGAACTGCGCGGAAGGACGCAGATTTCATCAATCCATTCACACTTTTGTGTTTGCTTTCAACGTGCAGTATGCGAGTGGAGCGAGCATCAATAGAAGTCTGGAGTACTTTTCTGTTGGATGATTTCTGTAGATACGACCGAATGGAATTGATATTGGCACAGTTTTTTTTGAATATTTCTCGTTTCAGATTTATACATCTTCGTCGTTGTTAAGCCCACAACAGTGAAACCTATGAGAGGTGACTTTAGCCACTATTTGAGAATTTGTCGAAAGCCCCTTGCGTAGTAATGTGTCTTTTTGGACTTCGGTATACATATGCTCGGACTTAATCAGAGCTTGGAAAAGCGTAATTTTTGGAAAAGCTCCAGACGCTTCACAGTTAAATTTTTGCTCGACCACACTGCAAAACGCTAACCCTCCCATTATATGTTGTAGTTCACGTAGAGTGCAGCACTCTTAGTATACTTTTTTGGCCTCATTGATTTTGATATATTTCGAGCGTGGACCGCGTCGCTTGCGCAGCTGCAGCACAACGCAATGAAAATCGATACGCATGGAAATTGCATGACGACGACAAGGTGTACTGTACTCTACGTACTGGACTAAAGGCGTCAACAACTAAGTGACTCAAATAACGCAAAGTGTCTTTCATTCAGGAGGGAATCCCAAACCTGGAAGGCACCTAATGACTGCGCCAATCGGATGTCCGTACTTTTCATGAAATCTTTTTTTTTGGAAAAAGAGTTCTATGACTAAATACCAATTGTTCAGGGCCTGTGGGCGGCGTTTACTAGGACTCCACAGGGATAGGTGAGTGCCAGTGTAAGCCATTATCATGGCATATAATAACTCATGCATGTCACAAATGTCCAAGAGTGTGTGTTTGTTTGTGTTTGCGTGCCTGTAACTAAGTCTTGGTATACCACTACACTTGGTACTCTTACCACACATAACCCATCTAAATTTCGTTCGGAATAAAGTCTGCATATTAATTATTGCTACCTAGGAATTTCTTAGAAGTTACTCGCATTTGCAAAGTTTTCAAATTAATATGGAATAGATGAATTGGGGTACGAGAATAAGGATAGAACCATGGTTCATGAAACCATGAAAAATGCTGAACTACACTAGATCATAAATCGCCCAAAGTTACAGCGGCAGCTACATGCTCGTACTTTGACAAAACTGGATATTCAGGAATGGAGTGAGATGAAGAACATCGTTTAATCCTATACCTGCAAAGAACTGGAGTTCACAATAAAAAGTTCACGTTCACGTTGCTACACACTGCGACTGAAATACATTGCATGTCAAAACTATGTATCCACTCCAGAACCATGCAAAACAAAGTTCCAAAACATCCGATTAAGACGGGACCAGTTGACTGTTGAAAGTTGATTAGTGTAATTATTATTGGTGCTATTACATCAGTATATTACTCATTACTATTGGTTGCTATTGACTGTTCAGTTATAATGCTAAATCCGTTCAACTGCTGCAGGTGGATACATAGTTTTGATACAAACAAATAGTTTTCATCTACAGTAATTCTATGTAGAGCGTTGGACCCGTTGTAGGAATTTCCAGGAATTTCACCCAACTGCTATTCTCACGTTGATGTTAACAGCGCTCGGTAAGCTTCTCTCCAGCAGATCTTGTCATGGAAAAGCTTGCTCGGCTGAGATGGTTAGGTGCTGACTTCCATAGCCGACTACGCTCTGGAGTGTTTTCGAGTCTGCTCCAAAGGAAGCCAGTGAGGTCCAGGTCACACCCCTTTATTGGCAGTAGAGTAATCCAGTAGAGTAATGAAATAATTTGATCATCATTGTTTATTATATTGAATATATGTTCAGAGTGTGCTTCGATGATGTTTTATTCGATTAACTTTCGGCGCATGGTGCCTTCGTCAGATCTTAACAAGTACCAATATATCCTCGATCACAAGTTTTATTTGTGGATCCTTGGAGTTCAGATTCTTGTAGGTGGAATCTAGTTCAGAAAGTGCTGATCGAATTGCGAAGACATCATCTATGTAGCGTTTGTAAAGTAGAATTCCTGCAGTTAGTGATGCCTTTTCGATATGGTCCAAGTACACGATAGCAAGCAATGGGGCAATGGGTGCCCATCGCAAGTCCTCGTTTCTGCGCATAGATCTTATTATCGAAATGGAATATGTTACACTCAAATGTGGCCTTCAAAAGGATTTCAATATCTTTGCTAGAAAAGCCCCATGCATCCAAATCATTCCTATGATCGTTCAGGAGTTCGATCACACTCTGAATAGCTGCGCTGTTATTGAAATTTGCGTATAAAGAAGTCGCGTCACAGCTCACGTAACAGGCATATCCGGAATGTGACGGTGTTGGTGATGAATTCGTCGGCGTTTGTTATATGAGCTTCAACAAACTTTAGAATTGGAGCGAGTATCTTTACCAGAAGCCAACTCAGCTGGTCCTCCATACGACGAATCATTGTCAGGGAGTCTGGGCTACCAGTGCATCTCATTTTCAGACCACCACCCACGCTCAAGAAGATGTTCACATCATCACGCTTGTACGAGACAGGATGTGATGAAAAACATTCGGTACTGTCGGAACGAGAAGATATGTCACTTACCTGGGACAATACATCGATTAGATGCAGCAGATGTGATCAACAATATGTAGGAGAGACTGAGAGACCACTGAGAAAACGACTAGATGAGCATAGACGAGCGCTGGTTCCACCGCAGCCATATCTCTAAAACAGCTTCTCCAGGCACCGGTTGCACACATGCGAGAATCTCCACCAGATTTTGAAGTTGATGTGCTACACCGCCACCTTGAGAGGCCTCTGGAAACAAAGATCATGGAAGAGAAGGAAATAAAACGCTATAAACCAGAGATAAATAATAGGGATTAACTAGTGGAGGCACACAAGTTTATCGCTTAGAATGCGGAGGAGAGTGATAATAAGAGACGATTACAGTATCAGAGCCTATTAAAGACCCACCGTAATCCTGAAACGACTTAGTTTACCCTCTGTCAGGGAGACCGGTGGGTGAAGACATTGTCTCCACTTACAGTCCTGTATCGTATTGTATTATATTGTTACTTGCTAAGATCTGAGGAAGGCGCTACGCGCCGAAGGCTAATAGAATAAAACATCGTCGATGCACTCTTTACACTCTGAACGTATATTCAACACAATATGAGGCTCCGGGACAGCAGAGTACCCCAATATTGTTTATTAAATTATATTCTCATATATACTAGTATGCTGTTGTCCCGAAGTCTCATTCGATATCGACTCTGTTTCAGCACAGGTTGAGAACTTCGTCCAAGATTTTATTGATGAGCTTTCGGCGCTTAGCGCCTTCTTCAGATCTTAACAAAATCATACAATATATGCATTACAACATGGGAATGGGGTGGCTGTTTTTCACCCACCGAACTCGCCGGCAAAGAGGGAGTAATGAATTCGCCCCGGGACCACAGTGGGTATTTAAGGGTCGTGATACTGTAATCGGTCCTTCGTCGAATTATCACCGTTCCTCTTGCTTTCCCACAATCGATCAAGCAATAAGTCTTAAAGCCTCCACAAGCTCCTCCTTGTTCTTGATCTCCGGTTTCCACCGCCTTATTTCTTTTGCCTCTAAGATCTTCCTTTCTAGAGGTTTTTCGAGGTGGCGATGCAACACTTTAACCTCAAAATCTGGAGCAGACTCTCTTGCGTGCATCGCCGTGCGATGTTTTGAGAAACCGTTGTGGGGGTATGATTGTGGGTGCACGAGTGCTCGTCGATGCTCATCTAATCTTTTCTTCAGTGGCCTCTCCGATTCTCCTACGTATCGCTGGCCACACCCAGTGCATGTGATGAGGTAAACGGTACTGCGTAATTGGCAGATTTTCTGATTACGGCAGTACCGACACGATCGCTGGTCACATTCCGTTTCATATAGGCGAGACGACGTTAGCATCTGTTCGAGTGTTGGCGGTGGTCGTAGTACAATAAGAAAATAAAAAAACAATAAGAAAATAAAAATTGAAAGCAATATTCTCATACATTATCATTGCAGCTCTTGAATGCTTCCCACTATACTCAGTACCGAGTAAAAATGACTTAAATTATTTAGTCAATCATTTAAGACTAGATCCGAACAATTCGAATCTTCAAAAAAAGCAGTGGGCCTAAATTCCTTCTAATCATTCCCAAAGGAATGTGTTGCTCTTTCTTTTTCAAACAAAAATCGAACCTTGATTTCGCAAAAATCAATCAATCATCCTGATTCATGGCAGGCCGCCCTCCACTCCGAACACTGTCGAATTTGCTGTACAGAGGTTAAGATGAAGAGATGTACAGTATCTTCCAAACTCCCTGGGCTTGTGTCAACGGAGTTTTTCCATTTTCTTGAGTAACGCAATTGTTGGAAATGGATTTCTTTTGCCGCCTGAAATTTCCTTTTCCATTCTGAGGAGTCCGGGCAAAATTGGGTTATCAAGAAAATGATGATCAAAGTGTGGTAGAGAAAAGGCGCGCCCAGGTGGTTCTATGCTTTTGGTGATACGGTAACAAATGGAGAGTAAGAGCAAATAGATTTCTTCTAAAAAATTGAAAAAAACGCGGCAGCATACTTGTCAACCTACATACATTTATGATACGCATATAACATAACATATAGTACATTTTGCAGCAGTGTGTGCAGACGTCCCCCAGGCATTATTGGTGTTCTCCTCTTTAATACAATTCACTTCAGAATAGTATAATATCACAGCAAATCTGAATGCAACCCGTATGTGAAGACTTCAAGACTTCTCTCCCACTTCTCCGCTTTTTTCCTCCACTGTTTTCCAGGAAAGTCAAAACTATGACTCTCCACGACTTCGGGCTAGAAATACATAGAAATACAGAAGCCAGTTGTTACCCACTCCATTAACCATGCAGTGTCGATGGGTAGTGTTGTTACCACGCCATCTAATGAGCAATAAGCTACATGTGCTTCAGCTTCCGACGGTGCTGAGCATAATTGGTGAAATGAGCCAATTTTTGTTAGTGTTCTTCCCATCCTTGGACATAACTGAGTTTTCGCCCAACTCGTTGGATCAGAGAAGATCAGCGTGGAACGCAAGAGTTGCTAGCCAAGGGGGGAGCGGCAGTTCCGCCACTCCGTGGGCTCTGATGGAACAGAACAGTGAAAATGCTTTGAGAAATATTGATTTTAATATGAAATAATCAATAATAAATATTTCAAACATATTATAAAGTCATTATGAGCATCAGAACAAACAAGTAAACAAGAAAAGGTCACAAAAATTAGCACAAGGTGCTCCGGAACAGGTAGGTAGTTACAGATGAGTGGAGCTTGCGTCTCCACTCATCTGTAACTACCTCTCATGAGTGGTGATACCTCAACCTTATGTAGGTGAACTTACAAATTTCGGGATCCTACCTGAGGAATATGTAAGGACGGGCTGCATGTACTTGAATCGGCATGAATACCTGACAGAAAGTGCAGTTCTGTTTGAACGGTTGTATTTTGGCAGTGATAGAAATTTACAAATCTTTTCCTAGTAATAGATGGAAACCGTTCGTGAGGTAATTGATCAACTACTTATACTATTGTTCAAAAATTTATGTAACCTTTAGATGGAACTTAGGCTAACGTACGTATAGCCTGCTCCACCATCTCTGATCTTCCTAGTAATTCACGAAAGCTCGTTCTAATTTCTATGAGGGTAGACAACCAGCGCTAATGATTGATGTGGAAATTCTTCTGAAAAAAAAAATGCAGCATCCAATTTCGCATGAGATATGAAATTTTCGGTTCTGAGCATCTGATTCCAACCATAAATTCTAAATTTTTTTTGTAATAGTTTGCAGAAATTTGATGCCTTGTGACCCTAGAATACATTTTGAGTTCATTGGTTTGCACAGAATAGGCTTCGCAGCGCTAGTACTATCCTTCTCCTCCTTTTCCAACAATAATACTTTCACTAGACTCACTTCCTCTTTCAACTGAATAAGAACTACTCATCCAAGTAAGCTTGAAGAAAACGTTTGGGAGCTCATCACTATCGAGGCCAACATTAGGAAGCGGTCAGGACACCCTTTTCCTCTGTTCTCGAGGACAACAATCCTGTGTGAAGGGAACGCCAACCGGCTGTGTGCAAGCGGTGGTACCGCGGGCGGCGCGGATCTTTTGGGCGCAGACACAGAGGTTCTGCGTGTGGCTCTTGTTCCTCTGCTTCAGCCAGCAGCAGACAACCTGAGTGCCACTCCGCGCCACGGTCCCGCCCCTTGCACACGTCCGTTTGGAGTTGTTTCGGTTTTCCTCCAGAAAAGCGAGCCAAAATTTTTTAAGGAATGTTTTTGTGAAAGGTTTTTTTGGTATAACGGGGAGACTTCAGAGGTTGAACCAGTTCAACAGGCAACACTGGAAATCCGGAAATTTTTGCGGAAATTTTTGGACAATCCCAATATTTCTAATATTTCCATTCACTTCTTCTTACTCGCATCTCTTTGTTCAAAGCTTCTTGTTGCAGAGGACATCGTCATTTCCCACGTAAGATTCATAGCCTTAAAGGTATGAATTTCTATTACTACGATCCAAAGTCTCAAGCATAGGTTTTTGTGCGGCGAAAATCTAAGTGCACTCACCTAATCAGGGACTGTCCCTGTAGATTTTTTTTTCATTTTTGGGATTAGTTGAGAATGAGAAAATTTATGTAGCGCCGCTTAAAGGTTCCAAGTTCCCAAGTTTGATTATGGGTAATCTATCACATTAGTGCTGCCGCTATACACCACAAGGAGCACAACACCCAAAGTCGTCCTTAGTCATTTGCACGAATTTTGACATCTTTCAAATTTGAGCTAGCATTTCCCAAGCGGTATCGCATAAAGACTCGACACACATTCAAATTCTACGCTGCGGACGGAGGATGCTATAACTTATATGGAGCGTAGCTCGCTGAACAACTCATTGAGTGGTTTACAACCAACGAAATGTAGTTCGTTCAGAAAGAATAAGGGAACGCCGCCCGAAACTGTCGAGAAGGCGATCCATACGTTGGTTAATTTCGACTAGCTTTTTGGGAAAACACAGGGTGGCTGTTAAGTATGGATCGCTCAATTTTCTAACCTCCCTCTTCAAAGAAGTAGGATAGACGTCTGATTCGGCATCGGTGCAGACCCTTATTCGCTTCTCAAGTAAGACTTCAGTTGGCCGCGAGAGGTTGACGTCGGTCTTGCTTCACTCCCTCGCAAATGCTATCCTGAGGGAGTTCACACCTCCATGGCTAGTAGCGGACACCTTGACCTCTAAGAAGCTCCATACGAAGTAGCCCAGCGGATTGAGATCAGGGAGAAGGAGAACACTATATCTTTGTCTTACCAATCGGGAAAATCAGAGTCACACAAGGCGAAAGTGGATTTTGTGGCCAAATGAGAGGCCCTCCCTTGCTACGAAGTAAACTCCACTCTGTGCATCTGTGTCTGTTGGTCCCTGGAAGGAGTACATAGCGTAAGATGTCCTTCTGATGAAAACTTGCGTCAGCTTTCGGCAATTTTGTCACGAAAAACAGCGAGGAAGGGCTTCCTGAGGTCAATTCATCCCAGACCATAGAAGACTAAAGAAAAAGAGCTCATTCGCTTGTCACCTACTTCTTCATTGTACTACGATACAATGACAGTGGTCGTGTTGGCTCCCACAGAATTCACGTAGCCCAAACAGTGAAAGCTCTTCCATCAACAAAAGCAAGGTTGAGGAGGCGGCCACGAAGGTTTCTTTTGGAAACTTTTTTGCCTAATTCAAAAGTTCCCCGTTCACCCAATCTGACAGTGTGCTGTTTTAAATGTTCAGTGACTGCGCAGCTTCAGCCCAAGTTTCGCGATCTTCTGAGCAGTGTCTATGGAGATATTCGAGTTGGAAGCCACGCGATTCAATGTGAAGGAATTGTCGCAGGCGATGCACTTCTCGATGATGCCACGTCAACGTGTGGAGTGGAGCAATACGGCCTGTCTCCCTTTGCTGTTTCACAATATTCCTTTCGGTTAGTGCGGAGAAATCAGAGCGTTTACAAATTCAGTAACATGGAGTGTGCAACCACTGAAGTTCACTGTTGGCAATAGATGAGGAAATCGTTTTATAACTTTTGGAAGAGTCCAAGCAGGGGAACCAAAATTCGCATGCTAACCATGAACGCCACTAGTTATCGTATCATCACTAGATTTAGGTGATAGCTGCTTTGCTATTTCTTTTCTCACCTTCAAAAAACGCGATCCATACTTAACAACCACCCTGTATTTTATGTAGACTAACCAGTACAATTTGCTCAGGTTCGGTAGATGGAATTCACGAGGAGTTTATCGGAAGTGGTGAGTGCCATTGTAAACTTAGTAACTGCGAAGAGACATGTCCTGTCTTGAAAATTTTCCCTTACTGTCGATAACCCGAGCCTCTCCTGATCATCCGTGGACCATCAATGCTCATTGACAATCCTAAGGAAGTTAGTAACACAACCTACCACGATTACAGACGACGATGACGACGAAAAGCTTGGAAATTACAGGATAGACAATGACCCATGGTACATGAAGGCCTGGAAGAAGTGGTGAACTATATCAGGTGGACAATGCCACGGCTGAGCGCTCGTGTTTTAATATTCCCAAGTGTTAGTATTAAGGGATGGAGAGCGCTCAATTAACCGCGCACGCATCATCTGATCCTACAACTGCATAATATTAACAATAAATATTTCATGCTGATTTTGTTCTTTTTCGAGAACCAATAGCTCTATTACTCGAGTGGAAAAATCTGAGCAGAGTCCAAATTTTTGGAAATTCTGTGTATTTTCTAAGAAATCTCTGAAAATGAGTATGAAACATACACCTACGTACTCCTGCAGAAGGTCATAGCGTGTGCCAACGCCAGGCGGCTGTGTTTTCGATTTGTCTCTAATCTAATCCCTTTTTCCTTTCTTCCTTCACTTCCTTCAATAATTTCTGCTAAACTACATTGCCACTGACTCTCCTCCTTCCTCTTTACTTGTGAGCGCATAGTTTTCTATTCATCCTGTGCACTATTTTTCATTTTTGCCACCTCCTGACGGTTTCCGCAACTTGGATCTATATCAATACGGTAGATCAAAAGGAGGTCAGAATTATGCCGTCCAAGAATACTCGCAGTAAGAAGGCTGTAGACTCTGGATCACATAACCTGTCTACCATCAGCAGAAGTGTTGATGCAGGTAATCAGACAGTTGAGTCTGACTTCACAGACATGTCGAATGAGGGCATAATTCGGCTCTTGATGACCCGGTTTCGGTGCGCTTGCTAACAATCCTTGCCGATCGTATACCGAAAAGTGCTATAGATGATCCGGAACTAGAGAAGCGCTCACGTAGCGTTGTGATCAGTGGTCTCGATGAGGCCGAAGGCGATGTTCGGTTTCAGGATCGTCAAACCAATTTGGAGAATAAGGTAAGTGACGTACTGGAGATATTGAAGGTTGAATGCCGACCGGTGGAGGTTTACCGTATGGGCAAATTCAACCCCGCACGGCCCCGCCTTGTCAAAGTTGTCTGACCATCTAAGTCTTTTTGGCGCACTGCTTTAGCGAATGCGCGTCTGCTCCGTTCCTCCGGCTTCAGTGACGTCTATGTTAGAAAAAGCATGACAGCAGAGGAACGAAAGCGTGACTACGAATTGAGACAACAGGCGCGCGAACGTAATAGGGGTAAACCTAGTCCTGAGTGGGTCGTGTACCGCAGCGAACTGGTGCACGTTTCTGAGCTGCAGCGTAGCCGCTCGGGAAACGCCCAAATGCGCATGGTGCCTCTGGCAAACTGAAGATCTGTTTACTAAATGCCCGAAGTCTTGTGAATAGAATTCACCTTTTACACCTTTTCGTATGTGAGCAAAAGCCTGATTTAATCTTTATCACTGAAACGTGGTTGAGTTCGAAGATTCTTGACTCTGAAGTGATAGGAACATTACCTTATTCTATTTTTCGTTCTGACCGACTACAACGAACGGGTGGGGGAGTCTGCTGCCTTGTTCGAGGTAATCTTGTATCCAGTGTAATTGGACACGACGTAAGCACAGTAGCTGATTTTTTAACGGTCAAGATATTCCATCCTCAGAAGGCTTCCCACATGCAGTTCACTGTTGTATACCGCCCACCAGGCTCAAGTAAACATGATGATGATGTACTGATTGAACATTTAAGTTATCTTACTTCTTTAAACACACAAAATATTTTTCTCGGAGATTTTAATCTACAGGTTGATTGGACTAACAACATCCCCTTGAACTCTGCTTCTGGCTCCTTTCTTAATTTCTTCACGCATAGCAGTCTCATACAAAACGTCACTTTACCAACTCATGGCAATAATATTCTGGATATTGTGCTCTCATGTTGCGTTGAAGTCTCTAATATGCACGTTCTCCCACCTCTTGGGGCATCTGACCACAACATTGTATGCTTTGAGGCTTACGAAAACTTCCCATGTTCCCCTCTACCTTTACCTGATTTCAGCAACGTTGACTATTCCTCTCTCAATGCTTACCTGAATGAGATCGATTGGCTCTCTCTGTTTGATCACTACGTATCCTGCTCTGATGTTTATTTCCGATTTTGTAGTACATTATACAAGGCATTAAGCATCTTTGTTCCCTATAAAACTCCTAATACAAAAGTTCCCTTTCTCCCATCACACATTCAAGCGCTAAACTCCCAAAGACAACGGCTGTTCCGCACTCTGAGCTACCCACTGAACAATCCTCTGTATAAAAAAGTGTGTTCTGATATCGATCGCCACATGAGGAAATTTCTGGCCAATAAGGAGCGTCGATTATCAGTGAAAACTTCACCAAAGATGCTCTACCAGTATATAAAGCGCAAAATAAAACCTAGTCCATACCTTCCGACTCTCGAAGATCACTCCGGCAATGTTTTAATCAGTGATTCTGATAAAGCCCATGCCCTAGCCTCACATTTTGCCACTGTATTTTCATTTACAGAGCATAGCGACGTCCCTGAGACTAATCATCTTGTTCCTATTACCCATAGTTATTGTAGCGTCTTTTTCCATCCAACTGATGTGCTTAATGTTCTTAAGTCGCTAAAGCCCTCTATTTTCGAGACATTTGATGGAATCCCCCAAGTAATATATAAAAAATGTGCGTACTCGCTCTGCGCCCCCCTTGCTCATATTTTTAATATTTCAATGATGTTAGGAGAAGTTCCTGATGTTTGAAAGGAAGCCCTGGTCACAGCAATACCTAAGGTGCAAGGTGCCAGACTTGTAAGCGAGTTTCGTCCAATTAGCCTATTGCCTACACCCGTTAAGGTGATGGAAAAAATCATTAGAGAGAAACTGCTGATTTGGCTCAGGAGATCCAATTTGATTCCTATCGAGCAGCATGGGTTTCTTAGTGGCGCTTCGACCACTACCAATTTAGCTGATGGCCTGTATGACTGGAAATTAGCTTTGAACCAAGATAAAACGGTTGATGTCGTGTATATTGACTTGTCGAAAGCATTTGACAGAGTCTGCCATGCCAAGTTGCTCGCAAAGTTAAAGCTTGTTGGTATTTCTGGTGACCTTCTCAACTGGCTTGCTTCCTACTTCTCTAATAGGCACATGACCGTCAAGGTGGGACACCAGTATTCGAACAAGTTTTGCTGCGGGAGCGGAGTTCCCCAGGGAGGGGTGTTGTCTCCTCTATTATTTTTAATTTACACCGCCGATTTACCCAACTTCCTCAAAACTTCCCCACATGTGTCAATTAAGTTGTTCGCTGATGATATCAAACTTTACGGAGTCTACTCTTCTAAGAATAGGATAATGGTTCGGACTGCGCTACAGAACTCATTAGAAAAATTGGCTAAATGGGCTTCTATCTGGGACTTGCCTATAAACCTAGATAAATGCCTCACTTTACATATCGGTGATGGCGATTCATTTGAATACCGGATAAATGGTACTAGTTTGAGATCGTGTAACACAGCGAAGGACCTTGGAATTGTTCTGGACACCAGTCTTAAATTCTCAAAACATATCGACTCTGCGGTACAGAAGGCTTACTCGTCCTTATTTCGGCTCTTCCGTAATATAAAGTGCAACAACCCATATATATTCACTAGACTCTACAACTCGTTTGTTCTCCCTCATCTTGAATACTGCTCCCAAGTATGGAATCCGTTTCTGAGAAAGGATATAGAAAAAATTGAGAAAGTACAAAAGACTTTTACAAGGATTTTATTCAAGAGAGTTCTTCCCTCCCAAGAATTGCCTGGTTACAACGAACGGCTTAAAAAATTAAACATGAGAAGCCTAGAATATCGTAGAACACTTGCCGATTTAGTTTTTTGCTTCCGTATCCTCAGAAAAGAAAATAAATTGCAAGCCAGCAAATATTGGGTGTTTATGCCGACTGGAGAAAGAACCGGAGGTTTCAGCTTGCACTACAGAAAAATCAATCATAATAAATTTCCGCTTATGTTCCATGACGTTTTCTACCGAGGTGCGAGGTGGTTACAGAAGTTACCCAGAGATGTGATTCAAGCTGAACATAGTCAAAAGTTCAAATCAAAGTTGATAAAATTAGATCTTTTACCTTTGCTCGGTATTAGTTGACACTGGTTTGTACTAATAGTTCAAGATTTTCAGCTTATTTCGTGCCTTCTTCGCCTCGTTGACGTTGAGACAACAGCTGGACAGCGCCTATAGCTATTGCATAGTTTACATTTTGAGTAGTCCTTTACTTCAACCGTCCCTGCTGATTCTTTTTTTGCAGTACATCCTTCGTAACTGCATGCTGGTTTGGCTTACCTGGTTACGCCTACGTCGATGCCGCTCTTACTGCAGATATAATTCGTTATCACTTACATGTTTCAAAATTTTTTAGGATTCTCCAGTGTTTTTTTTTGTTTTGTTTTTGTTTCAACCCTGTTATACTAAGATCTGCTATTTTATTACGACCTCCCAACATAAGCGCATATGTTTCTCTTTTTTTATTTTGGTTTTGAGTTGTACCTGGCTACTGCACTCATCCGCAATGACTACCCAACTATCGCACTTACTTCAATGCTTCCACAACAGAAGCTAGCGCCTCTGCACCCTTTTCTTACTTCTGTCGTTACCACCTACTGATCACTAGCCTCTCTCTTCCTGATTGCTATTCTGTGAGGACTGCTAGCTGCCCAACATGCTGGTTCCGCAGTGTTTCAGCCAGTATACCTGCGTCCCGAAGTTCTAGCATGTTCGGAAGGCTAATTGCTGGATGGTACATGGCTGGCTGGTACGGGTATATCTGGCTCTCCTCTTTTAGCATGTTTAGCAACTGTTATATTGCAAGAGTGCTAGATCTGGTCTCGATATGGTGGTTTTATCTAAAGTGTGCAGTTGAGGTCTAGTTTTTTTTTTGGATAATTCATGAGGTGCCACTAGTTGGGGTAATCATGCGCGGCTGCATTAGTTCTCTTCCCATTTTTAGTTCATTCGCGATTGTGAGTGGAATCTTTCCGCTTATGTGGAGGTAGCAGTTGTTTTATTATGGAACACCTTGTTGTCGGTGTATTGAATAAATAAATAAATAAATAAATAATTCGTCCTAGTAAAAGTGCAAAGTAGAGAATGAGTGGCCACAATTTGAGGCCACTGTGTTGACTGGTCAGAAAATCGAAGAAACACTGTTGTCAGCATAGGAGAGACCGGTAAGCTCCAGACTTACCTACGCTCAACTCTGAGTTGACGTGCATAGTGACCGGAAAACAAGTGCAATCGTTAAGCGGGGATGCTTTTTTATTCCAATTCATTCATTCTGTGAATTAACAAACAACAAATGTTTCTCGTACTTTTCACGTTTTGAAGCCATAAATTGGAGGCAGTGTACGCTTCCACTTCCTGGATGGAAGGAAATCCCACAAAATCACAGTGGAGGGATACCATGAGCGTCCGAGAGGTGTGATCCGCTCAAAGGAAGCGGAGAACGACCGAAGTTAAGGCTTTTATCACATGATAACGAATTAATGTTAGGAGGTTTGTTTGAGTATATAGTTACTGGGCACCTTTTTTGCGTAGAAGGACAATATCTGTGCGACACTGTGAAGGGTGTCAACATCCTTTCCTGGTGTGACGAGAAATACGAATTTAAACATGATTTAAAAAATGTTCGCATCAATTCTTTGCTATTTTACAGCGATATTTCGCATGTTTCCATTCCACTATTATTTCCGTAATACCAATACCAGAAAACATTTGAGAATTTTTTTTATTACCGACTACGATTTCGTCCACGAGGATATAAATACTGCAACATCGAGGACAGTCATACTGATACCCATCGCTCATTCAATAAGAACAGATTTCCCTCTAGTCGATGGGACGATTTCTGCCTCGAGTTCTGCTTGTATTAGCAGTTTTTGCTTCTCTGGCTTCATCTAAAAGGAGGGGTAGGTTTTTTCAGAGGATGTATAATACGGAACTTTGGAGGAAGTTGAATGATCTCCCTCAGATCTGCTCTAGTCAGAGAAGATTAGTTTTGTGCATGCATTGGTCAATGCGGTTTCACTTTTTCAGTCAGGTGTCTCATGGAGACGAATACAGATAAGCATGAAAAGTGTGGCTGTCTAGTGGTGAGACGGTGAATAGGTCTTCTTAGGTGCTCTACATAGATGTGGTGCTAATGGGCTCACGTATCAACACCATCTCAATCTCACCAAATCTGTAGAAACTTGACACGTAATGTAAAAAAGACAAAAACACAAAGCACTGCTTACATACCATCGGTGGTAAATACTCCTAACAATTGCCTAGACGCGGAATTCCTCTCATATGACGGATTTAATGTCTACGTAGATGAGCGCCATGGAATTAACCTGAAGTAGTGCAGCAAATTCTGCCACAGAGCCCAATTGGTGATTGCTTCAAAGAAAGAGTGTGACAAAGTTCCCTGCGCAAAGTAGAGCCGTAGTGGATCGGCACACTGACCGAAACACGAAAATAAATTTCCAACTAAATGGGTGTAAAACTAAAAATGCGCGCTCCATCTTCGTAGCTTTGCAGAATTGAACTAAAGAGGCAAAGAAAGTCAATATTTATTATAACTGCATGTAATTTGAATATTCCAGCTTTGCTGACTGATGAATTATTCAAGTAACTTAATTATTTTCATGAATTATTTAGGACCCAAAAGTCTCATATCGAAGGTGCAAAAGATCGTAGGATCCGGTGAGTGTGCCTCTTTGTATTTCCTTCGAGCTCAAATAAGTCTGATGAATTATTTGGTCCGGAGTATGATAACAAAATTCTACCTACACTATCATCAATTGCAAATGCAAAGCCAAACTAGAAAACATATTCACACTGTTCAGAAGCGCAAAGTTAACTTAATCAGCATTTGTGTCTACTAATGTTTATGAGCGACTTTTTTTTCTGTCTTTTATTTTTTTTTGAGTTTTTTTCTTTGCTTCAGGCTCAGACCGTCTTGCAAATAGCCAATCACCCACTACGCCTGGATTTTTTAAAGAAGTTGGAGGTAATTCAATACAATGATTGAAATTCATGAAAGGGTGCCTGCGCAGTGAGAGAGTTTTCGAATTTTGGTTTTTTTGTTCTCCAGCACAACGTACTGGCGATGACTAAGTATTAGAGTCGGGCGATAGACTGCCATACTCCATGTAGGGTGCAGCCGCGGCGCAAGCGGCTTCATGTCTGAAGTAGTGTGGAATGTTTCTCTTTTAAGTAGCTCCTCAATGAAATTCAGGGCAAATTTTCCGGGGAAAAGTCGCTCGAAGTTCCTTTTTTTACTTTGTTTTGCAAATCACCTCATGACAACCCATCCAAAATGAAGTTATTTTCTACTCTCACAGATGATTTAGAATCTAAATCAGACCTCATCAAGAGGGGGCGACAAAGTAGGGAGAGTGACGAGTATGCCTCTTTTTTTGTTCAAGTTTGAATACATCTATTTCTTTATTTAGTCTTGAGCATGAAAAATCTATCTACAGTATTACCTAACACAGTATGCTCCGTATCTACTATTGTTGATTAGAGATGGATGATCTCCCTGAGTTCATTGTTTCAGGAGGTAGTACTGGAGCACCCGTCATCAGCAAGCATCTCCGTCCATGAAAGATCTCGCATGTAGTTCTACACAACAAACGAAAATTTACGAAAGTGCACCTGCTCAATTACGATGTTTTCTTTTTCTAATTTTCGGTATTATCCTTTGGGGCTTAACTGAAGCATGCAAAGGTCTCATTCCCTCCAGAGCGCCCTCACCATTCCATTTTGTCCAGACACACTAGTGCGATAGTAGTAGCTAGTAGTAATATTCAAAAGTGTCCTTTAGGTAAAGTCGACAAGATCTCGCAAAAGGCAATCAACCAAATCGCGCGATTTTTGGGGCCCAAAGGTTTGTTACTTTTTTGCAAATTTGTGTCATGGATCGCTTGACAAACACCAATATTTCATGCGCACCATTGAGGACTGGGATCCTTTCAGTAGGCATCCACTTTTTTCTGAAATCCTGGCTCTTTCCTCCTCTTTAGAATTTTGGCAAGAATTCCAATCTAAGTAGCTTTTTATGATCATAGTGGCTCCTAGAATTTACTGTGTTTTCCATTAAGGAAATCACAGAGAACATCCCTACTGAAGATGAAGAATCTCATCTAACCGTTTAAAACCGCTCGTATCGAGCTGCTACCAACAGTCTCAGCTGACGCAGTCGTATCTCTAGTCGATAGCGACGGGTCATATATCGTTCAATTTTTAACTGTGTTTCAGTGGAGAGGAAAAACAAAATTGGAAGGAAAACCCAAAAATGGAGGGGAACTCATACGACAACTCAATAAAATATGTATGTAAAATGGATTTAGAATCAGATGATAGTACTGAATGAACAAAATTATAAAAAGACAAAAGTCAAGGCATCCCTCGGTTTTTTTTCGGGGACAAACTTAGTTTCGTGGAGGAAGTCAAGGAGAACAAATTTTTGAAGTACTTCTGAACACTGCTTTGAAGGATATTTATTCAAGGGTAAGGATAAGGATAAGGACTTCCTATGGCGTGCGATACACAAAGGAGATTTTCAGCTTTGAGGGGAGATGTTCTGAACCTATCGAGATTGAGCAAGCTATTACGTCCATCAGGAAATTTTGGAAAAGGGAAATGGCATTTCACCCCACCCCCCTCCCCTGATCTAATGTCCTTGTCCGTGTAGTAAGCAACATTGGTCAAGATGTAAAAATTTAAGTATTCAGGAGATTGAAATAACGACCTGAAAATCGTACAGTGCATTTTTTGACAAAATCGACTACAAAAGAGGAAAAGAGCCAATGAGAAAATTAGCTATATGTGGTGAAAACTGTGTTCAACGGAAATATAATTTGCATGCATATGTAATTTAGTATATGAACCGAGTAATATGATTACCATATTTGGTAATTCAGGCATCGATGCGAATATTCAAACTGAAAGAACCGGAGTAGATAAGAAGGCTCAAACTAACATTTTCTCAGGCTACCAGAGCGTTGCTCTTGGTGTCCTCGGTATGTGGTTTTTTCTCTCTCGAATACCGAAGTTTTCAGTTTACTCTGAATCGGAGGTTTGGATAAAAAATACATTGAGCAAAATATTTGGCACCGACTACAACTAGTTTCATTTATAGAATTATTTTGTGAGTTGCCAAAACATATTAAAGCGTAAAAAACATTTGAACTACTTGATGAGCACAAATCCTTTCAAATTCGGATGACTTTTTGAGTTTATTTTTTCCAGAACATACCCCCTAAGTGCCTGTTGTCCGCGCGTGAATTTTCATCTATAAAAAAGATAAGAGATAGTTATCAACAATAATAAAAATTCACGAAAGGGCATGTAACAAGAAGTAAGGACTTCCCCGACTTTGTGTTTCAAATAATGCGGAGTGTGTCTTCTTTAGATAAAGTCGCCAATCCAGTCCAGAACCAAGTCTCCGGGATAATGCAGCGAGGTGGTTCGTTTCTTTTTTTATTCGACTGCGAAACACTTGACAATCATGTTATTGTTGGGTTGGTGGATACCTGGCTCCCGAAAATTCGCTTCTAGTCTACTCGTTTCTAACCGCGTGAGTAGTGGCATTCTCCACTGCCATGATCTGTTGCTCGCGGTTAAGCTCATCTGCAACTCTGCCGAGCAACGTCCTTTAACTCTGCTTACCAGTTCTCCACTCTCTGCGCCCTCGCACTCGCATGAGCTCTTCATCTTGAAGTTCAGCCTTATTTCTAAATTGTTGCCCTTCATTTGGAGAATGCATAGCAAGTAGGCTCATGTAATTGAGTTTGTTGTCTATTTTACGGTTTCTGTCTTCGATCGTTCCGCATTTTTGTTCTTGATGGTGCACCATGAGTGTATATATAAATAAATAAATAAAATAAATCATTAATTTCCCGTTCAAGCCCGTCACGACTAAATCTCTTCCCGCCAGTATCCGCATATTTTCAAATTGCAGCTGTTTTCTCCAATATAATGAAATTTTGATAGGGATTCAATATAGTTTCTTTTTTCATAATCACATTAGGTCAGTAAATGACGAGTGCGCGTATTTCCGTTAGATGAAATTAATTTCGACAACCACGGAATAACGCCTCAACCCAAATTTTGTCAACGATTGGTATAGCTGACCTTCCTGCACCTTGTACGTGTTACGTTACCCATTACCCGTTACCCATCTACGTACATTGTCACAAGGAGTCACTGAGACATAAGAAGTGTGCATTGCTTCGTTCTGGCATCATAAACAACGTAAAAGCTCAAGTACTGCTAAACGTCTCCTTTTAAGGTAAAGTCGTCAAGCCAATCCAGGACAAAGTTTCCAAAGTAATACAACAGGGTGGTTCGTTCTTTTTTTTTTAATTTCATTGCGAATTTCTCGACATTCATTAATTTTCCGTTCAATCCATTCACGACTGGGTTCTAGCGTGATTTCCCGGAGTTGGCCACGGCATTGTTTAGCGGACCTTAGAGCCAACGCATCTGAGGAGCAACTATCTGGAAAACCGCAACCTGATACTGACGGGACGTGTAACCTGTCAAGGCTGATAGCACGTTTGACTTGCATCAGAATGCATGAGTTTACCTGCCACGTTACTCATAGCACAACTGCATGCACTAGCACTGACACATGTGGCCACATCTAGACAGTAACTACAAATGTGATCATGCAGGAAAATCTTGCCAGCGCTAATAATACGCACAGATGTAAGACGGTAATTATACTACTAGAACAACCGCTATCTTCGCGGCATCCGTCTGTAATTCTTGGTGCACAAAACGAACACATAAACTGCCCAAATTCATGACTCCGCATAATATGAACACAAATATAGGATATGAACACTGAAGGAGGATCAAATCAACCCAGCCAATGCGGACGTAGTATGCACAAACTCCCCGGATGTATGAGAGGCACGCAGTGACAGCGTATGCTCAAAGCTTCCATGCCAAGCTCAGTGACTCCGGGTTACCTCAGACTGGGATTTGCTCCTCCTCTTCCCATGGCCTGTGTACTAGTGGAATCGACACTTGTGACCAAGATCTAAACAACATCCATTGACTTCTCGCAACCACTCTCCGCAAAAGGCAGACGACGAATGAATCTTCAGTACACGTGTGCCCGCTATTTATGCGCTCGCGGAGCGGGCAGCGGAGCCTAACGTGCGCGTGCGAGGAACCTGGAGACCATTGCGCGCAGCGACCTGGCGAATCGTATGATGACGTAAAAGAGTCGCACGAAGTCGCGACAAGTTTCTTCTCCCCATTACCCATGCTATCTCAAGTTCTGGCTCCTTTCTCTTCTCTGATGAAATTTTGATAAGAATTATAATATAGCTTTTCTCATAACCGCATTAGGTTGATAAATGGCGAATATGCGTACTGGCGTTTAAAGAAATTTATTTTCAAAACGATAGTACATACAACGCCTCGACCCAAATTTCGTTCACGAGTGATATGACTAACCCTCCCGCGTCCTGCATGTTAGAGTCACTGAAACGTAAATAGTGTGCCATGCTCTGTTCTGGCATCATAAACAGCGTAATGGATCAAGTAGTGCTAAAACCGTCTCTTTAAGGTAAAGTTGTCAAGCCAATCATCTCCCCAATCGTTAAACAATTCACCACAAAAAGGCCGCGTATAGGTTTGTTATTTTTTAAACTTTGATCCGTAAATTGCTCAATAATTTTCAATTTTCAATCTGGAAAATTGAAACTCTATCGACTGAAAAAACTTCCTTCCTTTTTTCAGTTCCTTCAACAATTTTTGAACCTAATTCGGAAAATAATCTTTGTCAAGTTATAGCACAACTAAGTTACGTTTTCACCAATGCAATGAGCAACATCCTGAATCGTCGGATCGCATAAGACGTTTTCACTCTTGAGGAATATGCAGCACTCTTATCGAGGATGCATAAACTACACAACAACTCAACAATTTCTGAGAAGAAAAAGACAGGCTGTTGCTTTCCATTCAAGGGTCACCTACCTGTGACAGGGAACAAAGCGCATGGTGTGAGAATTTCAGGCTAGGAGATTGAGATCAAATCAGATGCTCACAAAATCGCACAGTTCTCATAGGATTACGAAAATAAAACGAAATGGTACTCTATTCAAGGACATTGTTTGCAGAAACAAACAGTGAACTTCACCTTCTAAGAGTGGAGTTTTCGTTTTAATGTTGGAATCCCAGGCTATCTGCGAATCATTTCCGCTTCTGCATCTGACTCAAACAGAGAAAATCCTTCTCATCCAGCTGTCGAGGTTACCCACACCACTTTTGTTTCGGATCTAACTCACAGGGTAACCGTGTATTAGGTATAAAAGTAGTGCTATGTGCAGTCAGCTGATTCGTGGCTTTTTGCTTCATAAATTTAAATGAGAACGATCACCAAGAGAAGCAAACCATTGCATCAGTAACGCGTTTTTGTAGAGTATCTTCTTCAAAATGGCAGGTACTTGTGGGCTCCTAAGAATTCGAGGTGTAGGTGAGACATTAAAGAATGATCTATGAGCGCAGCACCAATTCCACTTTTCGCAAAGGCGTCCGGAAAGAGCAGGTTTAATCAGACCCAATGCAAAGTGGGCAGGACATTACAGGGAGGCTTGTCAACCGTCATTTGGAGAGAACTGAAAGAAGGAGAAGACAGGACTATGGGTTGCGATGAGCAGCAATGTCGACACACACAAGTCTGCAAATGTTTGATCTAAAGATATCCAAGCAACCCGTTGCCTGGAAGGATTGTTATTGTTGATAGAAAATGGGTCATGCACGACAATGTGAAGGTCTAGTCTCTTGCGACCCACCTAAAAATGTGAAAGTCATGGCTACACCCTCAATAAATTTCTCTAGCCTATTTTGGTCAGCAGATTAAGTAATTCGAAACGAATTTGTCCCAAGATGATGACAAGACTGTCGAGTTTTACACTCCTTTGTCCAGAGAAATGAATTGCAAACTCTTAAATGTAATCCCAGCAAAGGGAAGGGTATATACGGTCCGTCGCTGTTGTGGGATAACGCACACAAATTTGTTGCAGTGTTAACCGTGTGCACAAGGAATTGGCCATTTCTGGTTAGAAATTCTAACCATCCTTGTGTTACTCCTTGGCGCTGCCTCTAACAGACTTTTCAAGATTCTTTACCACCACATTCGCTGGAAAGCTTTTGATTAACAGACCCTATTCAAAAACAAAACGACGTGTGCTACCCTTTTTTGTATAAAGCTGTCAGAATTGAGACTTCCGGACAAATCATTGCAAAATTACGACAATGTCAATGTGTTCTGATTTGAATGAAATTGTTATTAGTCATGGTGTTTTAGGAATTAAATGCAGCTGCCTCAGAACTTTTGTACGCAAGTAATACTTCTGTTGATTAGCGATGGTTTCCCTGACTTCTTGTTTCAGGAGGTAATACCAGAGCATCTGTCGTCACCAAGCGTGGATCTCCTTCCGTGAAAGATCTAGCAGGTATTTCTACACGATAATCGAAAATTCACGAACGAAATTTCAGATGCTTCCGATCAATTATGAGGTTTTTCTAATTTCAGGTTTTACTTTTTAGAGCATAATTAGAGCATGAAAAGGTACAAATGGTATTTAAAGAATAGAATTCCTTTTAGGTAAAGTCAACCAGATACCACACAAAATCTCCCAAGCCATGCGGCCTGAAGGTTTGTGACTTTTTTTAATTTATATTTCCTGAATATGTACTACGAATTGCTTCACAAATCCCAATATTTCATTCCCACCAATGAGGACTGGGCTCCTTTTAGTACGTATCCACTTTTTCTGAAATCCTGGCTCTTTTCTCCTCTTTAAGATTTTGGCAAGAATCCCAACATAAGTAGTTCTTCCTAATTACACTGACTGCTAGAATTTATTGCATTTTGGCCAAGAAAACTGCATCGATTAATGAGGATTATTAATCTCTCAAGCTCAACAATGTGCAAAAAATGGCTCAGCGTTAGGTCGCGTGGTTGGGCGAATTCGAAGCACTCCTCAACCGTGTAATAAGGAACATCACTCAAGATGTAAAAATTTGAAGAGCACTTAGGAGATCTTAATTACGACTCAAAAATCGTAGAGTATCCTTCTTGCCGAAATGGACAACAGCAGAGAAAAAAGCCAGTAAGAAAGCTAGCGATAGTGAAAACTGTGTTCTATTGATATATATAAAGGATAAAGGATAAAGTGGTCGGCGTTAATCAATCCCGTCACGAGGGATGCGCCACGCATTCGACTTCATCTGAGCATCGTAGAGGCGTTGAATGCGTATGTGCCCTGTACAATGACTTGCGGGGGGCACCCGATGTACCAAGTCAGTGCTTCATCCTCCCAGACTCCTCTGGTACCAATTTACCGACCCCGGAGGGATGGAAGGCTTGGTTGGCCTCGGGCGGGATCGAACCATCGATCGTGTGCGTGCGCAGCGAGCCTCTTACCACTGCGCCACACGCGCCCATTGATATATATATATATATATATATATATATATATCCATGCATATGTAATTCAGAAGGAAAATCAAGTGATATGATTATTATGATTGGTGATTTAGGCATCGATGCGAGTGTTCAAACCGATCTAGGTATAAATAAGGAGAGTAACACTTTTGTTACGGATTACCCGAACACTGCTCTTGGTGCTTTCCGTTACGAAGTCTCCGGAATAATGCAACGTTCGTTATTCTTTAAATTTGATTGCGAATTACTTAACAATCATTAATTTTCCGTTTAAACCTTTTACGGCTGGGTTCCTTTTTGCCTGTATCCACAACTTCTCAAATTCTGACTTCTTTCTCTTCTCTAATGAAATTTTGATAAGAAATCCGATATAGTTTTTTGATAATCACATTTTACTGGTTAATAGCGAAAATGCGTATGATCGTCTATTTCATTATTTATTCTTTATTTTTATTTTTTATTTTATTTACTTATTTTGAGAACGACGGTACAACGCTTCAATGCAAATTCCAACCGAGGTTGGTAGTGCTTACCCTCCTTCTTCTTGCGTTTATGTACATTGCCACAAGGAGTTACTGAGACATACAGGAAGCTCCAAATGTCCGCAGTCAAGAAGGGCGTGGCCACGAAGCTGCTTTAGGCAGAGACATAGGCGCTCTCCATGCTGCCACTGGTTGTCTGCAGAGTCAGAGAAGCCAGAGGCAGCATAGAGAGCGCCTTGTCTTATCAAGGTGCCGCGCCGTGGCCACGCCCCTCTTGACTGCGGACATTTGGAGCTTCCTGTAAATAGTGTGCCATACAACGTTCTGGCACCATAAACAACATAATAACTCAAGTGGTGCTAAAAGCTTCTCTTTAAGGTAAACTAGGGCCAATCATCGGCCCAATCGCGAACAAATTCACCACAACACTGCCACCAATAGGTTCGTTTTCTTTTCAAATTTCGATTGAAAATTATTTTATAATCTTTAATTTTTTATCTGGGAAATTGGAACTCGTCGACTAAAACAGCTTTCTTCTTCCTTCGAATTAATTTTATTCAACCGAGGGATGCTTTCTCATTTGGTTCAATGACTCTGAAGACGCTGAAAAAGAAAATGTAGCAAACTTGAGTGCAGGCACCGCATGAGCAAAACTCATATCAAGCAGCACAAAATTTACAAGAGATTTTCACGTAATTGGAACAGTAATTCTTGATCAAGCTCTAGTGCACAATTAATTTAAGTTGAGGAAAGGCAAAACGCAACAGCCTAGCAAATGCAAAGCGCTTCAGGTTTCATTTCTAACAAAGAGGGTGCAAGAGGCCGATCTCGCGCATCGAAACGAAGCCTATCTTGCTTGAATATTTGTTTGGGTAGGTGCTACACTATGTCTTCCACCATTGCCCTCGGTTCCAAAAAATAGAAATCCCATCAAAAAACAAGAATGCAAAACGGACGCTTAGGACCAGGTTCAAACCCACGAACCTCTGCCTAACACTTCCCCACTCGGCCACCCCGTCGTTGACGGAGGCAGGAAGAGATTTGGTGCGATTTTTTTTCGAAGCCGAGGACAATAATGAGCAACATAGTGTGGCACCTACTCAAACAACTCGAACAAAGATTCAAATTAGATAGGTTTCATTCCGATCTGCAAGCCTGGCTTCTTGCACCTCCCTTGTGAGGAGGGATGTTCCGCACCAATAGAGGATGAATAAATTATGCAATAATCCAACAATTTTCGAGAATCAAAAGGCGTAATCTTCACAGAATGAGAAGACAAATTCGGTATGAATAAAATACCTATGTTTACCTTTTACATTTTACCTATGTTTTGGATAGAAGGGTCCAGAGCAGTCTTGGAAAATTAGGCAAAAGAATAAGAAAATGACGGAGAGCTTTTCCGAAAACGTAATACGAATGGCATGCATACTTCTCTCTCCTTTGGCTTAGTGGAACCGGAATCTTTTTAGTTTGTTCATTTGTTTTCTTTTTTCATTTTTTCCTGCACATATGTATGAACAGGTGGAAATCGCCTACAATAACACCGATAATACAGTAATAACAGAGTCAAGCTAAAATGCCGTCGAATAGGCCCAAATTCCGTATTTTCATTTTTTAGTGGTAACTAACGACCGATGGATTTCCTGAGTTTCTTATTCCAGAACCCCCTTTCTCCGCTCGCGGACATGGAGACACAAGAAAAAGAGGTATTTCCAGACGTAATTCAAAAATTACAAAAGAATGTAAGCCTCGTAATGGGGTTTTTATTGTACGCTTAAATTTCGGGGCCAAACTAGAGCAAAGGAGAGATGCTACGTTTCATGAAAGTTACAGAACGCTTTCTGCTACCTATTTTTGCCCGGCGCACACCTCACAGCATTGACGTCACCACTACATACACTCAAGGCATAGCGCAGCATCCTTCAGAGTATTACCAGTACTGTTGCTTCACAATACAGCTTTAGCAAATACGTATCAGAACCCAGTAGCAGCAGTGCGGGAAGCTATACTCTGTGTGCGGTGTAGCTGCAGCGTAAACAGCTCAATGCCTTGCAAGGTACGAAATTTTTCTCGTTCAGGGAGAAAAGATAGAATCGCTGGTAAAGTTCAAGGTGCGCTTGACATGGCTAGTTCGCTCATCTCCGGAGGTTTGTTTTTTTTTTCAAACCCTTTTTCGAGAGAAAAAAAAGCAAACAACTCCACGCTCGCACTTAAACATATGTGAACATTTAGGGAGACGCCGAGGGTGAAATCGCCAGGAGCATCTATCCATGCTAGTGTATAATACGGAAGATCACAATGAAAGATAGTTCCTGTTCATGTTGTTTGGTTTTTATGTTACGAGTTAGTCATTCATTTAGACCTGCATCATGAAAAACCACGGTAAAACAACAACTAACAGTGCATTTTGCAATATTTTCCTCAAAAAAGTGCAACATAAGCCGATGAAAAGAAGCACAGTCAAAAACTATCACAACTATAACTCGCCTCAAAATCATCATCCTTGTTCAAATCGAAAAACATTGGAATTGTACTCCAAAGAGTGGCACACATCGCTTCCGAGTATAATCTGCTCATTAAGAGTTAACAATGGATGTAATTTTGTACGGATGAGATCCAAAAAGAGAATATCTACAAATCCAAAACTAATTTCATGAGATCGCCAGGTGAGCAAAAGAAGTAGAATAGACTTATGAAATTCTACTCTGGGGGCTACACTTGTGCCCCGAAAAAACAAAAAACAAAAAAACATAGAGAAAAAACATTCAAAAAGACAAGGTTTGCGAGAAACACTATTTTGTATATTGCCAATAAATGCCCATGTGGAGGAGATCCATCGTCTGAGATGGAGGCGGCCACCGAGGTCTACTAAGGATCACCGCTATAGGAAAATCCTGAACGATCCTGTATCAGCCGAGTTTTATTACTCGAGTAACTGCACGTTTCGGAGTGATTCCTTTAGCAGTTACACTCCAATTGATGGACCTTTAAAGACAGCACTTACGATAAAAAATGTTGTCGATTTTCTCATGAAATTCTACTCTGGTGGCTACTTCTGTGCCCCTAGTAGAGAAAAGACCATCGAAAAACTATGTTGTAATTTGCCAATACATGTCCAATTGTACGAGATCTATCGCCTGACATGGGTGTCATCGCAGAGCTGCGGAACGGATCACCACTATAGGAAACTCCTGATCGATCCTGTATCAGCTGAGAAACACAGCCGCACACGGTCAAAGAGAATGGGGTGGGGTTGAGCGTACTGGGCGCATTTGTACATGCGTACGAGTTTTATTACTCGAGTAACTGCAGGATTTGGAGAGATTCCTTTTGCAGTTACAGTCCAATTGATGGCACCTTTGAAATGAGCGCGAATTCGAGGAAACTTTTTCCAGCGTGAGTGCTGCCTTTAAAATAAGCACAGATGCGAGAAAACTTTTTTTCAGAGTGAATGCTGTCTTTAAGAGAGATGCACAACAATTCCAATAATAATTATGACTTATAATAGCGGGCTTACTTCGTCTGTCACGTGTGTGTGTGTGAAACGAAATTCCCTGATTGGTCAGTGATGGTGATTACAAGGTCAACAAGATGATTGGGACGGGTATGGTGAGGTTCAAAGAATGAAGAGAAGCTCTAAAGGTTGGGGAAGTGGAGAGCGGAGAGTGCACCGCGGTGTGGAGGGTGCGCCGGCGCCGAAAAGTGGGGAAACGCCTGGGGACGGGTCCACACCGGTGATAAGGGTGCACCGGCGCCCAGAATTGGGAGAGACTGGTCTACAGCGGTGATAAGGGTACGCCGACATCCAGAAGTGGGGAAGACGGGTCCACACCGGTGCTAAGAGAGTCCCTAGACTCCGCCGGTTTCGCCGGTTGGGCCACGAACCAGCGGAAACGCCCCACTGGCGACAGTAGAACGGATACGTATTGAGTGATCGCCGCTATCGCCGCTAGCGCCATTACGTCCTGACTCCGCTCGTCGCAATGACCACTCAAATTAGCACTGGAGCACGACATCTCTCTCATGATCGACCATGCTCTCTAATCTTTTCTACCTTGCGCTGCGTGCGTGCGGCGCGGACAGCAGCGGTTGTGGCAATAGCGGCGATCGCAGCTGCGCCGGCGCAGCCGGCGGAACCGGCGAGGTCTGGGGACTCTCTAAGGGTGCGCCGGCTTCCAGAAGTGGGCGAAACGGGTCCACAGCGGTGATAAGGGTGCGCCGGCGTCCAGAAGTGGGGAAGACGGGTCCACTGCTGTGATAAGGGTGAGCCGGCGCCCAGAAGTGGGGGAAACGGGACCACACCGGTGATAAGGATGCGCCAGAGCCCAGAAGTGGGGGAGACCGGTCCACAGCGGTGATGAGGGGGCGCCGAGGTCTAAAAGTGGGGAGACACCTGCAGTTGGGTCCAGCGGTGTGATAAGCTTGTGTGGGTGTTCACTACTGTGGGAATAACATGAGTTGTGTCCACCTTCGCTCGATCGGTTCGCTGGCGCTTAACAACGCTCGCAAAACACTGAATGTCAGAGCTAAGCAGTGGGTAGTGTGCAATCCGCGTGACTCCTTCCACCTCACATCCCCTTCCGCGCTCTTCTTCTCTCATTTGTTCACGAACCCACCGCACCCTCCTCTTTTATATGTTCAAACCGGCTCTTATCATTCGACCAGTTACAACAAACAAAAAATGGTAAACCATTTGGGGTAGTCATTCCAAGTTGAATCGGTTACACATGGTTACAAATAGCTGCTTCAGGTGAGTAAAATTGCGCTGAGAAACGCGGGTAATCCTTTTTGATCAATCCAGTTCTACATCAGGGAAAGCAATGGAGAGGATGTGGAACGCATAGCAAAAATGTGGTATGGGTGTGAGCCTATTAAATGAAAAGTCATGCGAGTGAAGCGAGCATCAGGAAAAGTCTGGAAGTCCGGCGTCAGAGGTACGGCGGATGAGCACCGCATGTACCTGTACGTTCGGGATGCTTAGGTGTCCTCGAGTGTCTGAGATCAAGAAAACGAAGAAATAGTAAACCGAATACCAAATAATGACGAAAAATACTCCAAAAAACAACAAGATAAGGCTATGGAATGAAGTTTAGGTATTTTTTATTTATTCTGTAAGGTAATTCTTATTAATGAGTCTGCCACCGCTTTGATGTTCTAGCCATTTATGGACTCGTATGTCATAATCTCGAAATCGTCTAGAATACTGCTTACGGGAGTGAATTGTAAGGAAAAAAACAACCTCATATTTACATGCGGATTAGAGAATTTGATGTTCGACACATATCGTCTTTAGCAGCTCAGAGAGGTTTCATCTGCGTTAAAATCACGAAAATGATTGCGAGGAATAATTACGTTTTTTCTGCACGTTTTTAACAGTGGGACAACATTGATGTGATACCTGTGGAGCAGCAAAAAGCGTTTAATTCCCGCTTTCGACAGAAACGATGAAATGGAGCTGCAAATGTTGAACATGATTTAATGCGTTTTCGAATTAATTCTTTGCAATTTTATAACAATATTTCGCATGTTTTCAATCCAACATTGTCGCCCTAATCCCAATGTCAGAAAACATTTAAGCATTTTATATTACCAAATATTGTTCCGTCTATGAGGGTATAAATACAGTAACATCAACGATCGTCATTTTGATATTCATCGCTTTCTTCGTACAAGAAAAATCGACTTCTATCTGATCAATGAGAACATATCTGCTTCGAGTTCTACTTGTGCTAGCAGTTTTTGCTCCTATGGCTTCTTCTAGAAGAAAAAGTGGGTTATTTTCTTAGGATGTACCTAGTACTGGAGTAAGTTGAACGACCTCCTTTCCTAGAGAGGCAAGACTTCTTTCTTAATGGTATGATGAAAAGCATAAGAATGAAAAGACGACAACGTATACTAGGTTGAAGAATTATAAATGTTCGCTGCATTCGTTTTCCTTTCCTCCTCCATTTTCCACAGTGTCACTATTTTTGGCAGGGCATGTGTATTCATGTGAAAGCGTGCTCCATGGCGCTTCAGAAAGTATATGTTTTGTTTGGTATCCTCCTATTTTTTACTTTTGAAAAATTATTTTTAGTTGGTAGCGCACCTACTCAAGGCGGACATAGTAAGTGCGCGAGCCACAATCGGCCGAATCCTTCTCTGCCGTTTAAAGAGTCGCCACTCTTTGAAACCGTTATAGTGTCAGATAATAGAAGAGTGTGCCTTCAACATGCAGACAAAAAACATTCCTACTCAGCATCGCACAGCGGTCTATTCCGACACGTAAACACGACACTCACGAATGGAAGGTGACACTACGTCTGAGGTTAGACATTAAAGGAACGCCTCATTCAGGGATGATGAATAGCAGTCACAAGCTTAGTGCTGATCCCTCTGCGCAATATTAGGACCGCTTGGACCAAGAACTCCATCATCATGGTATCAGAACAGCGGCCACAAAACTTATCCACGACATGATCAGAACGACACAGCGTGAAAATGACCTAGAAGACAACCAAAAAATAAGGATGGGATGTTCTACCCCACCCGCCTCCTAGTCCAGGATTGGCACTATCAGACTATCACCTGTTCCTGCCGATGCAGCTTTCACTGAAGGAGAAGAATTTCAAAAACTGCGGTGGAACTAAAATTTGGCGTGAGTCGCTACGGCGTCTTATAGCGCTTTGATTATGTTAAGAACGGCACTCGTTCATTTCGTGGAGTAAGTAGAGGAGTCGGGCAACAATTTGGGAAATACTCCTTGGATGGAGCTTTTGTAAGTTTGTCGTGGTAGTGTTTCTTATTTGAAGGTCAAACGGACATTTATAATTCCTCAACCTAATAACTTACTTAAGTTAGAAATTCACTTTGAAGAAATTCAGGCTTGTTTTCCTCAGAACAGCGACAACAGCAGGTTGTTGTACAACACATTTCTTGATATTTGATCCGGCTCAATATTCCCCAATCAATTATTAATGATCACTAACCTACGTTCCAAAATACTACGTATAAGCAACGACTTCGAACATATAAAGAACATCTGGTGTTCTTGTCGTTAAGCGTGTTACACGCCTACAGATAGATTATACAAGATTCATCACTATTTGAGATGGTTAAAAGCATTCCATTGCGGGATCCCCCTGATATTCTTATCCGGGAACTGTACCCACTGTATCACTCTAATTTTTCTTCTCTACATTTATTTTCGTGGAACTGGTCATAAAGGATCAGTTCTGCGGTTTCCTGGATATACGGATCAATGCGGTGCCAATTTTTCTGTGAACGACCTCACACAAAATTTGTGAGTAAAGCTTTCCAGCCTGAAATCTGTGGCTGTCTAGTTGTTAGATCGGTTTCGATTAGCACCATCTCAATTCCCATCACATTCGCGGAAACTCGGCTCCAAGAAGAAGAAGCGGACCTCGAGTTTTTTGATGGTTCGTTACCAAAACAAGGAATGCTTTGCAAGCCCAGAACTTATAAAGCTTCTATTTGAATCTGGGCGTGGTAGAAACTATGTCGAAACGTTCAGAAACAGTTTCATTGACAAAAATTGCATTGATAAATGGATTTTCGACTGAAGTGTGTGGAAGAAAATCATGAAAGCGAGCGTTGACGTTGATGTATTAGGTGCGTGCAAAAGTTCCGGGGCAGTTGGTGGTATTTCACCGTTCAACGTCGTTTTGCTCCTTGCGTTTACGATATCCTGCAACGGTTTTCATGTATGCTGGTAGCCTGGAACATCTGCTACCTACTCCACTTTTGGCTCGGGTCTACGTCACAGCGTTGCTCTGTTTTGGGTGTAAAAACAGTGCTATGAGCTGTGCAATAATTTGGGGAATTTTGCTGTATGAAATCAAATCTAGACGATCAACAGGAGAAGCGACCCATATCATCAATAATGCGTTTGTGGAGGGTATGTTCTCTGTAACGCCAGGTGCTCGGAGGTTCCTAGGAATTCTGAGCGGAGATGACAGCCTGGAAAATGCTTTACAAGTTGGTCACAGATTTGGTGATCGCGAAGGCGCCAGGAAAGAGCAGGTTGAAACAGACCTTGTGCAAAGTGCGCAAGACATTACGGGGAATTTAGTCAACAATGTTTCGTCACTTGAAGAAAATCGGTAAGAAGGGGAAGGTGAGTAGATGGATTTTTCGTGAGTTGAGCGAAGAGCACTGACGTCCACACTGGCAAGTCTGCAGATATCCGACCTTCAGATTTTCTAACAATTCGTTTCATGGAAGAATTGCTATTGTTGATAGAGAATGGGTCAGGTACGACAACAGGGGGAGGTCACCCCAAAGTCCAGGCTCCTGCCACCCACCCAAAAAAAAATGGCTGAATCATCACCACCTTCTTTAAAAAAGTTTTGACCTTTCATGGTCAGCAACGGGACTCATCTGCAATGAATTTGTTTTCTAATGAATGCACAATAATCGCTCTATAGTAGTTTCTTTTCCCTAGAGTAATCACGGGAAAACTCTCAAGGATGGGGCTGACACAGGCGGAGATATGTGGTTTGTTCCGGCTGTGGGATAGCGCACACTAGCATATTGCAGTGTCAACCGTATAAATAATTGGTCATTCGTGCTCTGAAATTCTAGCCTAACCTGTATTACTCCTTATGCCTGCCTCTAACAGACTACCCCCATTTCAGCCTTCTATGGCTTTACCTCCGCTGTAAAATACTTAATGAACAGGCCCTACTGGAAAACGACGTGTGCCACTGTTACAGGTGTAAACCTGTCAAATTCTTAGTTTCCGGAAAAATATTTTCTGTGCCATATTGGCAACATCACAGGGTTGCCAATGCTACTTGTTTTAATCAAAATTGCTGACTCTGAGTCAAGTTATGACGTTTTGAAAAATTAGGTGGAACTGCCCCGGAACTTTTGCACGCACCTAATAATAATCCAAATTCGCAGAATTTCATCGTAGGTTAAATAAGAATGAAAAACAAAGTGGTAACGTTCGACAATCCCTGTGAAACATTCCATAGGAAAACAACAACTATCCATGACAGGATAAAAGTTACCGATAGCTGCAACAAAACGCACCGATAATGAGTACGTATTAAAGTGAAGCAACGCCGGCGCAGAGTGATATACATTGTACGCCAAATGTTTCTCCTTCAGATAAAATCCAGAATTGGAATCAAGCACACCAGAATGAACACTCCAAGACAAAGCGGCCCAAAGGTTCGTTGTTTTGTGAATTTTCGTTCGTGAAATAATTGACAGTCTTTAATTTTAATTTTGAAAAATTAGATCTCTACTATTGATTAGATGTGCATCCGATTTTTGCCGCGGCGGCAGTCGCCCATGGGTGAGAGTAGCTCGCCAACGTGTTGTTTGCCAAATTGAATTGATGGAGAAGCACTTGATCTTATCGATTGAACACTTCAAAACTCGCTGGCCAACGCTGCAGCCGTGGCGGCCGGCCTGCACAGCTTGCTTTCGTTTCCTTTGAGCCTGTTGTTGTACATTACTGGGATCGACATAGCGAGACGTTCTGGGATATGTCTATACCTCCAACAGGCAGAATGAGGTGAGCCCCTACGGTCATCTATTCACGATGGACTTGCTTGATAGGTATGGAAGCTATGCGTTTCGAGTGAGACGACTCCATCTTTTCTTCCGTACAATGACCGTCCAAGTCGATCACATGGGGTATGTAGCATTATACCTGCAAAGGGCGGTGTTGTCCAGCCATGCGATTGGTCTACTCGACCAACTGCTCAATCACAGAGCTCGATCCAGGCATAACGCTCCATCCCCTATCACATGAGATCAAATCTGAGGCTTTCTCTGCACTTTTGTAACGTTACAATTTTCCTACGTGGAGAATACGCACATGCATAAGCATACGTTTGTGCTCATAAGCATACGTTTGTGCTCAACCGGTCGCGCATTGTGGCGAACGTGTTAATGGGTATACTGCTGCGGCTCCAGCTTTTCTGCTAAGCGTTTGAATGCTCAAAAAGAGAGCAATAGAGCCTGAATACTGTCGCCGTTTAATCGCGAGATCTGGTATCACCCGTGATGAGAGTTGCGTAGAAGTTATGTTAAACAGCTTTGATTAATACTATCTTAATCTCACCAAATCCCTAGAGAATTCGCACGTGGAGTGAAGAAAAGATGCACAAAGAACAGTTTAATCCGCACAAAAAGCAAGCTATCTGTGGAAGGACTGCGAGAAATGATGTTGAAACTAGCACCGTGGAAACGTTCGCACCGTTTTTATTTTTCCATTAACTCTAGTCCGGCAGTTCTCGCTCAACAAGAGCAAGTTGCTTTCGTTCAGCTCAGTTACAAGTATTCCTGCGAGTCCTTGTAAAATCACAAGGTTTTTCTTCGCGTTGCAGGTTCTCTTGGTGATTTATATGTGTTTTGCTGTCTCTAGGAACTGCAACCTTTCCTATCAGCATTCGACTTTACTTCTGTGTAGCTGTTCGATTACTGTTTGAGAGAGCTTTTACCAGAATCTCAAATTTCAACAATTACTCATCTATTAGGGAGTTCCGTGATGTCTTGGCTTTTAAGTGACGTCTTCGCTGTTTTTTATACATCTCCAATGATTAATTCTTTTGCTAGTTATTTGTGAATTTTGCTAGTCGAACAACAAAGGCAAAGAAAACTATGAGCCATGATAATCATGACTTATAATAACGTGCTTATTCCGTGTGTGTGTTTGTTCGTTTGTATGTGTGAAACGAAATTCAGGGGGCACGTCTTAGAGTGAAGAAAATGTTTTGCACCGGTTCATTTGTCGCGGTAGGGGTGCGCCGGCGTCCAAAAGTTGGGGAAACGACTGGAGTTGGGTCCAACGGTGTGATAAGGGTGCGCCGGCGTCCAAAAGTGGGGAAACGACTGGAGTTGGGTCCAACGATGTGATAAGGGTGTGCCGGCTTCCACAAGTAATAAGAATTCGCTGGGCGGGTCCATTTCTGCATGAGGAAGCCGCTTACACTGTTTCGGCGTACTCTGTTGCCTGATTCACCTAGATGTAAATTGTTTCCTTTCGTATCTGTGTTTTCTTCCCATTCCGTTTGTGTCTGAATGAACCACTTCTTCCTTTCCGTTTATATACACCGGTGGACCCTTATCCGAATTACAACAACAACCAGTTGAGCCTAAATCATTTCAAGATAACATTTGCACTGAATTTGTTACACTCAAATCTTCACGGCCACTGACTTCTCTCACGTGGGAGAGCATTACTTCGTTCATACGGGGAATGCTACCACCTACAGGATCAATGGCTTCTCAGGAGACTGATAGAACTGCGTGGAAGGATACCGATTTTATCAATCATGTAAACTTTTGTGTTTGCTTTCAACGTGCAGTATACGAGCGAAACGAGCATTAATAGAAGTCTGGAAGTCCATTAATAGACGTCTGGAAGCATTAATAGAAGTCTGGAAGACGGCCAGAGTGGTTATAAATAATTCAATACCAAGTTTATCGATAAATACTTTCTTCGAAAACATAGAACAAATAAAAACCAAGCTAAGCATGTGATATTATGGATAATTTAGGAGCTGATCAAAGACCTGGATCGCTTCTGCAAAATTTCGACTTCCGTAACCATTTCTTCGAGGTTTCCGACCGTGAGTATAGCTTTTTTTATTCGAGCTCGAGTAAGTCTAATAAACTATTTGGTCTTACCGACTCTGTTTTCAGCACATGTTGAGAACTCCGTCCAAGATTTTATTGATGATCTTTCGGCGCTTAGCGTCTTCTTCAGATCTTAACAAAATCATACAATATATGCATTACAATATGGAAATGTGGTGGCTGTTTTTCACCCACCGAGCTCACCGGCAATGAGGGAGGAATGAATTTTCCCCGGGACCACAGTGGGTATTTAAGGATCGTGATACTGTAATCGGTCCTTTGTCGAATTACCACTGTTCCGCTTGCTTTCCCACAATCGATCAAACAATAAGTCTTAAAGCCTCAACAAGCTTCTCCTTGTTGTTGATCTCCGGTTTCCATCGCCTTATTTCTTCAGCCTCTAAGATTTTCCTTTCCAGAGGTTTTTCGAGGTGGCGATGCAACACTTTAACCTCAAAATCCATATCTTTCCATGTCCAGGCACCTTGGAAGTGATGTGCGGAGAGGACTGAAAGTGGTGAGTTTCACCCGCCGGGGTACGCGTGGAATTCAGGCCTCTCGCCTTGCTGTCCTTTCTCCCTTTTCATCGCCTTACCGCCTTACCCTAGTCAAAGCCTCACACCATGGTTATCTTGGTCATATACAATACAGAGTTCGTTGAGGGTCCTGTTCGGCTTTAACTATGTCTCGGTGGTGCAAGCTCCGGAAGCAGTTAGCCTAGCGGACTTGATTAGTGTTTACATTCCAGAGAGGGCATCGTGATAGTTGGAGGAGCAACACATTCCAAGTTTTGGTTCAAAAAGTGTTGTTTGTGCTTCTGTTCGTGTGTCTTATCAAAGTGTTTTTTATTTTTTTTTGAACCGGTTTTGCTAGATTGATTTCGCTTGCCATGGAATTACTTTTTTTGTGTAAGGAACACCAAGAGTGTATCTATAAATAAATAAATAAATAAATAAAATCTGGAGCAGACTCTCTCGCGTGCATCGCCATGCGATGTTCTGAGAAACCATTATTGGGGCATGATTGTGGGTGCACAAGTGTTCGTCGATGCTCATCTAATCTTTTCTTCAGTGGCCTCTCCGATTCTCCTACGTATCGCTGGCCACATCCAATGCGTGTGATGAGGCAAACGGTACCGCGTAAGTGACAGATTTTTTGATTACGGCAGTACCGACACGATAGCTGGTCACATTCCGTTTCATGAAGGCGGGAAGATGTTAGCATCTATTTGAGTGTTGGCGGTGGTCGTAGTACAAGGCGCACTAGTAAGCCACATTTCCGAAAGATGAGATTGATCCGTTTGGAGGAATTATCGTTCACGTATGACAGAACCAATGCGATACTGTGTAGGGGTCGAGTATGGTCCCCATGAACTCGCATTCCCTGTGGTGTAGCCGTTCTCAAATAGGATGTTTTGTATTTGTTTATCACACTCTGAGTCTTCTGTGCAAATTCGTTTGCTGGTCACCTTCACGTTCCGCACTACATTCACTTTCATGTGAAGTGGATGAGCACTCCGGGAATGTAAGATTATGTTCTTAGATGAACTCTTCTTGTACCAGCGCATTTCCTTCTTTCCCTCATGAATCCGAACGCTAGTGTTCAGAAATGGTAAGAAGCCATTTCTGACGGGTTCTTCGATGGTGAACTTTATGTGAACGTCTTCAGAATTCAAATTCGAGAGTGTGGCAGCTAACTCTGAAGGTGTTGTTCCAACTACAAGAACGGCGTCGATGTAGCGTTTATAAAAGAGTATTCCAGCTGTTAGCGTTGCCCTTCCGACATGATCGAGGTACACAATGGCCAATAATGGGGCGATGCGGATCCCCATAGCCAGCCCTCGTTTCTGCGCACAAAACTTGTTGTTAAAGCGAAATATGTTACACTGAAGTGTTGCCATCAAAAGAGCTTCGATGTCCTTGCTAGAGAAACCGATTAATTCCACTTCGTTGCAATGATCATTCAAAAGTTCAATCAGAGTTTGAATGGCTGCGACCCTGTTGGTGTTCGTATACAAAGCAATTGCATCGCAGCTAACGTAGCACGCCTTATCCGGAATCTGGGAGCGTTGAATTTCATTGATGAAATCGTTCGAGTTCACAATGTGAACTCCCACGAGTCGTAGAAGGAGGAGCTTGTGGAGGCTTTAAGACTTATTGCTTGATCGATAAGCCTAAGCATAAGGAACAGTGATATGTATTCGACGAAGGAACGATTACAGTATCACGACCCTTAAATACCCACTGTGGTCCCGGGGCGAACTCATTACTCCCTCTTTGCCGGTGAGCTCGGTGGGTGAAAGACAGCCACCACATTGCCATATTGTAATGCAAATATTGTATGATTTTGTTAAGATCTAAAGAAGGCACTAAGCGCCGAAAGCTCCTCAATAAAATCTTGGACGAAGTTCTCAATCTGTGCTGAAAACAGAGTCGATATCGAATGAGGCTTCGGGACAATAGCATGCTAGTATATTTCGTCTTAGTGTAGTCTATAGTATGGTAACTAGGTCGGTGCTTGATTACATAATGTGGCTTTTTTTCGCAGATTCTTTTTTCGTCAATGATCGAAAATTCTTAAAAGGTCTTTTTATGGAAATGACCCAAAGGTTCACAGTTGTTCACAGCTGATAGAGAGGCTGCGGCGAAAATGGGGGAAGGAGGCACTGCACATTTAGATCATGCATAGTTTGAATGGTCATCTGTCTTCATGGTTTTTTTTGTTCAAGCCCAAGAACTTGGTTTTGCCATACTGTTTATGTTAATTGTGAGAGAAGAACAAAACAAAGAAGAAACAGACGGTACAAGTAGCTCGGATTTTGGTTATTACGTGTATGTATTCACTATTCCATAGCAGCTTTGAATTTTTAGTACTTCTTCTTTCAGCATCACAAATGACCATCCCCACGCCAAAGCCTCAATTGATGAATACTATAAAAGGTAATTCTAGCCAACAATCGGAAATTTATCTATAGGCAGTATTAATTAGGCTTTTTGATGTATTAGATTTTATGCTTATAGCCCAAATAAAGCCAGCAAAGACCGTGAATTGACCAGGAAGCTCTAGAAAGCTCCCAGCTTTCCTATAGACTTCAATACATTTATGCTGCCGATAAACTTCACGTGTAGTACAGCACCCTTCGTCGCCTTCACTCGCTCGCATCGTTTTAGACATCTGCCGGTTCTGTGGAAAATATCACAGTCATTCTTGCGGCAGAATGCACCAGTAGGCATTAGAGTCGAGCGACGATGACACGGATAGTCACACTCCCTTCCGAGCGCAGCGGCAGCGTAGGCAACTTAATATATGCGAAACTTTTCTCATTTAGGAGGAATCGCTGGAGCATTTAATAAAGCGAAAAAGATGGTGGGGATGGGAGGACGAAGTAAACCAGAAGGTTCGTGTTTTCCAAAATATAAGAGTACTTTTCTGATGGATGATTTCTGTAGATACGACCGAATGGAAGCTATATTGGCACAGTTTTCTGAATATTTCTCGTTTCAGCAGAATACTTCTTCTTCGTTCTTAAGACCACAACAGTGAAACCTATGCAAGGTGACTCTAGCCACTATTTGAGAATTTGTCGAAAGCCCCATGCGTAGTAATGTGTCATTTTAGATTTTGGTATCCATATCCCAGGACGTAATCAGAGCTTGGAAAAGTATAATTTTTGGGAAAGCTTCAGAACGCTTTCACAGTTAAATTTTTGCTCGATCACACTGCAAAACACTAACCCTCCCATTATATGTAGTAGTTCACGTAGAATGCAGCACTCCTAGTATACTTTTTTGGCCTCATTGATTTTGATATATTTCGAGCGTGGACCGCGTCGCTTACGCAGCTGCAGCACAACGCAGTGAAAATCGAAACGCATTGAAACTGCATGACGACGACAAGGTGTACTGTACTCTACGTACTGGACTAAAGGCGTCAACAACTAAGTGACTCAAATAACGCAAAGTTTCCTTCATTCAGGAGGGAATCCCAGACCTGGAGGGCAACTAACGACTACACGAATCAGACGTCCGTATTTTTCATGAAATCTTTTTTTTTTTTGGAAAAAGAGTTCTATGACTGAATACCATTTGTTCAGGGTCTGTGGACGGCGTTCACTAGGACACAGGGATGGGTGAGTGCCAGTGTAAGCCATTATCATGGCATATAATAACTCATGCATGTCACAATTGTCCAAGAGTGTGTGTTTGTTTGTGTTTGCGTGCATGTAACTAAGTCTTGGTACACCACTACACTTGGTACTCTTACCACACATAACCCATCTAACTTTCGCTCGGAATAACGTCTGCATATTAATTATTGCTACCTAAGAATTTCTTAGAAGTTTCTTTCATTCACAAAGTTTTTAAATTAATATGGAATTGAAGAATTGGGGTACGAGAATAAGGAGAGAACCATGGTTCATGAAACCATGAAAAATGCTGAACTGCACTAGATCATAAATCGCCCAAAGTTACAGCGGCAGCTACATGCTCGTACTTTGACAAAACTGGATATTCAGGAATGGAGTGAGCTGAAGAACATCGTTTAATCCTATACCTGCAAGGCATTGGAGTTCACAATAAAAAGGTCACGTTCACGTTGCTACACACTACGACTGAAATACATTGCATATCAAAACTATGTTTCGACCCCAAAACCATGCAAAACAAAGTTCCAGAACATCCGATTAAGATGGGACCAGTTGACTGTTGAAAGTTGATTAGTGTAATTATTATTGGTGCTATTAAATCAGTATATTACTCATTACTATTGATTGCTATTGACTGTTCAGTTATAATACTAAATCTGTTCAACTGTCGCAGGTGGATATATAGTTTTGATACAAACAAATAGTTTTCATCTACAAGAATTCTATGCAGAGCGGTGGACCCGTTGTAGGAATTTCCAGAAATTCCACCCAACTGCTATTCTCACGTTGATGTTAACAGCGCTCGGTAAGCTTCTCTCCAGCAGATCTTGTCATAGAAAAACTTGCTCGGGTGAGACGGTTAGGTGCTCACTTCCAGAGCAGACTACGCTCTAGAAAGTTTTCGCGTCTGCTCCAAACGAAGCCAACGAGGTCCAGGTCACACCCTTTTATTGGCAGTATCTCCAGAAGAGTAATGAAATAATTTGGTCATCATTGTCTATCATATTATATTCGCATACATGATGATTGCAGCTGTTGAATGCTTCACACTATACTCAGTACCGAGTAAAAATGGCTTTAATTATTTAGTTAATCATTCGAGACTAAATCCGAACAATTCAAATCCTCAAAAAAGCGTTGCTCTTTCTTTTTCAAACAGAAATCGAACTTTCAAATTCCGATAAATCGATAGGTATCTAATGCATTGTTCGGTCCTATTTATACTACTCACAAACTCTTGAGTCTCCTTGTACATTTCATCCACTATTTCTCAGAGATTTTTTCCATCAACAGAAATCCTTTCCTCATTTAGCTTCTTCATTACGTTTGCTACGTTTTGTAAAGATGTGTACACTCAATCGAAAGAGACTTAGCTAGTGTACGGGAAGGCCGTCGCTAGTGTACTCAAGAACTCAATTTTATATCAGATCCAAGAAGTAAAAATAATAATTCCAAGTTGTGAAAAAGTTCATTCCCGACAGCTGTTGCAGTTCCATCGCCAAGTTATTCTGATTCATGGCAGGCCGCCCTCCACTCCGAACACTGTCGAATTTGCTGTACAGAGGTTAAGATGAAGAGATGTACAGTTTCTTCCAAACTCCCTGGGCTTGTGTCAACGGAGTTTTTCCATTTTCTTGAATAATGCAATTGTTGGAAATGGATTTCTTTTGCCGCCTGAAATTTCCTTTTCCATTCTGAGGAGTCCGGGCAAAATTGAGTTATCAAGGAAATGATGATACAATACAATTCACTTCAGAATAGTATAATCTCACAGCAAATCTGAATGCAACCCGTATGTAACGACTTCTCTCCCACTTCTTCGCTTTTTTCCTCCACTGTTTTCCAGGAAAGTCAAAACTATGACTCTCCACGATTTCGGGTTAGAAATACATAGAAATACAGAAGCCAGTTGTTACCCACTCCATTAACCATGCAGTGTCGATGAGTAGTGTTGTTACCACGCCATCTAATGAGCAATAAGCTACATGTGCTTCAGCTTCCGACGGTGCTGAGCATAATTGGTGAAATGAGCTAATTTTTGTTAGTGTTCTTCCCATCCTTGGACATAACTGAGTTTTCGCCCAACTCGTTGGATCAGAGAAGATCACCGTGGAACGCAAGAGTTGCTAGCCAAGGAGGGAGCGGCAGTTCCGCCACTCCATGGGCTCTGATGGAACAGAACAGTGAAATTGCTTTTAAAAATATTGATTTTAATACGAAATAATCAAAAATAAATATTTCAAACATATTATAAAGTCATTATGAGCATCAGAACAAACAAGTAAACAAGAGCAGGTCACAAAAATCAGCACAAGGTGCTCCGGAACAGGTAGGTAGTTACAGATGAGTGGAGCTTGCGTCGATATACAATTATTCCACTCAGCGACATGAAGTACCAGTAAACAGGAAAATGTGCTCAAGAATTACTGCTCTGCCTCATGAGTGGTGATACCTCAACCTTATGTAGGTGAACGTACAAATTTCGGGATCCTACCTGAGGAATATGTAAGGCTGGGCTGTATGCAATTGAATCGGTATGAATATCTGAGAGAATGTGCAGTTCTGTTTGAACGGTTGTATTTTAGCAGTGACAGAAATTCGTAATCCTTCCCCTAGTAATACGTGAAAACCGTCTTTGAATAATTGGTCAGCTACTCAGAAATTGTTTTGTTTAAAACTTGTGTAACTTTTAGATGAAAACTGAGCTGCAGGTATAGGATCACAACATCTTTGACCTTCCAAGTATTTCACGAAATTCTCATTTCAGGTTTCATACGGAAGCAAATGCTGCACTCTCTCGAAAAAAAATTCTCAGATCAAATACAGCTCTGATAGACTATTCTCATGCTATATTTGATCTGGGAATTCTTTTTTGAGAAAGTGCAGCATTTAATTTCGCATTAGATCTGAAATTTGCAGTGGTAAGCGTCAACCATAAATTCTATTTTTTTGCAGCAACTAGCGAAAATTTAATGCCTTATCACCTTAGAATTTTTTATGAGTGCATTGAGTTTGACAGAATAAACTTTACTGCACTAATAATACCCTTCTCCTACTCTTCTAACTACTTTTACTTGACCCAATTTCTCTTTTAATTGGATGAAAAACCCTCATCCAAGCAAATTTTGAATAGAACGTCTGAGTGCTAACTCGTCATGAAGGCCAACATTAGGAATTCACGAGGACTTCGTCGTCCTCTGCTCTAGAGGGCAACAATCTTGTGTACAGGGAACACCAAGCGGCCGTGTGCAAGGGGCGGGATGGCGGCGCGGCTCTCCTGGGCAGAGACACAGAGGTTCTGCATGTGGCTCTGGTTTCTCTGTCCCTGCTAGCAGCAGACAACCCGAGTGTCACGCTGCGTCGCGGACCAGCCCCATGCATACGGCCATTTTGCTTTTAATCCAGAAGCACAAGGCGAATTTTTCTACCTATTGTTTTTGTCGAAGGTTTTTTTTGTATAACGGGAGACATTATCCGGTTGAACCAGTTCAACAGGCAACACCAGAAATCTGGAAATTTTTGCTGGAATTTTTCCACCATTCTTCAGATATTATTTAGATATCATTTTTGCTTTCTGCGTTCGTACCGTACGGTCGGTGAAGTTTGTGCTCTGATTGATATGCCCGCCGCGAAGAAACAACGTGAGCAAACTCGCGGAATCAACGTGGATTCAACAACTTTGAACGAGTCTTCCGCGTCACTGCCCGACTCACAATCCCGCACATGTGAGAAGTTGTTGAGTAAGTTAAAAACGGTCTTACTTGCAAAAGCTCCTGAGGCTATGCCGGTTTTGGATGAGTTGATTGATTTGCTTAAACCCTGTCCGAAAACAATCGTTGAAGCCGAAAAAAGGGAGCGATCAATCGTTATTTCTGGACTTGCTGAAGGAGATGTTGAGATGAAACCATCTCAACGCCTGCTTCACACTGAATCACTTGTGACCAATGTCTTAGACACGCTTAAGATTGAAGCTCGTCCTGTAGAAGTCTACAGGATGGGTAAACCTGAAGTGGGTAAAACTCGTTTGGTAAAAGTCATCTTTTCCTCTCAACAACCTTGTCTCCTTACGTTGAGACGAGCAAGATGGCTACGTGAACAAGATGAATACAGATCTGTCTTTATTCGCAAATCAATGACTCTGGAGGAAAGAATTAAATTCAAACAATTACGCAAAGACGCTTATGAGCGCAATCAGCGTGAACACAATGGAAATAAGGTCTACGTTGTGTATAAGGATATGGTCGTTAAAGCTTGCGATATACCGTCCATCCATAATCCAGTGTTCCAAAAAACTGAGTTTTGATAATAACCACCATATCAGGTGCTGTCTTCTAAACGCCAGAAGTTTGTGGAATAAAATCAATGACTTGCATTATCTACTCTCCTCTCTGAAGCCCCACATCGCCTTTATTACCGAAACATGGTTGTCTCCATCCATAGCCGACTCGGAAATAATTGGTGATTTTCCATATTACATTGTGAGAAAAGATAGGGGTAACAAAAAAGGAGGTGGTGTCTGTGTTCTTTTGCAGAATGATTTTCTCTTCGATTCTATTTGTATTAAAGATATGAACACTGATGTGATTGGTATTGATTTATTTGTGAGTGCACATAATATCCATCGTTTCTTATTGGGGTACCGCCCACCAAGTAACAACTCTTCGGATGATGACCTGTTGATAGAGACTCTAGCTGATCTTATGGCACTCCCACGAAAAACTATTGTGCTTGGGGACTTCAACATTCCCGAAATAAACTGGGTTGAAGGCACTTCATCATGTAGTGAAGCTTCGAAGTTCCTCTCATTCTTCAATAGTTGCAGTCTTCAGCAAAATGTATTTTATCCAACCCGAGACAATAATATCCTCGATGTCATTCTTTCATCGGACGATTCAATATCAAATGTTAGTGTCCATCCTCCTCTAGGTGTATCCGATCATAACATTGTTTCGTTTGAATACAGACTAGAGCCGGCTATGGAAGCGAGCATTGAAGTTTACGACTATCGTTCTGCCGATACTACTATCATGAAAGATGCCCTCAAGTCTATTGACTGGCTTCAAGTATTCAATAATTATACAGATGTTGATGATGTCTACTCTCGCTTCCTGGATGTTGTTCAGTCAATAATCAACACTTATGTCCCCCTCAAAATCATCAAAAATCATTTTTATTCGTATCCTCGCCATATAAGGAATCTTATGCTTCAGAAATCGAGACTTTTCCATCAAATTTCCGATCCTCTCCATAATTCAACCTATCAAATGGTATGTCGCAATCTTAACCACCATCTCAAGCGTTTTATTTCCTATAAAGAGAAAAAATGGCAGCTACGAGAAATATGAAGCAGCTTTATGCTTACATAAAGTCAAGATCTAGGGGGGAACCCTTGTGCACCTACTCTCACTGATGATAGTGGCAACAGATTTATCTCGAACGAAACAAAAACCAAAGCCCTAGCTGACTATTTGTGCGAGGTGTTTTCAACTCCTAGTACCTTTTGCCCAGTTCTCGAGCCATATACTAATGATGTCTGTCCCATCCCAACATTTTATGTATCTGAAGTATCGAAAACATTGAAATCTCTCAAGGGATCTATGTCGTATACTGCTGAAGGCATACCACCATACTTTTACAAAGTCTATTCCGGTGAATTAGCCGTACCACTTACACATATTTTCAACGTTAGTATGCTACTGGGCCAAGTTCCACAAATTTGGAAAATCGCTTCAGTAACCCCGATTCCTAAAGTGAATCTGGCTTGCAAATTAAAAGATTATCGGCCCATAAGCATTCTTCCTACAACATGCAAAGTTATGGAGAAACTGATCAAAAAGAAACTCATGTCTTGGATTACTCCTTTAAAAATCATTCCCGATGAGCAACATGGGTTCCTCCAGGGATTATCTACTACCACAAACTTTATCTGTTCCTATCATCAGTGGGTAAAGGCCGCAAGTGAGGGAAAATCCTCACTGGTCATATATTTCGATCTGAGCAAAGCTTTTGATACGGTTGATCACAATTTTCTCGTTGCAAAATTAGAAGCCATTGGAATTAGGAACAATCTCTTGAATTGGTTCACATCCTACTTGACTGATAGGGAATTTTTTGTACGCCTCAACAACATCTCCTCGTCAGTCCGTAGTTGTTGTTCGGGAGTACCTCAAGGAGGTGTCCTGTCCCCTCTGCTTTTTATCATATACACCATGGATCTTCCTGCCTTGCTTAAGACGCATCCTAACATCGAAGTTGCGACTTATGCTGACGACATTAAAGTTTTTGGAAGCTTTGATAGCAACAATAAAGACACAGTCCTTGAAGCACTAAATCGATCCATATGTGCAATGAACGACAGGGCAAATTTGTGGAACATAAAAATTAATTTTTCAAAGAGCTACCTAATGTCATTCGGAAGTATTAATCTAGGAGAGACTATTTGTTCCAATCTACCACTAAATACCGTCCAATTTAACCGAGATTTAGGAGTCATCATACAAAATAACCTAAGATTCTCAATACATATTGACAAAATGGTAAACCGTGCTAAGAAGACTCTATTCTTTCTTTTTAGAAATGTTCACTGTTCAGATGTAAAGATCCTGATACGTCTCTTTAAATCGTGCATTCTGCCTTTGGTAGAATACTCTAGCCAGGTATGGAATCCTCATCTTAAAAAGGACATAGATAAAATCGAAAGTGTCCAGAGACTGTTTACACGACTAGTATGCTACCGTGTTTTTCCTGATCCTAGTTACACCAATTCTTTACCCTCTTATCAGTCGAGGTTGAAGAAATTGGGTCTTAAAAGCCTTTACTACCGACGTTTGATTGCAGATTTGGTTTTGGCAATTAAAATTATTCGTGGAGATGTTGGAATCAAAGCCTCAAAGTTCTGGACTTTCCGACCGACTCACATCCGTCGTGCTTGTTTCAACATTGTCTGCCCTTCTGCTGGACGACGATACACTGGGACTCTACATACCTCCTTTTTTCCACGTTGTGCTCAACTGCTTAACAAAATACCCCTATCTCTTCTTTCTTTGAGAAGCATTAGTCACTTCAAGAGATCCTTATCCAAAATTGATTTGATGTCTCTTTTCAACACACCTGATGCCTTTTGATCCTGTCGCTGCATGGGGGGACCGTCTCAACAACTACCTACATGACTACTTATATCTATATACAAATAATATCTACTCTAATATCTATTATTTTAAGAAGCAATTGACTTAGGAAAACTTACTTGATATCTTATACTATGTGCCCATACTATCGATCTATGGAAGGATCAACAAGTTCTGACTGGCAGATCGGTACACCCATGTGTACCTCAGTTGCAGACTTGGGCCTGGGTCTTACGCCTGGGGTTCGTATCAGATCAAAGAGGTACCTATTTCGGCCCGCCCCAGAATAACGTATGTTAGTTGCGTTGCCCAGGCTGATTCTATCCCTACCTACTGTTCAGTTGATAATCTTATCTTTTTGACAGAAATAATATCTCAAAACAATAATTTATCTATTCCTCCAATGATTTCATGAACAACTAGGTACTGTAATGGTCACCCCAGCAGCTACAGGTAGTGGTAATTGCCTATTAGTTAATTGTGTTGTCGCCAACCGGTACGTGTATGTGTAAGTCTATATATTTCTGTTCTATAATTAGAGCACCTAAGGTGCATTTTATAAATAAATATATAAATAATATGCATTTGAGGCTACTTGGTAAGCCAAATAACAGTACAAACAAACAAATTATGCACTAAGAAGCGCGAGACTGTGAAGCGTAGAAAACCGGATAACAGAGTTTGCCCCTTCCAAGCGTTAAGCTTAGCTATTCTCCCCTTCTTGGACTTCTCACAGCTATTCTTTAGAAAGTTCTGGATTCAACGCAGGCCAGAATTCACTTGTGGGTGGAGCTGGTGGATCTTTCCTGCGGTTGGTGAGCAATTTCATTACTCATGCTATGTGCAGCGCAAGAACGACAATGTCATTAGGCAGCTTCGGAAGCTATTTATAGCTATTAGGTCTTCCTGTGTCTCATGTGATCTTTTGTTATAGATTCTTGAGGATCCTTGAGATCCTAAATTAGGAGCTGTCTCTCCCTTCTGCCAGTAATCTTCAGAGTTCATTCATTTCCTCTGCTTTTTTCCACGTCGGTGACTTGTTTATTCCATTAATTTGTTCTAAGTTTAACACGTCATTGTAGTTGTCGGGTGGTAAATATGTAAATAAATAAATAAAAATGCACTGAACAGTTCCCTTCCAACGAGAGGAGGACCCCTGTTTCGAGTGTGCCGAACATTTGAATCATTACCGTCATATTCTCGTGTTTTGTCATCAATAACTGCAGCTTTATTTGTGTATAGATTATTGGGTGCTTATAAAAATAAGCAATATGTAGATGATTAGGGTTGGAGTCAATGCAATCATCTGCCAAAATTGGTGGTAAACAAAAACGGCTGCTATAATATGCTTGAATTCATTTTTGCACGTCCGAATCCAGCATTATCTTTCTCTCAGCCAGCCACTGAAGGTCCTCTGGCACGCAGCAGTTCCTCTTAGATTGCTCCATCAGTTCACCCGATGAGGAAACAAAGTTGGTTTTTCTAGGTGTTTATAGTCTCTCCTTTGCCACACGCTGTTTCCAGACCTTAGCCTTGCTAGCATGTTTTTTCTCCACTCCTTTTCCAGAAAAAACAAGTGTTTTTTCGTGATCATAGCTGGAGGTGTCATTGTAGCAGTTTCGTGAAATTTGCCTTAAAGGCACCTGGATTTCACGATGTCCTAGAGTTTTCTGAAGCTTGCTCCATGAAAAATGATCTTTCGCCTATTCCCAAGTTTTCCACAATTTTCCTACCCAACCATTGGCCCCCTGAAAATTCGCGTCAAACTGCTTTAATCTTGCTAGAAAAAACTCTTCGTAGTAATCTCCATGTCTTTTGATGTCCATATCTTTTAAGAGTTTTCGTATTCCTCACCTGCACTTCGCTATTTACACGAAGCTTCTACGGTGTCCTTAAATCTCTGGTTGTGAAAGTGAAGAAGGCAGTATTCGGTACTAGTTAAAGGCACCGCTTCACATCAGAATCCTCCTAAGGATTTTCGCACGAATAATATCTCCGGTAACTGCTGATCAGAATCATACACTTGATTACGTGCAAGTTTACGGAGAAGTCCATTTTCAAGCACAAACTTTAGGGGGTATAGCGGGAGGGACCAAAGTGGGATTACCAGGGTTTCCGCATCCTGTACTCCCTTGCTCGTCACGTTTGGAGCTCAGTTTCTACTGTTTTATGGAGTGCATAAGGAACTTTCACTGGAAATATGAATTTCTTCAGAAGATGCACTCCCGGTAGTTATCAGTGCTCATCAGAACAGATCTTCTCCACTAAATTAGCTAGAATGCGAAATCAACAATTTCATTAATTCCAGTTTTCTTCACCAGTGCCCCACATTGGGGCCAAGCAATGAACATATAAGCGCATAAATTATGCGGGATAGCAGAATGCACAGAGGCCCGAAACGGATACAAATTGCTGATTTTTCCCTTCCGCCAGTAATTTATGTATGGCGAATCTGGTCCAGAGGGAGAATGCATAGATTTCAAATAGGGTGCTTTTTACGATTAATGAAGGTCTGCGCTCTCCAAATTAAGCCTAACCCTATGCTTAAGAATGGGTTTAATGCTTAGGCTTAGGCTTCACAGGAGTGGCCCCACCCAACTCCCTTTTCACCTAAATTTCTAAGATAAACTACGATAAGTGTAAGTAAGTAAGATTGGACACCATTTGTATGTTGCATCGCGTGCGCGCATAGCTCAGTGGGTTGAGCGAATGATCGACGTTGTGGTGGTCAGGGGATCGAATCCTGCCCTGTGCCCCGTTTTGCAAATACATATAGTATGCTGCCTACGACTGCTGCAGTTATCTAACAAACTCCAACATAAAAAGTAGCCCGGATGGCTCAGTGGTTTGAGCGGCAGATTGCAATCTGTCCCTATCGCTGGTTCCACTCCGTTGGAGATCCAGAGTTAAGTATCGCAGTGTTTGGGGTTCACTGCTTGGAACGTCCCCCGTGATCTCCTTCGGGTAGTCCAGGAAGGCATCCGGCAACGTTTTGCATAAATTTCGAAGATAATCTACGATAAGTGTAAGTGTAAGTAATAATGGACACCATTTGTATGTTGTATCGCGTGCGCGCATAGTTCAGTGGGTTGAGCGAGTGATCGACGTTGTGGTGGTCAAGGGATCGAATCCTGCCCTGAGCCCCCGTTTTGCAAATACATATAGTATGCTGCCTACGGTTACTGCAGTTATCTAACAAACTCCAACATAAAAAGTAGCCCGGATGGCTTAGTGGTTTGAGTGGCAAAAACGTGAAAGTTGTGAAAATGGTCCCCTAATTTATAACCTCAACATATCCGCTGCACTCTGTTTACTATGGATATTGACAGCGTTACAATTCCTATTTCAGTGTCAGAATATTTGTTAGTAGTGGATGTCATAGAACTGTGCTCTGTTAGAACGGTTGCCTTTTGTTCGAGATCATTAAAAACTCTTTTTCTCACCTTTTTAGGCTTTTTGCTAATCCCACTTTTTCATGTAAAGAGAGGAACTAAAGAACACGACTGTTACAGCAAATTACTCACTAAAGATACGATATAGAATAACTTCTCTGCAAATCGAAATGGGGCAATACAAACGAGGAACAAAAAAACGTTGATGAAAGTGGTGAACTTGGACTTTGAACGCGATAGTTCCGTTTGAAATCAGTTTGCTTCAAAATTATGTAGCATAACGAAAGAGTACTTCGACCATCCTCACATCCTAAAATTTTGACCAAATAGCTCAATCCCAAGTTAACTTATGATGGAAAGTTCCGCCTTCGACATGCCACTAATCATATCTTTATATCTCATCGTCGGGCACTGTGGGCCCAGTTGTACGTACCTACCTTTCCTGGAGTAAACATCCATGTGAATGCAAAGCACTGGTGTGAATGTCAGCTGGTAGACACCCATGTATTTCTTCTCCTCGATCATTCTCCACTTGACATAATCGCTAGGGATTTGTAAACATCTCCACTTCCTCCCCTTAATTAGCTGTCGCAGAAAGCCTCTCTAATACATTCATTACTCCCTATATTCTTCGGAACATCACCTTTCTTCGGCCTGCTTGATTGCGCCAGAAGAAATGTAGCACTGAGCAGTGAAGAAAATCTCGCTTTCAACAAGGTCAACAAACACAGAGGTAGAGTCTAAAGTTGGCAGGGTGAAAATAGTAGCAATCACTGTCGTCATAGTCTTTTCTTTCTAGTTTCGCGAAAATAACAAGTCTAATGAGACACGAGGCAGTTCGCTGCTTCCAAGTAGCTACAAGAGTGGCAATAAAACACGCAGATTAATTTTATTACTTAAGTAAAGTTAAACAAGGGCACATTACTGGACACAGTAATATTATTCTCCTTGTCTTAATTTACGTAAGCTGCAAAAAAGCTACAAAATGTGTGAATTGTTGTATTGGTGAATGTGCTGTATTTGCGCTCCATATTGGCGCATGAATAAATAAACAAATAAACAAATAGATAAGCAAATAAATAAATAAAATAATTTAGCTACATGATGTTTTAGCTCTTCTCATGTAAATCAACACCGCCACATTCAGGGCCTGGATGCATCGTCGAGGTTACCCAGGGTAAAGGTTCTGACGCCGAATGTTAGCGATAGACAAATTTGTGGGATGTTAAAACGATTACCCTGGGTAGTCTCAGTTATGCATCTGGCTTCAGTGGAAGTTAAGAAACACCGCTGGAAACTTATTCTCTCACACACTCGGATGTTTTACCCAGTCTAGGGTAATCTCTGCAATTATCAACTACACGTATTTGTAGTAGCAATCAAACCCTGGAAGTTTTCCATGCTGCTGCCAGAGAGTGGTTATAATAGGGTTATGACATGAAAAACGAAATTTTTTTATGTTGGCTGCCCTTCATCTTGGGACTGTTATCCGTACCATTCACATGTGAATACGGCACGCTATCATTTCTGTGTGTCCTTAGCGCTTATTAGCTTAAGTAGTATACTTTATTCGATTTTCTTATTCGATTGTTTCCATAAACAAGGTGAGAACAAGACTCTAACAAGCTTCTGATCCAAAGATGTGGAACGTTTCGGAAGACTTCATTTGTCTGTAGAACACTAGCTCCTAGCGTCCCATAGGGGTGGTAGTATTGGTAAATCCTCCAAATTCGAATCTGATGGTCGAATGAGTTCGGTGGGGGCAAGGAGGCACCTCGAGTACTCCTATCGCAGAATCTTTTCAAGGTCCCCCTTTCAGCATTCTACTATTTTTCTATTATTGCTCACCTGAACACCTCAAATCAATGGAACCTATTCCGGCAGAAAAAGAACTTCTCGCAGGCGACCGCATTGCTTGCCACTTAAACTAAGCACGTTTATCCACAGTTGAGTAACTTAATTATGAGTGGATGAAACAGAATGAGTGGCTTTGACAGCTAGCTTTTTGCTCTTCGCGAACAATGGTGAAAGTTCATTGGAGAGCGTAAAGAGCTGTCGTTTGCAGAGAGTTTTATTCTTCCTATGAAAGAAACTGATGTCGTCATTTCCACAGACGACTGAACTACATAGGTACGTATCTTCACACATAACTTAATATAGATAGCTTAATACGCTGAAAAGCAGTAGTAACTAAGCCATAAATAAATAATACCTCTTAATTCGTTCCTCTTTCCCATCTTTATTCTACTAATGAAGGTACCAGCTCGCTTTTAGACTTTTGACGCGCACTTTACGGCGTTTATGACCAGAACTCCAGTGCTGTGGAAGCTTAGCGTCTGGACGATAACAGATCTCGCTTCAGAGTCTGTCTAGGCTGTTTGGACGCAGATGCATCACTTCCAACATTTTATGGTGGTTCTAATACGCTGCACTCTATAGTATTTATTATACAATACGCACAATCACTTATCACATATCACCATGAAGGAAAGATATTTCCTCTTACATTACCTTCCATATGCTTTCGAATTTACCCTAACTTTTCCGCCCTCTATTTACATTACTATGCGTCGGTGAAATGACCTTACATTTCATTCCCAGAGAAATTGCGGCTGATAAGGGAGCTGTGCCCTGCGCTTTTATCACCCCGCCAGTGGGAGGAACAAGCCGTTTTCTATGAGTCATCACGATCGAAAGGTCATGACAGCCGCTCCAGTGGCTAATCTGGCTGATTTCGAGTTTTTACGTTATCGCCTCAGCGCTTTAGAATTGACTACGGCGAGGATGGAAAGGAACAAATGTAGTCCGCATTTGCTTTAGCATCAAATTTCTCGGAAGAGGATTGAGGTTTTCAGCTCATTCGGAGCTCTGCTAGCAGGACGAATGCCATCCTCCTTCTCAATTAACAGACTGTCTCAGCGGCATCTCCTTCCTGATTCACTCATTCCATGCTTGTGTTTGCCAGAGATGCTTTGGGGACGAGCTCAGGGTCTTTCTTCAGTTCTTCCGTTCCTCGTTTCTCATACTGCTGCATAGGGCTGCCTCTGCAGGCCAATGTCATCATATTGCACCGATCTTTCCTAGATTTCTCACGTTTAGTTCGACTGCACTAGGACGTCGAGGGAAAATCATTAAAATTCCAAAACCATGAGGGAGAATCTGACAGAGTGCTGGTTAGAAACTTCTCCGAAAAAGTTTTTTTAGAAATTGCTAAAACGATGGAACAATTATGTACATATTTACTTGTTCATTTCTTGTTGTCTTTAATGGGTACGCTTCAAAAATGGTTGATGCTACTGGCAGGGTTAGAAATAAAAATAAGATAGAAATTGGAGGAAAGATAAGACAAAAGTGTGCCTTGACTCACCCATCAATTATTGGGCACCCTAATGCGATTTAAGACTGCTTCTAGGAAACACTCACGGAAATTTCATTGCCTAAGATTTTCTGATACTGTGACATCACTTGCGATAGAACTTGCTTTTTTTCCTACCTCCTTCCATTCCAGCCCGGACAACTCGGTCAGTCCTTCCAAATGGGCTAAATTGGTGTTAGTGAGAAACATCATTTTGGAGATTTGAGAAAATTGGGCACTGTGTTAGTTTTCACCTTAGTGCTACACCTATGTAAGAATATAACAGAATCTATGAGAGCAAAATTTCTGCGCCCTTTAACGTATACCGTACACCTGCCCAGAATATTACAGGAAAAAAACAATGAGCATTCATGAGATTATTAAGTTTTCGTGATTTTTCTCGTCGTCAATGATATTCTGTTCCGACGGACAGCACTGGAAACGTCACGAGCTTCAATTCTATTGCGAGTTTTTTGGGAAAAACGAGAACACAATGTACATACTAGGTGTTTGCGGATTGCGGAAAAGGATACTGAATCTCTTAGCAGCTGTCAGTCAAGGGCTTCGTAGAACAGGTGCTAGTGATGAGAAGGGAAACAATATGTACTCTCAGCACGTGGAAGCTTTTTGTCCAGAGGCGGTATTTACCGTATGCATTTGAGTATCTATTATATCTTGTACGGCAAAACTAATCTGCCAACGAAGAAGGTGTTTTTTTTTTCAGAAATTTAGCTTTGCCTTGAAACAAATTTTGGAAAAAGTTTACCCTTAGTGAGCTTTGAGGAATGCTGGGGAGACTAGTTTGGTCACCTCTAGTTGCTCTGCTGCAGTCATCAGGCATGAAATTATATTAGTTGTCCCGTAATTAATGACCGCAACCTAGTAATGAATTTTTGGAAGTTCATAGATCCACTAATAAGTACAGGAGCTAGATGGACAACTTTGGACCATTACGAAGGGCAAGATCTGCTCTATCCGTACCCTAAAAAGGCTTACTCAATTACCCTTTCTATGGTTTCTGCGGACGAAATTATACAATGACGTAAGACATGGTTTTTGTGCTCTCCCAATTTTTAGACTATTTTTCGCCCATATAGGACAAAAGCCAGATTTGATGTTAGCTTTGCATTTGGCCAGGTAGTCGTGCTGTAAGCGCTTTTTTTTCTTTTTTTTCCAGTTTTCAACCAGAAGATTCATGCCAATCAATGTGTAGTGAAAACTGACCTTTCGCTCTTGACTCCTGTGATTTAGGTTTTTTCCTTACATAAGTTTCACTCACCTGCTAAGATGTGCAGGAGATGCTGATCATAATACTTTTTATTCCAAGGGAAAATCGCGTCTGAGCTGAGTCACGCACATTGGAATGCGCAGCTCCAAAACGGCCATTATTTATGGGACAACCTAATAATAGTTCTGTCACACATAGTAGTGCCTATACTGATGACTTCATGTCGATTTTTCTAGTCATCCATACCAATGCGTCTGTTAAGATTGATAGCCTGACCCAACAGACGATGTTCGAAGTCGAGGTGAAGTCACGTTGAGGCTTTCCGATGGGCAAAATTTTGTGGTATATATCATGACCGAGTATTGCAAGAACCTGTAAATGTCAGTACTGGAACTAGGGCTGCGCGTTATTAACGCAACAAATTAACGCCTTAACGTATTTTCCGTCGGCAAATTGTCTTACAGCTTTTTTCCAATGTTTTTCGATTTTTTTATTCAAGATTTCCGGTCTGAACTTGGTTTACTTACACTTTTTCTGAAAAAAAAACTCGTAGCTTCACTGAAGCTTGCGATATTCAGTATGCCTCAACGTTCTAGCGAATTTACGGATTAGCACTGAGGCTTAACGGCTATTACACCTTGATAACAGATTGGCGAAATTTGGTATCGGAAACTAGAGGGGTTAGTGATGGGTTCCATATGAGAAATTCACCTATTTTCTCGATGTAAATGTGGTGATCTTTCCATTTTTTACTGGGAAAAGCCAAATCAATAGAAGGAACACATTCCTAACCACTAAATTCCTCCGAATTCGCTTTGTGATAGAAGTGCCGTACTTTTCCAGCGAATCCTTATACAAATGTACCTATTTAATAGTCTTAATTTTCCACTGAGCTCTACAATAGGATAAATTGCACATTTTCCCGGATTCGCGACGCGCCGCCCCAGTTAGCTCCTCCCATTACTCTTGCAAGAAGGAACAGTTGGGATTAGCCCTGGCACCTTGTACGGTTTGTAAGATAACTCCAGTAATGTCAGCTATCTGAATTATTCCATGAAAGACTCCCAAATTTCCGTTGCACTTGCCATGGTTGAAAATAAAGTGTTAGTGCAGATCCTAGAGACAAAATCCTTTTTGGGTGCTTCCTTTGAGTTTTTTTCTGAATGCCAAACTTAAAATTTATAGTTTTCAATGTGCTAGGCGTGTAGGCAGAACCTTACCTAACAAATATTTGTATTCTATGTTAATTTTTGAGGTGAACTAAGAAGTCATCCCTTAGCAGGTGCCGTAAACCCACTATATCTACTATGGACAGAGTTTTTGGAATAGACAGTGCATATACACTTACAATCTTTACCTCTTTTTAGACCTTCCCTTTTTTTGACAAAGGCTTCTATGAGGATTCCATTCACCTACTTTAATGAATCCTCCATCAAAACTGAGGGTTTTCACACGTCAAAACTACGAATACTGCTTCAAAAAAGGCTTCTCACGACCTCAGTGTGAAAACAATTATCTAATGTAAGGTAATTATGGGGAGCTCTACTAGTGTCGTGGAGAAAAATCGAAAACATGACGAGCATGACTCAGAAAGTATGTGCAAAAATCCTCATTACGGGTATGCTTACTTGAAAAATAAACAGAGAAACCCAGGTGTTTCTAATCCTTGACAAATACAATTCGCTACTTCCGAGCAGATTTCTAGTCGGCTCGTACTTGTTAACATTCTGGGTCAAATGAAAACAGAGCAATCTTGCTAATTCATTTAGTAGGTGAGGAACCTATTCGAGTATTCGAGTATTCGAGAGAATAAAGCCCTTCAGCTCTTCTTCTACTCTGCAAGATGTTGATGTGCTATTTCTCCATCCCTCTTTCTCGTTTGAGCCCTCGAATCTACTAGATTTTCGAACTGATATACTTGAATTTGAATGTATGTATCTAATAAGTTATTCGTTCAGTAGCGTTAGTTAGTAGCGCCACAGAATACCGCCAGTCTGGTTTGCCGCGCCGCACCAGCTACGCACAGCAGATTAGCCTGGTGCAACAGCTGTTGGGCCATGCCTATGTTGGGTATTGACGTTTCGCATATATTTTTATCCAAGCATCTCTGAATGAAAGCAAAGACACAAAAAACTGTAGAAACCCCCGCCGACGATAGCAGGATTAAGCTGGCCTACCGCGTCGCGTAGGTGGTGCGGCGTGGCAGACCACGCGGGCACTATTCTGTACTCAAGAGTGGTTGACCGGTACTGCATATAAATGCTTATCAGTGGCAACCAGATGCTGGCAGGGAAGAAAAAAAGCAGTCTTCACCAATTTTGGGACTAAATTTGTAACTAGTGATTGTTAGGCTCGCAAAAATTAAAATTAGAACCTCAAAAAAGCAAGTACCGGTAACGACCTAATACGAATTTTTCTTTATTTCACAGAATAATTTTGGAAGATTTTCGGAACTCATTCCAAGGGAACGGTGTCCCAACCGTTTGTGTTCTCCCACGCTATGAGATCGGGCTAGGAAATCCCAGTACTTAGCTCCAGAATGCCAATTTGGATGATGTCGCTCTTGACGCAAACTCTACTTATTGGCGAATCTCTCTACTATCACAGAATTTCAAAGATCGTATTGGTCCTAGAATCCACACTTTGCTAAGCTGCTCCCGTGGGCTTAGCCTCTAAGTAGTCTCACACGTGTTTCCCAAGAGCTTCTCGCACTTTCCAGCGCTGTAATCCACAGTATCCTAGTTTACGCCATCGAAAATACAAGGGCGAACTGATCCTTGCCAGCCACGCCCATCTGTGTGCTAGTTGTGTCGGTCAGCCAAAGTCGGCATTTATGTATGTTTACGCTTTCTTATGTATTTCGCGTTCACTTTCTACATGATTTCCCATAAATGTAGGGAATTTGCTGAAAAACTAGCACTTAAACCCTAAATCGTATGAGCTGTGTTATTGTGAGGAGCAACCTCTTCCTCAATATAATTAATACTGGCCGTGTTTGAACAAAAACACTCATAATTCATTGTATCGTAATCTGTTTTCTGTCTTGGACCAGCTGATAGCTTCCTGTGCTCAGCGGAAGCGCTTCATTTATGCCCGCCCAGCCGACTTCGCTTAGTTTTGCTCGAATTGCTGCATACGTGGCATTTTCGTGCAGTTCCTCCAAAAATCTGAGTGATAGTGATTTTTTTTGCAATTTATTAAATCTCTTTCTTTTCGTTCGCTGGCATTTAAGGTATCAAAGAGATGCAAAAATGTTAATCAACATCAAAATTTCAGAAATGTCCCGTCTTTTCGCCTTGCTACTGCTCCTGACTGTGCTCACTTTGTGCTTCTCCATTCCAATGGGAGGAGCTCTTCGCGGTTACGGTGAGTTTCCATTAATCAAAACAAAATTTCCTGGAAAATTTGTCCATTTTACGGCCAATTTACTATCCGCAACGATTTCCAAGAACTCGCTCGTGCCGCGCTGCAAACGCACGCATTGACATGTGTCCGATGCCGTGCGTGCGGTCGCGTGCGATAGATCATTGGTATCGATCGCATGACTATTTCAATTCATAATTTAGGTAGTCTGTAATGCCCCAGTTCCCTTTCATTATTGAAGAAGATGATGAATGAATGAATGAATGAATGAATGAATGAATGAATGAGGAATGAATGAATGATTGATTGAACGGAATGAATGAATGAATCAACGAATGAAGCGTATGAACGAACAAATGAAGCAAATGAACAAATTCATGAATGAATGAATGAATGAATGAATGAATGAATGAATGAATGAATGAATAAATGAATGAATGAATGAATGAGTGAAGATAATACCTTTTTTTACTACACGTGTGGGCAGCTTTGGGTTAGTGACGTAAAAGCTCATGCGTGCGGTCGCGCCGCGGTGTGGGAGAGCCCTTGGGATCCGACACGGGCTGTATACTGGCTGAACTTTTTAGGAAATTTTTTGGTGTAGAAACGACTTTGTGCGACCTTTTATTTATAAAGTCTATAAAGCCTAATCCTCGATCGAAATTCCGTCATCTTAAAAAAAATTATTCCAGGCAGCTACGGTCCAGCTTGGAGACGTCGTTTGTGGCGTGCAGATGGCCCTGAGTACGACACGCAATTGCAGAGTCTACTGGAAGAATCGAATTGATGTCAATTCCAGCAGCAAAGGAGGAAGTGAACGCTTTTTAGCAGTGATACCATCGTTTTATTGAAAATTTCGCTTTAAAATAAAGTGAAAACGTATTTTGTATGTGCATATGTTCCCTACAATGACCCTTCAGTTTGCTTTCTTCAGGGCAGTCAATCTCTACTGGAACAATACATTACCCCAAAGTTGTCCTAGTGTTCATGTTCTGTTATTATTACTAAGCATGCTGTCATAAGAATGCTTTCATTTCAAGATTTCCAGAAACTTTGCCTTTTAGACAAAGTTGAAATTTAAAGGTTTGACGGGCTACCACTTTAGGGCTGCTGTGGATTAGGCTCATGTCAATCCGGTGAGTCTAAACACGCATCGAATAAGCCACTGCTTCTGCGTGTAGTACACACAATGAATGAGATATTTAGTAAAAGAGAATACGTACTGTAGCCTACTGTGATCTTTAGCGTTGTGGCAATCTAACCTAATTTTTAGTTTTAAAATATGATTTTTGAAAAGCACTTTGTTTTTGGGATAAAAGATATCACTGGAACTGATCACATGATTACAGAGAAAAGGATGAGGAAAGAAGAAAATGACAAAGCACAGAGAAGAAAACACAATAATAGTGTTGAGTCTGGCAGCAGGAGGAAGAGGATAGAACGTTTATTAGCTGCAAGAATGCTACATAGTTTAGAGAACAAGATTTTAACTAGATTTTTGACTAGATTAGACAAAAGATTTTTACTAGTCGTAAATGAAAGTGATGGGAGCACAAATTGATTAGATCGGGTAGATTAAAACGCATTGGTGGCTTCATCCCCAGAGAGAGAGAGAGAGAGAGAGAGAGAGAGAGAGAGAGAGAGAGAGAGAGAGAGGAGAAAGAGAGATGTTAAGTTATCTTTCACATGGTGATGGTCTCCTCTGCCGTGCCTAAGCCCTACCTAACCCTGATAGATAACAAACTATGCGACATATCCCTCCTTAGACAGTTCTACGAGTCATATACGGTTTCTAGACAGGCGATCATCAGCACTAACATGCCACCAATCCATAAAAAGTGGACATTATGTTTGTCCATTACAGCTACAAATATCCATCGGTCATTTCGCTCTACAAAACTGCACAAGAACCTTAACGAGAGACCTTTATTTAAATAGCGTTGAATATGTTGAAAGCATCCACATAACAATTCAAGGAAATGATTGTAGAATAGCTCAATGTCTAGCTTTTGCCTGATTTCCTGAGGCCGCTGAGCTTCCGAATAACTGCCTTCTTTACCCTATCGAGTAGCTTCTTCTGAAAATTCATTATTGAAGATTTACGGGTGACAACTTTTGTCCTCAGAAATTTCGGAGCGACCCTATGCGTGTTATTTTGCCTCAAAAACGGTTGCCTCACGGATCAAGGAATTTTTTGCTAAGAAAATTGCTGAGCATTTGTAAGTGTAATAAGTCCTTAAGAGCTTACTGGCTTTGTTGTTATGTGATTAATTCAAGTCTTTACAATTTAATGGGCATACCCTTCAACCCCCCCCCCCCCCCCCACCCCTCCTTCACCTCCAAATCGAAAAAGGAAGCCCTTCGGCCATTATCAAAAACCACAAGAATTTTAATATATGGAGAATCACATGGGCTAATATTGAGAGTCAATATTGCCGAATATATGATATAGATGGCATATATATATATATATATATATATATATATATATATCAGTGGCGGACGCAGAAAGTGGGCGGGAGGGGGGGCGTGGGAAGAAAAGTGGGGTCTCCGCCGTTTTGGGGACCCAGACGGAAAATAAAATTAATAATAATATTAATTATAATAATAAACAATAAATAAAAAATATATTAAAAATAATAATAAAAATAAACAATTAAAAATAAACTAACACAAGATTTTTATTTGTATTGTAAAGTAATTTCGAAAATTTGGCGACCCATTCTCGGGGGCGCGCGCCCCCCCCCTGCGTCCGCCACTGATATATATATATATGTATATACATATATATATGTGTATATGTATATGTATATGTATATATATATATATATACTTACTTTGATACTTTGATGGTCCATCTTCACTGCTGGGTTGGTCTTCTCAGTGTGGACCACATTCGCTCCAGGTTCTCCTGTCTCGGGCCGCTCTCATCCAGTTCGTCAGTTCTCTTTGTTTAAACGACCTGGAAAATGTATCAGACCAGCGCGTGAAGGGTCGGCCGAGGGGTCTTTTGACGTTCAAGGGAGTCCAGAGAGTTGATCTCGTGCTCCATCTGTCGTCAGTTCGGCGCATCACGTGTCCTGCCCACCGATGCTTTGCGGATGCCATGTAGTCTGTCAGGTCCTTGATCTTCGATTCCTTCCTCAAGTCTTTACTACTGAGGCCGCATTTCCATTGCTTCCATCTATTCGTTCCCAGAAGACATCTTTCCAAGGCCCTGTGTGTCGTTCTCATAGCCAAGGAGATGTTTCTGTTGTCCGTCCATGTTTCAGTAGCATAACACAGTGCCGGAAGTACTGTAGAATCAAATAAGTGAGCTCGCAGCTTCGAGTCCCTGATTTGACTTGTCGTTTCTCGAATCGTGTCCATGGCTGCCCACGCCGCTTTTCTTCTTCGCCCAATTTCGCCTGTCAAGTCGTTCGTCATATTTACTTCACGTCCCAGGTAAACGTAGCTGTCTACTTTCCTCAAGATAGTTCCATCCAGCTGTACTATTCCGTTGTCACACCACTGATTTGCCATCATCTGTGTCTTCTTCATATTCATTTCCAGCCCGATGCTCTTGCTCACTTCGTTCAGCTCGTTTAGCAGCTGGTTCATCTCTGATGTGTTGTTGCTAACAAGAACCACGTCGTCTGCGAATATATATATATATATAATATAATATATAATATAATATAATATAATATAATATAATATAATAATATATAATATATAATATATAATATATAATATATAATATAATATATAATATAATATAATATAATATAATATAATATAATATAATATATAATATATATAATATAATATATATATATATATATATATGGCGATTCAATGAAAGATTGCACATTGAAGGACTTCGAGACTTCAACTGAGGCTCAGTCACAAATGTTCCAAAAGAATGGAAATTTTCTGGATCTTATCAGCGGTGCCCGGATCTCCACCTATGATTTAAGGCTTGCGATTTACGAGAGCGGAGAATTTACAATTTACGATCCTAGAAAACAAGGATTTTTTTCAAACAATCAAATGGGTAGAAGAAAAGAGCATGGGCAGCGTAAGACGTTGAAAACGAAAAGCATGGTAGCAAAGAAAAGGCGATACCCCGAGGCTCTGCACTCTGGGTACTGGGCTGTTCGGGTTGCGTGCTTTCTCCTTGGTGTACAATAATCAGAATTTACGTATTTCTGTAGACAAGTGGTTTCTATTACCTACATAACAGAAATGGTCTTACACTTATCCTTCTTCGTAGATATTTCTTTAACTGCTCCAGAACGAAGTCATTTTCCATTTTAAGACTGTAGGGGTAGTATACCTGAAGAAACATTGGGTGATGTTCTCGAAGCGCGCTCACTGAGACTCAAATACCGCTTGAAATATTTGCTTGGAGATATCTTCGATTTTAATTCGTTCCGACTTCCTCGCCCATTCCTCTAGATTAATATGAGCTGCTTGACAGAAAGCCAGCACAGGAATCAACGCAGACACTGACTGCATCTGGGAGGTAGTTCTGGAAGTAGAATTATTGAAAAATTAGTGAAAATATAATGGAAGGGAAATAGGAATTGTGAAGTTTCATGTACTCACAATATTTTCACTAGTGGAGCTCACCTCCTCTGGAAGTGGGGTCGTGCAAAATGAGAATTCTGAACAATTCAGCCATCGGTGGTCTAAAAATAGCCAAAATGAGCATAATCAAATACGCGATAACGATATCGAAAGAACCACACTGATTGCCAATGACAATGTTCAAAACGCTTCCGGACGCTTCTCTATCGCTTCGTATTACTGTTTATACTTTGTCGCGAGGTGATGTCGCAGCGACGACGGCCACAACATGCGCGATGCGTGACGTGACAGTGAAGAGTGTAAACAGCTCTTGACGAGGACCCTAGAGCGAGAGTAACTGCCTGTTCTCACAACGCTACCGTTGTGTGCGCATGCTTCCGAACAGGATCAGTTGTTTTTGAATAGCTTGTATGTGCGCAACGATCGCGCTGCGATGGAGTATAAACACTGCTTGTCGTTTCCCAGTCCTGTTAGGACGGAACAGCAACGATCAAAAAAAAAAGAAAGCCCTGGTAGGGTCAAAACTACGCAGTTACATAAGGATAGGAAGTTGATCGGATGGAAGCAGCATACACTACGGTAGGGTCCAATGTCGTACAACCTGCAAAAGGCGGCGCAGCCAAACTCAGCAAATGCCAGATGGGCAGAATAGCCAATTGCAGACCCCACCTACACCGCCTTTTCAGGTTGAAGCGCTCCACACCACATGTTCTGAATCTGCTGTACATTCACGTACTTACAAGGGAGGTGCAAGAGGTTTGGCTCGTAGATCGGATTAAAGCCCATCTGGCTTGAATCTTTGTTTGAGAAGGTGCTACAGTAAATATTTCAAAACTGCCTTACAGTCCGGTCCGGCAGCCACTGCAAATGGGCGCCGGCGGGCGCCGGCCGCCGCCACCCTCCGGCGCCTCGGTATTAATGAGCTATAAATCACTCGAGCTTGGGAGAAAGCGAAGAAAAACACACTTTTAGTTCATAGTAGACAGAGTGCAGTGGATATGTTAAGGCTATAAAGCAGGGGACCATTTTCACAACTTTCACGTTTTTTCATTTTTGTGATTTTCATGGGGAAAGATTTCTGAATACACAATAAGCGAAGCCAACTCTTCCATTTTCTGCTATAGTACACTGCTTCGCGAATACAAAAATGGCCGTTATTCTTCTATAGATGGACACAGTACTTCAGTTATCCCATCTGAATAATAAAGCTCATCCAATTCGGGATCCTCAGAAATAATTGAAATCCGTACAAACTGTTCCATATCCATTGCGAAGTAGTTCTACCGCTGTCATTTATCTTTCGTGGAGCAGTCCTTTACGGCGGAGTTACTCTCTCCCGGTTTCCCTCAACTTTGAAAAAGTGGTTTTTCACTATTACTTACACTATTACTATTACTTACACTTACACTTATCGTAGTTTATCTTCGAAATTTATGCAAAACGTTGCCGGATGCCTTCCTGGACTACCCGAAGGAGATCACGGGGGACGTTCCAAGCAGTGAACCCCAAACACTGCGATACTTAACTCTGGATCTCCAACGGAGTGGAACCAGCGATAGGGACAGATTGCAATCTGCCGCTCTAACCACTGAGCCATCCGGGCTACTTTTTATGTTGGAGTTTGTTAGATAACTGCAGCAGTCGTAGGCAGCATACTATATGTATTTGCAAAACGGGGGCACAGGGCAGGATTCGATCCCCTGACCACCACAACGTCGATCATTCGCTCAACCCACTGAGCTATGAGCGCACGCGATGCAACATACAAATAGAGTCCAATCTTACTTACACTTACACTTTTCGTAGTTTATCTTAGAAATTTAGGTGAAAAGGGAGTTGGGTGGGGCCACTCCTGTGAAGCCTAAGTCTAAGCCTTAAGCCCATTCTTAAGCATAGGGTTAGGCTTATGTACGTATGTATATCATATTATGAGGATTGCAACTAGATATCCTAGCTTTTCCCAAAATCGAAAGAGATTCTGTACGTCATAGGTCCAAGGTAGTACATATATTCAGGGTATCTTTATGAAAGCACTAAAATGCGTACCTCCCTTATAGCAAAGTTTTTGTTTGTAGCTTTTGCTCATAGGATGTATGTAGAATGAGTTCAAAAGGTTGTTGAAAAGGTAAACGTTCTCAGAATTAGGCACTGGATCTGTTTGAAGGATAAAAAATGCATTTAGAAATTGGTAGGGTTAAAGCTAATAATGAGCGGATTTTCATCGAAGAGACCGAAATTTTGAGCTCCGAACGCCGCATTAGACTTAGGATTCGTAACCATCGCAAAGCTTCAGAGAAATGTATGTTTTTTCGGTGTACAACAATAATACACATAAATGTTAGATTTTTATTGAAGCATTCTCATTACTGACACTATGAGGTTGATAGGATTTCAAAGGAGTTGAATAATGGCGAGAATAAGGGTCAAACTCGTGAAGGAATATGCTAGGATTGCTAGGGATTTCAATATGCTGTGTATTTAACACTGTTATCATTACCTATATACAATAAATATTAAATACTGTAACCAAGGAATTGACCAACTTATGCTTGCTGCATGCTTCTGGAGACTTGCGCGATCACAGGTTCCTGGACTTGTCACCGCTTTCTCAGACGCATCCAGCACAAGTAGCCAACGAGATTATTTTAATGGAAATGCACCTCCATGGAAATTGTTTCGCTATTAGCTGAAAAGAAACCAATTTCACTTCTCAACGATCACTTAGCAAAGCAATTCATCAATGAAAGCGGAGATGTTGATGAGCCAAGATAATGAGTAGCAACTCGACCTCTTCATCATCGTGACACACTATTCCATCAAAAGAGCCAGTGGGCTCAGCAGGAGCAAAATAAGTGGAGCGCTCCCTGCAGATGATCCATGGTCTCGGTCGTATCGCTCGTCATCGGTGTTCCCACTGAAAAGTAGGCCGTTAGGGGGTATTCCTGCGAGAAAAACTTTTCTGTGTTTGAGTAGATATTTCTGAAGGGAACACGCGCGGCAAAAAATTTACTTCTTCTGTACTTTTGCTTTGCCAGCGTGGTGTGAGATCGATTTTTGCACAGTCAATTCTAAATCAAAAATATTGTCAAAAATCACGTGCCGCTGGGCGCAACTGCTATTCTGATGCACATCAGTGGAGTGCTGCATTGGTGAAGAGTTGGTCTGTGATAAAAGTCTAGCATTCACGTGGCGATACTATAGCTGTAATTGAAAAATTCACAGCCATCTTCTGGAGCTCGCATGAAGTTAAAGAACACCACCTTCCAAGTGTTTCCTACTGCTGGTTCAGTAAAGTGTAATGGAAGATAAATCGTCTACATCCACTAATTGCCTAGATGTGATTTCTCTTTAGTGAAACTGACTTTCAGTATTCTAACACGTCAAGCACTAAGAAGCCTATATGAGATATCCACCCTCAGCTTCATGCTGTTGCAAGAAAAATTAGCCAATGATATGGGTGGGCGGAGCTGTCTACCATTGGGCAAGGTAATCATGATGCAAGCATATTTCCAGAATTTTTGATCATGGCTTTCTATTGAACATCACTATGTATGAGGTGGAACCTCCCTAAAATTCTTTCAAAAAAAAAAAAGAAATTTCCCAAGAAATATTTCTGTTATTGTAATGGAATTTGGTCATTCGTAATATCATAGCTTTCTGGCAGACTAAACTTCTATTGTGACTCATGACGACCTAATACAGATAAGCAGCAGAGCAGTGTTGACACATCGCACTTACTTTCTAATGAGATAGACACATCCGGTGACACCACGTGCACTCAGGTGGAAGAAAGGACGTGCTGTGTAATCAAACAAATTTTTTGGTTTCTGGATGTGAAAAATGGTGGATTCAGTGAGAAGAAACACTCTTGAGTATCTGACATCCGACAAGTAAATACTTAGTCCCATAAGAGTAACCAAATCCATTTCACATCAAATTCTCCCTTAACTTACTTTTCTACAGATTGCAGTTTCGTAATTTATCCATGTTTCCATGAACACTTCAAATAAATCGAATGTAGAGCAGTGGCACCTTGACTGTCTGTGCATACACACATTCTTTTAGGATCACCTTTCTTATTTCTAAACAATCAGTGATGAGAAATTAGAAAACGGGTCTAGACCGCTGAAGCCTTCTATATGTTGTTCCTGGTGCATTTAACTGGATAGGCAACGATATAGGCATGTTCTCTTTTTGGTCATTCATAATATGACGCTTGGGGACTAGTTCTCGCACTCTGCCTCATATGGGCACGTCGATATTGAGTAGTGCGTTAGCGATGAGAAAGAGTGGCAGTCACTGCTCCCTGAATTCTTCCACGATTCACTTGGGGACTAGTTCTCGCCGCTCATGTGTCAGGCGTTTGATCCTGCGTACTGCGCTAACTTCACATTGCAATAATGATCTAACTTTTATAATAGTTTTTTTACAGTAATTTACAGTAAGTAATCTACTTTTGCAAGGATGGCGCGAATCCCATACGCTTCTGCCCGATGTCGTAGATGTTGCAGAACTGACGAATGAAGGGATCTCCAAGAATCCATGATGGACCGAAGCCGCCAAATTCGAATGGGAAGATGGCGAACAGACACTGGTTGGTGCCGGCCTGGAAGAAACAGGGCTTTATGGATATCGAATCCTTTTGATTTTGGATTTGGCAGGGAAAGATGGGAGAACTTACGCTGACAATGTAGTTCACAGGGTCAATGGAGTACTTGTGGCTGCCGATGGTGACGTCAAGAGTTGGTGGCTTGGCATTGCATGGGATGGTGTAGGATTCTTGGAAGGCGCTGTACTGAAATGAGGAAGCCGTTGAAATCACGCGCTGACGCTGGGAAACAGGTCGTGTTCAAAAAATCTACACTCAATAACCATTTCAAGGTTACTTATATATTGACTGGAGGGTAATTTATTATCAATGCGTGCGTTTGACGCGCGTACATCCATATTATAAAGAAGGGTTTGTCGCATCGCTGACGCAGCTCGGACGCTTGCGTTTACGGCCTCGCAGCCTTTATATTACTGAGGATTTACATGCACCGTTGACCGGTCTTCATGGGAAATCCTTCGCAAGTGGATGTGTGAGTTTGACGCATGACTGACGCACGCACACCTTGGTTTATAACTCATCATACGTGTAGTCGTACCTATTCGCGACGCGCGCACGCATCCAGTATAGGTTGTTCTTTATCGCTACTGGTTCCTTAGGGAAATTGAGAAATAAAATCTCATTGCATTGGAAGCTTCTACAGTAGTGTTACTCCCATTACAATCTTTTTTTGTGGAAAAAGCAGACCGCTTTACAGCGGTACTTTTGACTTCTATGGCCGCGGGAACCCAAATATGTGAAAATGCCCAGGATCCACTCGTTACCTTAGCTCCAGCAACCTTGGCGAGCGCATCAGTGACGGTCTTCGGTCCTCCGATGAAAGATGTACCAGTGTCAGAGATCACCTGGTAGACCTTAGAGTTCGTGTACGATCCCATTCCGATAGCGGACATCTGAAAAAAAAATCACAGAAATCGAGTAGCCCTCACTCTCTAATGACTCTTATTTTCTTTGAAAATCAACTGGTAATCACCTTGAACTGGTAGTAAGTGGCGGAAGACAGTGGCTCGTAGGCAGTGACTGGTCCACAGTTCTTCGTGTCAACAGCTCCGTAGGTGAAAACTCCGCCGACGGCTCCTTCGAGTTTTCCGCGGTGCTCCATCCAGACGGTGAAGAGCGGTTTGTCGAGAAGGTCTAAAGAGCCACGGATGAGAAAATTACCGAAAAGGATTTCCCGCATTCTAGAAAAACACAAGTGGGAGTAACTCACTCTGGTTGATAGCATTGATGAGTGGTGGCACAACACGATCAACAGCCAGGGAAGTGAAGGCAAGACCAAGAATACCGTCAGTTGGGTCCTGCAAAGAGAGAACAGCGATTTGGTATCATTGATATTGTTTAGCGGAGAGTTTGCTGGTTGGCTGGGCGGAGTCTCAACTGACCAGTCGTGGTCCGGCAAGACACCGCCCCCTTCAGCATTTCGGCACTTAATTTGCTATCAATTGCTCCTTATACTCATTGAAATTTTGTCTTTTCACAAGAAACACGAACTTACATTCTTGAAATCAGATGAGATGTGAGTGGCAAGTCCGAAGGTGGTCTTTGGCACAACCAGTTGCTTCTCAGTGGGTCCGCCGAACTGAAAAAAGACAACATTATCCACTCATAACCTCAAATTTTTCTACTTTTATGCCTCTTACCTTCATGGTGTCAGTACCGAGAACTCCCTTGGCGTCTCCGGAACCGTACTGGATGGTCCATGTCTTGGTGCTCTTCACGAATGTGCTCGATGACGAAGCGACGAACTTACGCTTCTTGTTGCACGAGGCGCTGAAACAGTGATCTTTGGTTTGAGATCCCGTGCCACGTGCTCAGGTAGGTTGTTCTTATCACCGCATCGTGACGCATATGATAAGGAGATTAGTTCAAAAGAGTCCAAACCACCGTAGGAATTGAATATTGATAGCCTTTCATACTAGAAATATTCAATGGTGATCTCAGAAAGAGGGTTGGAGAGATACAGTAGTGGCCAATAAGATATGAGTGGAGGTAACAGTAACTAGTGGCCAAATTCGGGTGGTCTAAAAACGGCGTCATGAGCCCTACGAAACACTCTAATGGCACTCACTCGCAAGCCGTCTCCGGCACCCAAAGATTGGCAGATCCAGTGTCGAGCACCACCATGAAGTGCTGGTCGGGAGTACCGATGGAGATGTTTCCGATGTACTCGTAGTCTCCGTAGTCGAACACCTGGGGCAGCTTCGTTCTGCATCGATCTAGTGAAAGTCATCTGAATCCTAATACCTGCTGCGAGGATGTGGCGAGATTCGAAGCACGAAGAGCGTTGCGGTACTCGACGAATGCGGCGTACTCTCCTCGCTCAATCATTTGAATCTAAATATTGTCATGACCCAATGGTTTCATGCAGAGGTAGTCAAAAGAAGCTCACTTTTCTGGATTTTCTCCATGTGAGCTTATGCTCGTGGACAGCAGCCGCGACAAGCCCGACCAGGGCAAGGAGAATGGCGAAGCGCATCCTGAAAGCATGCAAGGTGTACAAGTGCTATGAGCAATGAAAAATTCTTTCTAGATATTTTTGTGTGAACAAAATCGTGCAATGATGAATTTTTATGAGAATTATCGTCTCTGTTTTGCTATTCTGAGCCTACATGCATAGCTGATATTACTTTAGGTAAACGTGTTGACGATTGCGTTAACGATGACTAAATTTGTGTGGTGTTGACAGGTTTACCCTGGGTAATTTTTCGCTTCTGTTGTCGAGGATTGTAATAGAAGCCTGAATCTGAATCTATATGCTGGCAGTACTCTCCAATAACTGGATGGTCCGTTGCTCTATTGGCTTCGATTCATAATAGTACAATAATGCAAGAACACCCTCCTGTGGCCAAAATGGAGCTAGAGTCACTCTATTATAACTCTGTCGTTGAAACAGTGAAGCAATTAAGGTGAAATAGCGCTAGCGTCACTTTCTTATATCCGGGTGACCCTGTATGTACTACGCTCTACTCACTTTAGTACGGATTATCGAACAGTTACCACCCGCGTGCCTCAGCTTCTGGTAAGACAATGTGAAGAAAGCGGTTGTTACAGGTTATTTCCCGAAACGGTAATTCAATTTTGATCTAGGATGATTATTAAGTTGTTACAATACAATTTCGATATCTTTGGAACCATGTTTAGCTGTTTCTCCCCGGCTTCAGTGAAGTAAAAAGCTCTGAGCTAGATGTGTGGGTGGTGAGCGTCCGGAGACGGGTCTGGAGTGTTATACCCGGAAAGGGCAGTGCACCAAGCTACGCAATTGGTCAATTTACGCAACCCGCCAATCGCAGAGCTCGGTCACACCACCCCTCCCAGGTATAACGCCCCACACCCTTCGGAGATTCTCTGGTGAGCAACGTCTCCTCCATTACTTTGCTTCTCTGAGTATTTAGCTCGTGAAATAGCTTTCTGTTGGGATGTCAAGCCGTTCGTAGGATAGATCATAAGTGTTTTTGATGTTACAGGCTAAGATAAATTCGGTTCTTGATTAGACGCTTATTTTATGATGTACATACTCGTGAATATAAAGGATCGAGCTTAGTGCAATGTGAAAAAACTGCCGGCGAATTTCGAGTCAGAGACTTTTTCATGTCCTTTCATGTCCACTTCAAGCGATAATGACCCTATTTGAAAAAGATGATAGCTACAAACATCAACGACCTTTTTTCAGTTGAAAACGGGAATAAACGGTGTTAATTAAGAAAGGAGAAGTTTATGCTGGTGCAAGGCGGTAATGCGCCTGTTCTTATCAAGCGGATTTTTATACTGGCCAGCATTGACGTAGCTCAGTGAGTTCGATAACGCCTTTACAACAATGAGTGCGTACATCGCCCGATTAGTTCAGTAACAAGTCATAAGTTATAATAGTTCCTTGATACAACAGCAGCTCATCTGGCTCATCTGTTGAGAACCAATAAATACTTAGTGGGGGGAGAGATTTGAACTGCAAATTTTACTTACTTATTCTTTATATTTATTCCACTATACTGAAGTTTCTACGCGTACTATTAGTATTACAATGACATCATATCAGGATCATTCACATATCCAACATAACTCTTCTAAGTCTTTCAAAGTACATCATTTCATTTAAAAATTGTTCAAGTTCCTCACATTTTCTACTAGCTTCCATCGTTCTGGATGTATCAGTAACTTCACTATAACGTTAAAGAGGATCTTCTCGGCCTATTAAATAAATAAATAAATAGATAACCATGAAGTCATCATACGCTATCTGTGCAGTTCTTCGATCCCAACGCTTTAGAAACGACTTCGGGCGTATTTCTTCTGTGTGGTACATAAGTTTGTCCTTTTTTGAAACACCTCCGGTACTCCTTCAGTTCTTATCGCACTGAAGAATCCAGAATCCAAGCCAATACGTGCAGTTTTGACAGCGCAGGAGAACTTATGTAATCGTTCGGATAGTCGACTGTGAAGGATCTGCTCCTATCGAACTTTCTCGACCTCATGACTATTGCCCACCTCAAAGTACGAGAAGTCTTCTTGCAAGCCTCTTTACGTTTCCTGCCGTCTCTGTGAACGTAATGCCTTCATGCAACAAAATTTTTTTCGCATTTTTGCTTAGCATCCCGCTACGAAACGTTCTTTGCTCTTTCTCTTTCTCTCTTTCACGAAGCCCAGCCTGAGAAGACCTGTGCTGGAACCTGGCTGAGATCCCTCCTGTAGCCCACATTCTGTGAGACATCGCGGACACTACCAAATTACAGACTTCAGGCTCTGGAATTTTTTCGGTACAAAAAAGACTTCCGGATGATGTGCTGAGAGCGTATTCCGTGTGAATAGATCACTAGCATGTACTAGACATCCATGCGGCAGAGTTAACTACTCCGAGCATCCCATTCTGCGTCCACGCAGCTCTCCCACTATTCCCACGACAGGAGAAGGCGATCAGCTCCCAACAGGATGATGATCTCCTTGAGTGCTTTAGCATTGACGTGGGTGGCAATGATTTGCAATCCTATACATCGTGGATGTGAGGTGGCATGCAATCATCGCCTAAAGCGTGCTAGTGAGTTTTGGAGTTCAACTCACCACCATGACACTCTACTTCCGGCCATGGTTTGTGTCAGCATTTGTGTGGCCATTTGCATTTGACCTTTTCAAGCCCTAACGAAGGCAAAGCTGTTGGCCAATAAAAGGTTCACTTACAACCTCGTGTTCGGCTAACAAAACCACAATTGTGTTTGATGAAAATATAAGACAGCTGTTATTCCCTTTAAACATAGTTCTGAATAGGTTTTTGTTATCTGTAACAGCGAGCAATATGGACATGAACTTTTTATTGTGGACTGTGATGGAGTGCAGATGTAGGAGTAGACGATGCTTCCGCTTTGGATTGAGAGCGGCTTTCCGTTCACACCCTCCCTGAATATACGGATTTGTTAAAGTAAGAGCGAATAGTTACGCCATGAACCTTGAGCGATTTCTAGTATGCTGTAGTTCACCATTGCTTCGACGATTTCACACACCACGGCTCTCTTTCTTCATTTTAATACCCAGCCTATTCCAAATACTTCCTCTTCATCCGAAAACATCGTAATGCCGACGATTCTAGCAGCAGCATCAATTGGGCTTTACCAAAATAGTGTGCGCCCTGTCTCGAAGTGATTCATATTCAAATGGCTTCCGGGATACTCCAAATGACAAAGATCTGCTTGGATACGTAATAATGTATAACTCAGGCAAAACCCACCCCCTGATTCAGGGGCTGATTGCATGTCAGCTCAGACCCAGGCACTATAGTATAGCAGACCATTTCCATTCAAGCCACTGCTGGCCCTACGCATGTGCGATAGGGCTGGGTTGTCGTGCTGTTACGAATTGATCGCCTTCTCGAAAATAGTGGGAGAAACGAATGGACGTAGAGTGAAGCACGACGACTTCCTTACTCTACGTCCATTCGCCTCTCCCCTTGTTTTCGCAACATGAGAAGGGGAGCTCAGCGAGATGAACTCTGCTTGTCGCACATGGTGCACACAGCATTGGCTGGGACGGAGATGATCTGCTATTGCTATACCACGTAGATGTGAGCTGATGTGAGATGAGTAATGGAGTTCACTTCAACGCCATGACACTCTACTACGATCCCTGGAGTCGAACCCATGGCGCCATTCTTCACGTGCTGGATTTGTACCCTCACATGCCGCTATTCGGTAAGGTCCTAGGTTGACTTAAAACCTTGGCATGAAGGTAGATGTTGGAAGTTGACTACGTTTAGGTGGTTCACTACTCTACCTACAGTCCGGTTATTGCGCCAACCTATTCATGTTGTTTTTGGTTCTACATCTCTTTTAGAATACGTTTCCGTACGAAGATGAGGTGTTCAAGAGGGTGGATTGCAAATGTCTCGATTCCAGGCTCTGACGAAGGCGACAACGCCGAAACATGTTTTGCTTCCCCACAAAGGTAGACATAAGAATTTTGTCCTAGAAAAAACCGACGGAATTAAAGCAAATCCACTTTCAACGTAAGCAGCAGAAAGGAGACCCCCATAAAGCCCAATACATACTCAAACTTGCTCTCGATTGCTTATTCTAGAGCTAAATTACGTGATGAATTCTGTCCTCCTGAATCGTAGGTGTGCTAAGAAGGCTACCACTGAATGGCGCGGCTACCACTGTATGTGGACAAGCGCGCTACAATATGCCCTGAGGATGGGCTTACACCGGCACTCACCTACCCCTATGAGTTTCCAGTGGAGCTCATCTGTGGTTCCTAAGCAAATGGTTCCTATTAGTTACTAGCTGCCGTACCCGGCTTCGCTCGGGTGTTTCACTACCTTGGTTACATCACACTGCCGAGGCCAATTACTGTCACCGACAAATTCATTAAAACATTAAAATCTCCGTAACTTTGGTGATCAGCATGTTAGCAAAGTCCACATGACCCTTCCCCATCGACTTGTGGGCGAAAAGTTAGCAAAGCTATTTCGGTGACATGAATCGATGCATTCGTACAAAGTGGTTGCCATATTTATATTCAGTGTATCGAGGAACCCCAGGAGAGATGTCTTCACCGGTCCACTGTGCAGAAAAGCCAAAAGTCAATAAAATCGATAAATCGATATTACATGCAAAATGACTGTCATAGGCGTGTTCAGCGTACCGAGAAACCCCAGTAGACATGTCCTTGTCAATCACCGACCGAAAATGGAAAAAATCGATAAAATCAATAAATCGAAATTTCGTGCTAAATGGTTGTCATATTCGTATTCAGTGTATTGCGGAACCCCAGAAGACATGTCCCTGCTCACCTCTGGACATAAATTACGAAAAATCAATAAAATCGATATAATCGATAAGTCTGATCGATAATCCCAGGTGCAAAGTAGCCTATAACCTCCGTCGGCCCGCGAAGGACGTACATACAAAATTTGGTCCTGATCAATTCACCCTCCGCGATTTCTATTCATTACATACATACACACACATACACACATACATACAAACTTTCACTTTTATATATACAGATAAAAGAAGTTTTTCTTAATAAAAACAAAAAACTAACGTTTGAGTCTGGTTAATTGCAGAGTGTTAGGTCTGGGAATCATATCTGAATGAAAAAAGTTCCTAAAAATTATGCACTTGCGCACATATTCAAATTTTCATTTTTCCTTCGAATTTTTCATTGTTTTCGGTTCTTTTGGGTTGGATTAATCAAAAACAGAGAGCTGAAAGCGTTTTGGAGCCAAGAAAAAGGGCGATCAAATAAACGGACCTTGCTGTCCCTTACGGTTTTGGAAGGGTTTTTGAATCGCATTGGCGATGTTGAATGAACGAAAAGCAGTTGAAATTCGAGCCATTAAGTTACTCATGCGCATAAAGGGAATTCCAAGCGGCCGTGGGCAAAGGGCCGGAACGCGGCACGGTTCGCTTGGGCAAAGATAAAGAAACCGGCTTTGGCTGTCTGCTTCTGCCAGCAATAGACCACCTGAGTGTCACTGCGCGCCACGGTCCCGCCCTTTGCATTGTGGTCCAGTGTAGTAATCTGTGTCGAATAAATGTCATACGCATCACTTATCGGTGCATCGTGCCAGCTGCTGCGTATAATGGCAACGTTAGTGTTGTCAGATTCTGTTGGGGAGAATTAGCCTACTTTGGATGACGATATGCCAGCGATCCTTGCCACACGCACACCAGCAGTACCCAATATCAAACCCGTGGCGATATCCAGGCATTTCACGCTGTTAGCTACCTCTCACTGGTAAATACCGGAAAATCCCCCAGAAAATCTTTTTTTTTGAAGTCTCCAGACTTTTCACAGTTTTTTTTGTCGTTTTGGTCAGAATCCAGCCACATACATATATAGGGAACTCCAAACATACGTAGACAGGAGTTGAGACCGCTGCGCGGCTCCCCTGGGCAGAGACGCAGGCGCCCACTATGCTGAGCTCCCGTGACTCTGTCCAATAGGTCAACGCCGAGGTGTTAACAAGTCCGTTTGGAGTTCTCTGTATCTGTGAATACGCGAGCACATGTTTTCAACAACCTGGATTGGTAACCGCCGAAACGATCAGTGTGTGATGGATTACAAAAGAACCGCTCATCGGAATCTGCTGCCAACAAACCCTATTGTTACCGGCGAACTTTTTGCCCGTAATGGGGACACATTTCGTATTGGAAAAACAAATTTATTTGAAAAGAAAGTTTGGAAGTGGAGAGAAGCTTTCGCTCCCCTGCTTACTCTCAATTACGTTGGAGTTATCAGAGCTCAAGCAGTGTAGACATCTTTTTGGTGCGCCATTTACTTCTACGTCTACATGAGTTCTCCTTGTTTCTGCTAATGGAAAGCGAAGAAGCTTAATCAAAAACTTGAACCTGCTTGTAATTTTGCTTTATCGACCAAAGTTCGAGTTGTTCTGACGAAGTTGGCGTTGTCTGAAGGAAAGAAATTTCACACTATTCGGGCACCGAGGTTGCTCACGCTGCAACCAAGCTTCAAATAGAGTATGGCACTCTTTGTCGTTGAATTCTAGCATTTACATTTGAATTTATTTGTTTACTTTTGATCAATATTTCACAATATGCCACACCTCAGAAGATCAATCCATTTACATGTTCCGAGTAATAGTAATTTAAGATGCAAGATATCTTGAGTTCAATCAATCAAGCAAGCTCTAAGTATGTTGTGCAAGATGAAAGCTGTACAACATACTCAGATATCCTGCAGGCAATGGAATTCTCGCGCCGCCCATAAAAGACCGACGGAGGAGGATGCATGGCCGGCAGTACCAGAGAGCACGGACGGAGGTCCTCCTCACACCCTGGACCCGCACGCTTCCAGTAGACAATATTACTCGCCTCCCAATTATTCACTCGTCGATAGACTGTATTCTTTGCTACTGTATCTAGACACTAGCGGACATGCCACCTACATAACTGTCGTAGTAATAGTAGTAGTAAACTCTAATACGCATCACTCAAAGGTGTGTTGCATAGCAGGGGAACAGGAGATGTACAATAGAGCGTCGATGGACGTCGAAGTGATGTAGCCCAGTAGACGTGACAAAAGATGTTGTACCTTTAGCGACAGCATTAATGTTCCCGTCTCTTATTTATTTATTCGAAGGCGCAAGCAAATTTTCACACGGTACACCACATGCCTAGTAAATACCTACAGAATAGACATATGCAATACAAGGTAGTGAAGTGTAATGATTCTAGAAAGCCAGTTGAGCGAGTTTTAAATGCGGCCAATTTATTGAAAGCATAAGGAGACGTACGAAAAATATCAAGACTAATAATGTCGTCAAGTTTAGCTGCGACACTGATCGTGAAGCTTTTGAGCCTGATCTGTGTTCTAGCAATTACAGCTTTCAGTTTTATCCCTTCCTTTCTGGTTTTAGGGTTTGGGGTTCATCAAGGTAAAAAATTAGGTTAAATCGATATTAGTCCTACTCCCCTGCTGAATTTATGGCTGATTTTTAGTTGAAGATGTCCCGCCCACAGTAGTGCCCAATCGGTGGGATGCTGTGAATCTCAGTGATATCCAAGGATTGCTGGCCTAATGGCACTGTATCGATGGATGTCACCGTTTCAATAATCACAGTCTGGTGGTTGTTAAAGCCATTAGGGGCATGGCTTAGCAGCTGGATATGGGAAAGCCGATGCAGAAGGGAGTTGAAGGTGAAGTTGTTAAGTGAAAAACGAACTGTTTCCATATATGTAGTCCAGTCATCCGTGTATACATGTCCAGCTCCTTCATTTTCTGGTGAGGATTACATGACTGTGTGGATTTTCACGTGCTATTCATTTTTGTGCAATTTCATGAGGTTTTTCACTACTGAGAGGGAAGAAATTGTCAAGAAATTCATTAACGGGAATTTGGAGAAAGAAACCAACCTTTTTTCGGTTTCTTAGTTGGTTTCGGCTTCTTTGTTGGCTTCGGCTTCTTTGTTTTGTTCGGATTCCTCGTGAATGGCTTCTTAATCGTGTTAATGACGTTAGCTAAAAAAGAAAGATTTCGCATTCTTTGAAGCATTAAGTCGCTTACACCGAGGAGTATAGCATTCTGTGTCGCCGTCGTCCAGTTCTACCACGTATTCATTACCGCTGTAATTTTCTGCAGCTGTGCAGGGGATACCCTGCCTGAACGCTATTGACATCGAGATTGATATGACCGCATCAAGGCGACTAAGAGTACCGCATTTGTAGAGGAGTGTAACAGCAACGCTTGTGCTCTGAAGTGTTTTTGGACAAGCGCAGAATGATGAACGCTTTCAGGAGTTCTAGAGCGTAAAACCTCTTATGCTCTGAATAAGCCTTAAAAATAGAACCCAAAATTAGGAAAAACCTCGTAAATATGCTGGTGCACCTTCGGATAGTTTGGTTTATTGTATAGAATTACCTGCTATTTCTCGTATGGACGGGAATTTACTTGCGGGAACAACGGCTTGAGAAGCGCCTCCTAGAACAAAAATCTAGAAAAAAACTCATCCACTAAGAAACAGTAGTGGATAACGGAATTACGAAAATTGGTGCTTCTCTAACAGTTTTGATATTTTCCTGCATTACGTTTTGAGTCTACAAAGAACAGATGCTATTATAATATAAATGAAAATTATTGCATTTAGTGCTGAATGATGTATTGAATGTATTGGTACTTGAGCATTCGCTTTCGATAGAACCAAAAACTCGGTTGCTTGGAAGATAAAGAACCGCACATACCTGGGGGAACCTGTAGAGTGCCGTAGATTGGAGAGCTAACGAGAGGAGAGCCGGGCATACTAGGGCTAGCGGAAGGAGAGCCGGGCCTGCTGGGGCTATCGAGAGGAATGTCATAAAATGGTGCAGGAAATGGATCAGTTTGAGTACTTGCATCTCTCAGATTGGGGCCTAAAATACTATTAAAACTAACCAGCTTTCTTGATTTTTATTCAGTACTACTATGTGTAGAAACTTCCCAATATCATCCAATCAATGGAATACCGCTTTCAACACTGCCGCTATAGTCCTCGAGGACTGTAGCACCCTGCGTCGCTGACGACTGTAACACCGGCGCGCATGGATTGTGGCCGGAGCGTCGCGGCGGCCGCCAATGTTAGCGACTGCGGCTTCGTTGCAAATCGATTTTGGGCGGTGGCCAACATAGGTGGCCGCCGTCGCCGGCGACGGCGACGCAAGGTGCTATACTTCTCGGGGACTATAGCGACTAACTAAAAGCCTTGTTGGCACGACACCGTCTCTCCTTCTTACGTCATGATGGATTACTATACAGGGTGGTCCATAATTAATGTGACAGAAACAAGCACTCACTTAGAACGCATTTCGGGGGCTTTAGCTTAGCGATAGCAAGCCATAAACAGTCAAAAATTTCTTAGTGTTAAATGCAAAAGTGCTAAATTAGAGCTAACAGATAATTGAATGTGGAAAATAGCACTAACCCTAGATAAAACGAAAAAGCGGAAGCCTGTATGGTGTCACCATAATTATGGGCCGCCCAGTATAATTTACTAAATCTCGATAACGTGACATTCTTCCTCAAAACTGAAAACATCTTATGTATAACATGATCGATGATTCGATCGCGCCCCTGCCACACCAAGCCATTGTCAACTAATTCATTATCTAAAACCTAGGAAAAACTGACCTGGGTAGCGCTTGTTTCCGGGACTTTGGTTCCGATTACCAGGCGATTGGCTTCCTGAAGGGCCTATATGAGAAATATTTCGCACTTTATGGCAAAATTTTTGTTCTGAACGTGGCTGAAAAAAAATCGAAGGCGACTACTGAGGAACAAAATCCGCACACGAAAGCCTCATATCTAGGTTCTGCGCCTTATGGTACTATATTTTGTATAATTGCATAATTGTAATTTATAATAGTTCCTATTCCTGAATTGCTGTGGTTGGGGCAGAAAAACACTTGGGAAGCGCCGTGCGGAATGATTTCCGAAAAAAACATCTGTCTCCAATAAATGGTGCAGGACAAAAATAGAGAAGAACGAATACGCATATTTTTAACGTTTGATGACGCTCCGTGTTTGTAATCAGCAGACGGCATGGAGGCAAAAATTCATAAATTCGAGGCCAAGTAAATTATCATTTTGATGTCGAACATTCGATTTCGAATAAGTCTAAAATTCAGATGCTCCGAAGAAAAGGAGGCGTACTCACGGGGAGGAGGGGTTGGTGCTGCTCTATGTGGAGTAGGAGGAGGTGGTGCTGGTCTATGTGGAGTAACTCTTCTGTTTCCATTTTGCCCATTCCCACCTAAATCATTGATAAAATTAATTCAGTTATAATTTTAGTTATTTGGTTCTTTTTTTCATTCCCACACATACATAAGAATTATTCATTACTGAAGCACTTGTAGTTTTAATTGAAGTAATTGCCTTGATGATCGACTTTCTACTTGTACTTTACCCCACTTTGATAGGGATACGGGACGGTTCTTAGGTTTCAATCAGTTCCCTTGTTTGGCTTCTTGCTTTTTCATGTTTAATTTTAGATTTTGATGCTGTTCGTTTAGTTGGGCCATGAAATTCTCAACCCATGTTGAATACTACCCATAAAAATGCTTGTTGCATTTCACAGGTGGTGAGTGTTTGGGTATTGCGAAGGTCAAAACCTAAATTAGTTGCACATTATATTTTGAGGGAAATTCGCATTTATTTAAAGGTTGAGGAATAACTCGAAAATTTGTTCTTTTCGTTGTTCTTTTTGAACATGAATTTTTTACTAGCTCAAAAATCAGACTGATGATGCTTTCTGTCTTCTTAAAATTTTCTTTATTCATACACTAGCTCCATCTGATTAAATGCCATTCCTTATGTTCCTAGACTGCTTCAGTGTCATTATTAATTTAATAGGCACCTCGCTGTTGTCGTTGTTTCTCTCGTGTGGTTTCAACAAAAACGTAATTGCAATAGAAGCCTTACCTTCGTGGAGGGGGATCATTAAACTAACACCAACGCCCCATAGTGTCTTGGAATATAACTTACGTTTCTTTCTAGCAGCAGTCATAGCAGCGAAGACTGCTAATACAAGCAGAACTCGAATCAGGAAGGACCTCATTGACAGGAGAGAGACCTCTTGTACAAAGAAGGTGATGGATATATCAGCATCTGTTGTTGAGGTTTAACCTTTTATACCCTCATGGAATCGTAATTGCGAGAATGCTTGAACGTTTTTTGATGGCAAGAGGCATAGAAAGGGCTAGAAGCAGGCGAATGCTGCTGTAAAACAGCTTAGAATCAATGCGAAAACATTAAAAATGTCGTTTGAAAAAAAATTATTCTTGAAGCGATAGCACAAAATCAGTCAACAATACATACAAAGGTAGATCTAGATGTTCAAACCGTCCTACATTCAAACCAGGACTAAACTCAGGAGTAACTCTCGCAGCCGCACTGCGTTACTTGAAATCAACCAAACATGTAGTCATCTCTCCGTCCCTTTGCTTTGATTCAAACGGATTGTATCCGCGAAAATGCTTGGGCCATGATTGACGGGACTGTGCCCTTGTTCAGCCCTTGAGCATTACCTCATTTCATTCAGACTGTGTTTTATTCGTTACCGTCCATGTTGTACATAAATCGTGTCATTAGTATCGTGTTCTGGTTTTTGTTCGTCTAATTTTTGTACGTTTGTCTTAGGAAACGTTATGAACTCAACATAACATACAAAATGTATCCCAACCAAAAATGCATACGAAATATGTACATCTACAATCATTATCAGCGTTTCCCTCCAAAAGACTGCAGCAGTATCACAAGAAAATAATTTCCTGAATATCGGTGCGGTATACAGTATTCTGCCCGTATAATATACCCCCTGACAGAATATCAGAAGTGTGAAATTCTGGTTGGCATGTGAAACCCACCGACGAACACCACGCGTGGGAATCTCTACCCACTGTTTTCCGTCTGTCAGTGTGTCAACTTACACAACAACAATTTGCACAACTCCGAAAAAAAGCGCAGAAATAATCAAAACACCGTCATACTTTTGGAAGAATGGAAACAACGTAAGAGACAGCAACCGATGGAGTAAGGGTAAAATAGAAATTCGTTTTTTTCGTGAGAATGAACTAGGAGGCAGAGTCTCACCTCATTCTCAAATCTGAGACATTAAAAGGTGCAAAGTACTGTTTCAGGTACGGCAAATATGAAAATCAGCACAGGTGCATTTGAATGTGCTTCTTTTCCTTTCCAGTTGCTCCTTTTACTTCCTGAAGTTGGTCATAGGTACAGTGTATACAGTAGTTCGAGTACAAAGATATTCTAGTACTGTTAATGGCAATAGCCACCAAACTGAGATTGAAACACTGGAGCACTCGTGAACAGAGCGACTAGTACTATTGAGGTTTAAAGGTGATTGAGGGAAAATAATAAGGCGCTGTGTCATTGGATGCATTTGAGCATAAATATTTCTTTGTCGATTAAAAGTTTCCAAGATGAGGAAGATTTTGCGAGCATAGTGTTCTGTCTGTGCGAATTTCGCATAGTGGGCACAATATCATACGGGCAGAATATTATACAGGGTGGTCCAAAAATACGGTAACGGACAGGAGGTCGATCAGAAAAAGATTTCCAGTGCAATTTGGAACATTGTCACATGATTTATATTCAATAACTCCCAACGAACATTATACAAGAAAACATCTAGAAATACCCTCCGTCTGCTAGGAATTAGTGCCCTAGACATCGAATGAAGTCGCAAGCCTCGGCGCGCAGGTGGTTGGGCAAAAATTTATTTCCTATTCTTGAAGTTCCTTTCTGGAGATTCCCAACTCTTAAGGGATTTTGAACAAGCCCATGTCTCAGCTGCTGTGAAAACTTAGTAGCACACTCGAGTTAGTTCTATGCAAGTGAGTGGGCGCTTGACGAAACCTAGAATGGTCCTAGAATGTATTGTTTCCCCAATTCTGAACTAGATAAAACCTAAGTTCCTGAGCACTGTCCTGGTAAAACCTCCGGGGACGGGCTCCCAACTGAACATGATTTCGAAGGAGAACATGCTCGTTTGAAGGCAAAACACGTCTTGTTAACGTATTTATGCCCCCCCCCCCTGTTTATGACACCAGGGCCGGTAGTAATCCACCCCGCAAGTTGCCAACTCGCGGTGGCACCAGGGTGCGACATCAGTGGCAGCCGGAACGGTGCGCAGGCACCTCAATCAATAAAAACTCCTGAATTTTGCAACTTTATCTCACACGGGTACTATCCCTGTGACCCTGTTTTATCCCCAGGTAGAGTGTTTAGATGTCCTTGTTTCAAACAGCCGTGCGCAAATATTCGGAAACTCCAGCTGCCTACGAAATCGCGATCTCCTTGGGCGCCACCAAAGCTGCCACCTCAAGGTGGCAACATAGGTGGCAGCAGGCGAGTGCGACGAGAGAGTGTGTAAGGAGAGAGGTTTCCCCGTCGGCACGTCGGACATGCCCTAGGGCATGTCCGAGGTCGTACCTCGTCGGGAACTTCAACAGAGATCGAGGGGATTCACCCGACTATATTGTATTGTTAAGAGACACCTACGATAATGCTGCCAAGGGTTAGCGAGAACAAAGATTAACCTGATGGCACAAACAGACCTCGACCTAGATAGGAAATCGGAGCAAAATTAATAATATGGAGAAATGAACATGTTTGAGTACAATAACAGTTGATTTCAGCACCTCTACCAATACCATACACACTGTTGTGAGATGAGATACCAAAAATCAATCAAAATCTGATCTGGTTGGTGTTTGTGTTGAGATTCAATCGCACGTCGCAACGTGTTGGCATGGCCAAGTGGTTCAGTCGCTTGCTTATGATCGCGCTATAATGGGGTTCGATCTTGTGAGCGTCGCTAGGTTTTGCAGCCATAATGGAATGCCGCATCTCACACCTACTTCGCATCCGAAGTTGCCACCTTGTAGGCAGTGTTGCCGTCATGGTGGCAACATTGATACCAACTTGCGGGGTGGATTACTACCGGCCCAGAAACCAATATGGCCACTTGGGAGTGATGAACTGCGGCTAGGCGTCACTCAGTGTTCGGATACAGGTGCGCATTTCCGATTTTGACGAGAACTTGTCGTGTCGAACACTAGGTTCAGCATGTACATATTGATATGATCCGTTCAAGCCGTCAAACAATGTTTATTTCATGCTAATTGTAAAAGAGGGGATTACATAAGGGGGGGGGTTCGAGCTTAGGACATCTTATTCATATTTTAAAAGCATTCCATTTTTACTTAATTCCTCCTGAGAGCTTTGGCGAATGGTGAGATCACGCTGATGTCAGAGAGTTGACCATCCTCTGAAAGTGCTACACGTTGTTCTGTACCTTCTGGAAATGCTTTGAGAGTTGGCTACCTCGTTGGAAAGATTTGGCAACGTTACGAAGAGCAGCATGAGGATGATAATAGTGCGAATGCTGTAATGAGAACATTAGAAAAAATTAGTTGTTATGGAAACGCCTTCCGCGAAGGGTCCTCCATCCTAGCTCAGGACTTGTCAGTCCTCTGCTTTCTTTCACAATAAATTATTTTTAAAAACGTATGACATTGAGACCGCAGGTCCCATTACTCACCAGTGCGTATGGATTTCCGTAGGGGTAGGCACCGTAGGCAAATGGAGTGTAAGGATGAGGATCAGCTAGGCCGTAGTATCCAAGTGTGGGATAATCTAAAGAGGATCAATTTCGAGATAAAAGAGACGACAAAGTGTACTAAGTCACGAACCTCCATAGTATCCAAAGTGCGGGAAGCTTGCATGAGCTCTGAAACTACCACATAATATTATACAAAATGTAATAGAATACACTGGCTGTGAAAGGATAGACACTCGAGGTTTTCTACGAATTACAACTAATTACTGCCATTTTATACAATTATTTTCATTGGTGGACTATCGGCTAAAAATGCGATCATTTTCATTTCATGTACATATTATACATCCACTTTTCTTCATAATATTTGTTTCTATGCCTTGGCATCCTTGTTTGAATAGAATTCAGCTGAGTACTAGGCACGTTTCCTCCCAGATCATGTATTCTTGCAAATTTGTACCCTGTACGACAGGAAAAAAAAGCAGGTACACTCACAATTGGTTTACAGAGAGGATGAAAGCGAAGAACACGTACAGTGAACTCATCGCCGCTTATCTTGTCTACGCCGCTACGAGGATGGTATTTATATTTTCGTCTCGTGCTTCTTCTACAGTATAAAGTGCAAAAAGACCATATGAAGCCAGTACACTCACAAGAAGTTGAAGCTTCTCCTGAGTGCCAGCAATAGCTTGGTAGGTAAGCAACAACACTCGAAGCACTGACCATAAACTTGTTCTCCTTATCGACTTGTTCAGGCTTTACACTATCTCTTCGGTGATATTTTACCTACATTACTTAAGCGTACCGCTAGTTCAACCAATTTATATATGTAATAGAGGCCGGAATATTAGAAATTTCGTTGTGGTTGACGATGCGAATAGTAGCATTTACTAGTTTTGACTCATAGTCTTTACACCATAGGGAACAAGAGACTTGTCCCAATTTCCAATTAAATTGGTTGTAGGTCTGAAATAAACCAGATCATTTATGAATATGAGTGAAGAACAGATAACTTCTGTTCTCGCGATGCACTGTGGGGGAAAAATAGGATCTAATGTCAAAGAATTTTGAATGTAATGTTAGTAAAAACCCAACTATTCTTCATGTATGGATAAGGTCTCCAGCTTCACCTTCTTCTCGAGTGCATTCGCTTCACGACATCCTTCACTTCCCATCAAACTCAGAAAAAGCGTCTACCAGTGTATAAATGCGCTTCTATCGACAGTGCAGGCAAGCGTTTCGAAGATGAATTCGCTCTACCTCGTATGTGCCTTCCTCCTCTCTGCCAGCCAGCCGTGAGTCTCATTTTTGTAATAGTACCCGGTTGGTGAGGAGTTCCAATGTGTCCACATATGATGAAGTCAAAAAAGTTTTCATTCCTGTCATATGTAGTGCACAACAGTGGAAAGAATTAACTATTCGTGGAAAAAAGGAAGTTTGCACAATTGAATTGAGTTCTCCTTGACTGTTCCATGTCAATTTAGGAGTAAAGATGCGTTTTCCTGCTAATAACCCATCTCTTCATTAACTCCCCTATGTTTTTCTTTATGCAGCAACTAAATTTCATACTATTGAACAATTCCAGGTCTCATGCAAGTTATCCATATGCAGGATACTATGCAGGTGCGTAACTCAACCCATTTTCTTTCCTATCTTCCTTTGAAGGCCTACTCTTGTTTCGAAATGTTCCACTTTAGATTTCCCCACATTTGGGTACTATGGCCTAGCTGATCCTTACGCATACGCTCCTTTCGCCTACGGTGCCTACCCCTACGGATACCCATATACACTGGTAAGCCTCTTAAACCTAAATTTTTTTCTCAAGTTGTAATTGATCAAAGAAAGAAATCTAGAGCTAATGAATTCTAGCTTCGAAGAGGAGTAGGGATAGAAAATTTTTTTCTCCTCTACAAGTTTTTCTTGCAGCACTCCCACTACTATCATCCTCGTGTTGCTCTTCGTAATGTCGCCAAATCTTTCCAAAGGGGTGAGTGTGGGAGACCTTTCATTGAAGGGCCTGTTTATAGGATACTAAAAGTAAGGGAACAAAAATTCCAGAGCACGGCCACCTCTCCGACACCAGCATGATCTCACCATTCGCCAAAGCTCTCAAGAAAAATTAGGAAATAATGAGCTTCTTCGAATTACGTCTTAAGCTTGCAACCTGCCCATGTATTAATTGATTCATTAACTTGTCTCTTATTGATAAGTAAACATTAAAAAGTTTCAAAATAAATAGCGATGCAATACAAAAGCATGTGCACATTAATTAGTTTAACCGCTTCCGATGGTATGCTTGCTCAATTTAAAAAAAAACCATACACAACGATGCATCCAAAAATGCTATGGTCACGCTGCAGTACAGTGCAGTGACCCAGGGACAACCTACAAAAACACTTACAGTGGAAGTCAATAACGGTGACCCATCCGCGGCCTCGAGAAAGAGGCTGCGCAACCGCGCCGCGCGCACAGGAATCGGTGTCGCCTCCCGCCGGAATGCTATTTCTAAGGGGTTTTCTTCCTGATCTGGTCGAAAATCCTTAAAACGGGTAGAAAACCTGTAGAAATAGCATAACAGCAGCAGAAGACATCGGTTCTGGCGTGCGCGGCGACCCTTTCGAGGCCGCGGGTGGGCCACCGCCATTGACGTCCACTGTACAATTGACCGTTGCTTAATTTTTTTCTCTTTCGCAGTCGTCAATAAGTGAATGAGAGGATATCCTTCCATCGAAACCTGTCCTGCCCTGAAGTTAGACCTAGTTGGAACGGCTTTCCGAGACATTGTACCGTAACAGTGCTCCCACCCATAAGTTCCCTTTGGTTAAAGACTGGTCCGGAAATATAGGGGTATCAAAAAGTTTCCGGCCTCAACCTGTTCCATCCCTTTTTTCTCAAAACCTCAGTGCGGTCGTGTAGCCTAAAATCTTCAAATCCACATTGCCAAGTTTCATGTTCTTAAGCTGACTCGTTCAATAATAATGACCCTTTTTTCTAGCCTAACCACGGTGGGTTTCACATGTTTTTCGACAGCGCACCCGTCCACAGATTAAGAGTTGCGCTTGCTGCCACACGAGAACGTGGATTCGAATTACTGAATCACATGTCCTATAGTTTGAACCTTGCACCCAGCAACTATTTTCTGTCTGGAAATTTGAAACAGCATCTTCACACGATGGGACTGGATGTCGAAAACGTCGGCTGTTGAAAGATACTCTGAGTCAAATGAGAGAAGCAGCTCCTTGAACGGTTTAAAAAAATTCAAATCGAGCCATGAAAAGTGTATTAGTGTCCGAGGGACCTGTGTTTTACTACAAGAAAATTTCGTCGCTGTAGATCTTTTGGAAGTACTCTAGGCCGGAAACTTTTTGATACCCCTATATATTTGGGTCCTATGGTTTCATCGAGTGGCCACTCATTTCTCTCGGTGTCAATCAGTAGGATCAGTGGGTTTCAAAAATACTGGGTCAGTTAGACTCTGACCACTTGCGCGCAGCTAGCAGCAATTTAAGTCAGTGTCTTGTGGCCTGTATCGGAGCTGATGGAGGGCACCTCGAGGTGAATGGTTGCCCTTTGTTTGTTGTGAAAGGGTATTTCAAACTAAATAGACATTCGTTTACAGTGTGCACTTTCTTTTGTTACCGTATTTTTCGCCCACGCTACACGCCATAGGTTCTGAAAAACCTAGTGAGCGCAGCTTAACTCAGAGGGACGGAGACTACCCACAGCAGAGGGGGAGTCATCCCTGCCATCCCCCAACGCTTTGTCACCGTCGAACCCAACCTTTCATCTCATGAAATTTCAAATTTTGGAAAGAAAACCGCGGAGATCCCATGTCCCCTCTTCCTTAAACATATGCATAACAAGATGTCATAAGTAACCTGTGAGGCACAATAGTAAATATAAGCTTATCAAACCGTGAAAACATTTTTGACAACCTAACCGCGCACTTTCTCGGGTTTCACAGCTGGCATGAGTTTTGCGCGAGCTGATTATTTACAACAACATTAACCGCCATCTTGCGAAACCTCAAGGCTTACCCTAGCAAACGCTTGGTCCTTGATGTTCCGACACTAGTTTCAAAGACACGATTCTCCCTCTATCCCCTTTTTCTCTTTTTTTTCATCCTCATCTCCTTCTTCTCGTTACCTTGTACAGTCGGGTCCGGCAGCCACTGCAAATGGGCGCCGGCCGCCGCCACCTTCCGGCGCCCCGGTATTAATGAGCTATAAATCACTTGAGCTTGGGAGAAAGCGAAGAAAAATACAATTTTAGTCCATAGTAGACAGAGTGCAGTGGATATGTTAAGGCTATAAAGCAGGGGACCATTTTCATAACTTTCACGTTTTTTCATTTTTGTGATTTTCATGTGGAAAGACTTCTGAATACACAATAAGCGAAGCCAACTCTTCCATTTTCTGCTATGGTACACTGCTGCGCGAATACAAAAAGGCCGTTATTCTTCTATAGATGGACACAGTACTTCAGTTATCCCATCTGAATAATAAAGCTCATCCAATTCGGGATCCTCAGAAATAATTGAAATCCGTATAAATTGTTCCATATCCATTGCAAAGTGGTTCTACCGCTGTCATTTATCTTTCGTGGAGCAGTCCTTTACGGCGGAGTTACTCTCTCCCGGTTTCCCTCAACTTTTCACTATTACTTACACTATTACTACTAGTTACACTTACACTTATCGTAGTTTATCTTCGAAATCTATGCAAAACGTTGCCGGATGCCTTCCTGGACTACCCGAAGGAGATCACGGGGGACGTTCCAAGCAGTGAACCCCAAACACTGCGATACTTAACTCTGGATCTCCAACGGAGTGGAACCAGTGATAGGGACAGATTGCAATCTGCCGCTCAAACCACTGAGCCATCCGGGCTACTTTTTATGTTGGAGTTTGTTAGATAACTGCAGCAGTCGTAGGCAGCATACTATATGTATTTGCAAAACGGGGGCACAGGGCAGGATTCGATCCCCTGACCACCACAACGTCGATCATTCGCTCAACCCACTGAGCTATGCGCGCACGCGATGCAACATACAAATGAGTGTCCAATCTAACTTACACTTACACTTATCGTAGTTTATCTTAGAAATTTAGGTGAAAAGGGAGTTGGGTGGGGCCACTCCTGTGAAGCCTAAGCCTAAGCCTTAAACCCATTCTTAAGCATAGGGTTAGGCTTATTTCTATATTTCTTATCTCTCGGAACTCTACTGTCTTCAATATCTCTTTACATTTTCATGGTCTGAGGAGATAATATCCTAAGAACTGAAGCTTAGTTCCTTACCAGAGCGTATGGATAACCGTAGGGGTAGGCACCGTAAGCAATAGGAGCATAAGGATAAGGATCAGCTAGGCCGTAGTATCCGATCGCTGGGTAGTCTGAATCAGAGCAATTCTCGGAACAATGGGATGGTTATAAGAAAATCTATAAGATTAAATAAGGTGGATAACGAACCAGTGTAGTATTCTGCATACGGGTAGCTTGCATGGGACCTAGAATTACTGTATAAAACAACAACAAAAACAGCAACATAACTAGAGATTTCATGGGAAAAAGCACTGAAGAATCCCGAACTGCATAAATATGTATGGTAACTAAATGAAGACAACCTTATGTAGATTAACGGTTTATCTCTACCAAAAAAGTGGTGGATTTCTTCCAGCGAATACGTCTTGCTTCATGTTTTCCTAATTAGTCTTTGATTCTTTTACAAACGCAAAAATAAAAGTCCCTCCAAGAAACTTTGGACTTGTAGTGAAGTCGGATTTTATATTACATTTATACTTATACTTTTATACTATATTTATATGTATATTTTTTATATGAAATCGGCTCTTTATTAAAACAAAAACTGACAGACTTACAAATGATTGAGGCATAGGACAAGAGAGAGGAAGACGAACAGTGAACTCATCGCGGCTACTCCTGCTTACACCACTATGGCAATCGCATTTATACATTTGCCAAGTGCTTCTTCTACAGCCGTTATGAAGTGGAAAAGAACTTACGAAGCTAGTGCACTTGGGAGAAGTTGAAGCACCCCAAGTGCTAGCACTATCTTACTACTCCAGCTACAATTTAAGTATGATCATGTTTTTTAAAGATACGTACGTAAACATTCCAGACAACTAATCCCATCATACAGACACCAGTTGCCTTTAAAATTCAAATAGTCCCTAGAAAATACCTCTGCAAAGGTGGTGTTTTCCATACAAACAGAAGCGCTTAAGTCAACAGTTTGACGACGCAATGGGTACTCGTAAAATCTCGTATGCATCTTTTCTCCATATGTTTTGCTTCAAGCCATAAAATGAAAATAGAAGTTAAAATGACGCAGACAAAGACATGAAGACATATGTCTGGGAGTTGTGGTAAACAGCGGTACACTTATGATAGAAATCAATGACTTTATTAAAGTTACTAGTCAAGTAAACGTCAAATATCTTGAGAATACTATGTATAGAATTAAGAGGTTGACACCCTTTTAGCTTTAGTTCAGTTCAGCAGTCCCTACAGCCCTCCAGCGACTTTATTTTCGATGCGTATTGGCCGTCGCCAATATCGGACCTCCAACAATCAATACGTATCAAAAATGAAGTCGCTGGGACGACAGCGATGATGGGTGCTACACTCCTTGAGGAGTATATGTATCGGCAACCTAACTATCTCGTTTGCATATTGTCCTGTTTCCCCCTGTAGAGAGCGAGTGACACAACTTGGTCAAGCAGTTGATGAATTAATTATGTTTAAATAAAGATGAGTATAATTTAATTACGTAGCAGCGAAGGCAAAAATTTAAAAAAAAAGGAGAAAAATATGAGTAATTTAGAAACTATGGCCAACGATTCTCGAGGATGATCCCCTTGTTCGCACAGAATTTTTGGGATTTGATTTCTTTTTCCAAGATTTTTCGAACCGAGCTAAGCAAGGGCTAGTAAAGCCGTTCTCACCCTAGACATTGAACTTTCTCACATTCTAGCGGCAAGCTCTAGGGACCTGTATCGTTCGGGAATTTTTGACTCTTTAGCTATAAGAAAGTCTATCTAGAACTAAATAATGTATGTGATGTATTTGAGCAGGAATATTCTTTTGTGGGTAAGTCAAAAATTAGAATGTCTGAGCAGACAAAAGTCATGCAACCCCACAACAAGGCTAGCATAGGCAGTGGGGCCTTCTCTGCCTACTTAGTTAAATATTTGTATTTTTTGGTAGATTTCTGGGTAACTATCTAAATGAGTAGGTTAGTTGCTCAGTTTTTCTTTTGTATCTTAATGTATAAGATAGCCTATTTTGTCAATAAAAATTTGCTTGCACCAAATCATTCTAGCAACGATGACAGCACTGCAATGTAAATTTTTACCATTCTTGCGCTTCTGGTCTTTTTAACAGGGAAAACAGCCCTTTCGTGCCTGTCAACAGAGCGTCTCAAACCTGTAGCCTCAAGAATGTGGCGAAATCTGGACGAAAAGCTTCGTCTTACCCTCAAGTGGGCGCTTACATATGACTTTTTGCTCCTTGATAAGGAGAGTATAGCATCACATGCTTATAAAAGAGAAGCTGGTAGCAGAGTGGGCAAGCACAGCCAGCATGAGTTCATTCTACTTCCTTTCCGTTGTTCTCCTCGCTATCTGCCAACTGTGAGTTCATCTTCAAGCTGCATGCAGTATTCAATTGCTTATTGCTTAGTATATAGTTGAATTAACAAAAATTGCTTACATCTCGGTTACAACAACTATTATACGATAATTCCAGGTCTCAAGCCAGCTTCCCGTATTACTATGGTGGTAAGCAGCGACTTCTGTTTCGCTTTTTTTTTTTCTTACAGATTCTAGAATATATTGGATTCTAGTGGCTATTATTTGAATTAATGATCTTCTCCTTCAGAATATCCAGCACTCGGATACTATGGCATTGCTGAGACGTATCCTTATTATCCTTACGCTCCAGTAGCGTACGGAGCTTATCCATATGGATATCCATTCGGCCTGGTGAGATCAAATTTAGACATTTTCAAGATTTCACGTTTCTCTCACTCTATAGAAGCAAAATTTTCGAGCAGGAATAAGGAAAAAGAGAAAAAACAGCAAAAGAAAAACGAAAAAGGAGCTAGACTTCAATTTCTTTTTCTCTCTTTTTTTTTTGGAGCAAAGTACCAAATAGTTGTAACTGTCAGGCAGGCCGAAATTTTAAGATTTTTTTGTGTCTACGGAAGTATGAAATGAGCTATTTTAAAATGACGAATATTTTTACTATGTAGAATGAGATCCTACGGACCAGTAGTGCGTCTAGACGATGTTTGTACTTCGCTTGCCACCATATGGGGAAAAGTATGATTGATCATTACCTCATTGCCTCTATTTATTACCTATATTTGACGTTGTTGTAGTATTTGTACAGGTAATAACAACAAAAAATTGCACTGGTTGGGGTTGTAATGTGTGCAAGCTGGGCGAGAATTCTCCGCGCCGCAGCGACATGCGTCGCGTATCACTGTATCAGTCGTTCTGCCATCGCCTGTGAAAGCTTCCAACGGCTTCAAAAAAATATAAAATTCAAGTCTTGTTCCTGACCTCAGCTTTTATAAACAGTCTTTACTAGTAACAATGAGTTATATAAATTGTACAGTCAATTTTGTGCTATGGATGTGCCTATGGGATCTAGCAATCTACAGTTACGGGAGATCTAGCAAGTTATAGTGAGCGTTGACCTTACCAGAAACCAATCCACGGCTTCGCTTCCAAACCAAACTCACTTTTCTCTATTTCTTGACTTCTTGAAAAAAAAGCTGAAGGAAGTCCCTGGATTTGTCTGCCGAATTGAACACCTATACAATTTCCGTCAGTAAATATTTTATTACCTTTTTTCGGTGAGAGCTCGGTGATTACCCAAGTGGTCGCAGAGTAACACTTACCAAAAGAAAACCTCTCAAAGGTAGCCACACTTCTTCTTACAGCATTCCCACTACCACCACCCTCGTGCTGCTCTACGCAACGTTGCCAAATCCTTCCAGAGAGGTAATGTTGACTAGTTGGCTTTGCCATTCAGTTACAAACGGCTTGAATATGGTGACAATTTCAGGTTGGCTTTGCCATTCAGTTACAAACGGCTTGAATATGGTGACAATTTCAGAAGATGGCCACCTCTCTGAAACCGACATGATCTCGCCATTTGCTAAGAAGAATTAAGCATGAATTCCCTTAACATGTGTATAATCTGTAATGAGTTCCAAGCTCGTTTGTGTTTAAGATTTTGTTTTTTTTTTGCAGACTCACGGATAAAAATTATCGTAAAATCTCTGGAATTGCGGAGTGAAGCGTTTATCCTCTGGTAATTTCACACCGGCTTTTTCCCCATGATTTCCTGTGAAATTCCGTGTAAATCGTGTATTTCTTGAAATTCCGCCGGTTTCCGGGTAAATTCCCGTTAAATCTCGTGTAAATCGTGCATTCTCAAAACTACAGGCGGATCTCCCTTAAATCGCTTAAATGTCGCTTAAGTTCTGGTTAAATCAGGTCAACCGGCGGATTTCTCTTAAATTCCGCCTAAATTCATGATAAATTCGAACAGTGGTGAATGACGCGAGAATTTTTGCAGCCTTTCGAGGAGTGACGTGTGGCATCAAATCTCTTTATAAACTTCATGTTTAAAGGCAGTGCGTCGCCTCGTTTCGTGGGCTGAAAATACCAACAGGCTCTAGACCTCCTCGTCACTCCAATTCCGAAGATGTACGTCAAAGCTCATAAAAATGACGGAAACCCCGTTTTTGGAGGGTCTGAAAGTGCAGTTCACGGAGCACCTGGGCAGAGCGGTCCGTGAATATGCTGGTTGCCCGCCACGTCTGCAGCGTTGGCCAACACGTCTGGACATGTCCGATCGATGAGATCAACGGCTTCACGCGTCCACTCGGCTCGACAAACTGTTACAAATCCCGTCCCAAAAAAAGTTTAAAAGTAGGGTTTGAAGACCTTTTTGTAACATTTTAGGCATACCGTTGTGTCGAGGAGATTCAGAATCCGGTAAAAGCTCAGACATGAAAACGAGGTTACACACTGCCTTTAAAGTTTTCCGAGCAATTTAGGAGGAGTTTCCTAGGGATTCGGGGTCATTTACTGGATCCAGCCGAGTGCTGCTGAGGTAATTCCGCAAATCGGCAAAAAATCAACCGAGAAATCGGCAAAAAAATTGAAAGTTCTACTTTAAACACATGAGATCAGTTCGTTCTGCTTGTCTTTACATGGTGGTCCCAAGATTTTTGACTCGATCGGATTCTTTTTTTCGAGTAATGTCGTGAATCAGAGGTCCAATGGGCCCGATCGACCACCCAGCATAAGATGAGAAAATTTTACAATATATGCAGTACTGTCTAACAAGGTATGAGGTAGTCGTTTTCACCCACCGAATTTTGAACGAAACAATGTTAACAGAGTTTACGTTTTTATGGCCGCTGCACCAGTGTTCATACTATTACAATCAACTACAAGAAAACTTGGGAATCTTGCACATCATACGTCGAAACTATTTTTCTAATGCAGAGACATAGTTATGAGTCTGAATATCCACTTTTGTGGTAACAATACTCGTCTGTCGTCTTAGTAACCACTACTAACATACCATATGATACAAAAATTCTATGCCGTTGGATCCGTGAAGCTACAACTGTGCGAGTTTTCTCTGTACGGCTGTAGGAGTCATGTGCACTGTTTGCTTCCCATATCATTCGCTGATCTCTCCACAACCTCTAGACCAGGCGGTAGCGTTGCTACCCAGAAAAATCGCGATCACCGAAATTGTCCCCGTTAATCGCGAATTTTTGGGTAGCAACGCTACCGCCTGGTTTTCGATGTGGGACTATTATATCCACCTCTGTTCTGTTGTATAAACTTCTCCTACGTTGCTGAGAAAATTACTTGCAGAAATTCTTAAAAGCTATTCCCTCTTCCGGCTAAACCAACTATGTAGTTCGCAGGCTATAATCTGATAACCATCCAGAAATCTGTACAGATAAGAGTGAAAGTTTGTGTGTGTATGTGCGTGTGTGTGTGTGTGTGTGTGTGTGTGTGTGTGTGTGTGTGTGTGTGTGTGTGTGTGTGTTTGTGTGTGTGTGTGTTTGTGTGTGTGTGTGTTTGTGTGTTCCGAATAGAAATCGCGGAGGATGAACCGATCGGGACCAAATTTTGCAGGTAGACTCTCCACTGGCCGGCGGAGGTTATAGGCTACTTTGCACCTGGGATTATCGATTGGCTTATCGATTATATCGATTTTATTGATTTTTCGCTCTTCTTGACCAGGGACTAGCGAGAACATGCCTACTGAGGTACCTCAATGCGCTGAACACGAATATGACAACCATTTTGCGCCCATTTATCGACTTATCGATTTTATTGTTTTTTTTTCTTGCGCACGGGTTGGTGCAAACGTGCCTTCTATGATCTTCCGAAACGCTGAACGCGGATAAGACAAGCATTTTAGAAGGATCTATTTATCAGTCAAGCAACTTCACCCCATTTTTTAAGCGAAGGGGGAAGGGGTGAAGAAGGGTCACTTAATCTGATCACCAAATGATAAGCATTTTGAAAAGATTTTTTTGGTTCAACAAATGTTGGCATCAGCTTGGAATTGCCGGGAAAAATTTGAGCACCCGAGCTAAGCCGGGTTCACGGTCCAGTAATGAGATAAAAACCACTATCTTGCAAGATTTTTGCCTTACAATTTCCAAATACCACGGAGAATTGCATGTCGGAAAGTGGTTCTTACGAATGTACTAATAGAAGAAGTGCGACATCAGTCATATCTCAGTATGAGGAAGCCGAAGAAATCACGATACGATGTCGCTTTCCGGTTCTTTTTCAAATGTTTCATAGTACCAGGTACTCATCATTTCCCTATTTGATACTGTTTGCGGTTGCTGAGATTGTTGCTCTCACGCGGAGCCTTTTCATCGTCATCCTGCTCCATATCTACATAAACTGCTTAATCTTATTGCTTCAATTTACTGGTATTACCTGCAATGGGACCATTATGTATATGTTCTACAAGTGAGTTTTCAATCGAGATTTTAATCAGAAGAATCTCAGCTGTACCTTTTCAAAGAATGTGCTAGTTCAGGGCCAAGCTTCTGAAGAAGAATCCCGCTCTGAGATTGCTGCTGTTCGTAGCCATCAGCGACTTCTTGTTTGCTTCCTCATGTATGTGACATTCTGAAACAATAATGGCCTTAGCACGTTGTTCATCCGTGCCTTTCAGCGCTTCCCTATAGTATCTACCTTACTGCATTTACCATTACTCCTCCTATAAACCTCAGTCCACATTATATTATGTTCTCCAGCATTCCATTAACAGTTCAGCTCAAGCTTAAACTTATCCTAACTGCGGCGATAGCGCTGCAAAGAACATTGGTGAGATCCACTTTGACTCTACATCGATTCCAAACTATGAAAATTCCTTCAGGCACTTTTTTTGCCTTTACTTTACCGCAAGCAAAGCTCTTCATCTTATTCAGTAACGTTTCTGTTGTTTGGTATATCATTTGGATGTATTGACCTCTTCCTGGAATTCGCTCTCTCGCCTCTCGTGGAGAAGCCAAATTGCGCTACAGTTGTTTGTTTTGTCAGCGAATGGTTCCGCGACTACTGGGGAACAAGCAACATGGTAAGTCGCACGAGAGGAATTGTCAAAAAAAAGTAAATATCCTTTTTCAGGTTTTAGGTCTTTTCACTGTTGTGTTCACAGCGATGATTTTGTTCAAGCTGCGCTCTATGGAAAAACTTTCGGGATCAGAACATGCTCGAGTTAAAAAAGAAGGTCACCGATTCAACCAGGTATTTCAAGGATTTGCACAGAGTTTGATGGATTTTACACCAGAGAAGTACTTTGTTTAGGCTAATCGCACTTCTGCGGGCATGCTGCTTTCTTCTTTGCTTTTCATCATAATGCCGAGTGTGTGTGTCGGATTCGTTGAAATGATCGGCTACTCAATTTCCAGACGACTCGGTCCATTTTACACATTCGGACTGTTATGTGCTGGTGAGTAATGTATAAGAGCATAGAGTCGAAATAATGCTCAACTTAAAGACTACATCATATCTGTTCAGGAACCTGCAATGGTATAGTTTACGTTGTACTGAATCAGGACATGAGAGCAGTCTTCAGGAGTTTCTTCTCTGAACCTGCTAAATCTGTTATTTCTATTCATCTTATCCAATCTAGATCCAGTACTATTAAATGATTCAAGTCACTTTGATTAGCTTTCTTATTAAGGAAGTCAGAACAGCTCATTCTTCTCTTGGATACTCATTTATCTTCATTTGGAGCATTCGATGTTGTTTATGCATGTGAAAGACATACATATGTATGAATACGAATCCTGTACTAACTCCACTTTACTTTTTATTTTGAGCCATGCTTAAAATCATTGTGATCGTTGCGGCCAGTTTTTTTTTTCAACCACTTGTGTTTCGACGGGCAACTATGTACGATAAAACTTCAGAAACCTTGCAAACAAAGATCTCGAATCGTTTTGGAATCACACATGCAGGTTCATACAGAACCAAATACCCACTACTGCTACTGCAGTGAAAACATTGATGTTGTTTTAGTATCTACTAAAAAGGCTCGCGCTTCCAAAGCTTTGCTAATACCAGATGTTTCATTCTAATTCTAGTAATAAAAATAATAAATCAAACACTCAACATAAATTGCCGAGCACTGCGATCAAGGGCTTGCGACTTTACTTATTTGGATACTCAGATGGCCCGTCGTCACTTGTCGTGCGGGCCCCAAAATCGCTTCCATTCGATTCGTTCTCGTGCCACCGTCATCCACTAACAACACTAGACGGTGTTGGCGAGAGTTCTTATTCGTTTCCAGCTAAGCGTTTAGCTGGTCCATCCGTGCTTTCAACACATCGGCCCATCTCGTTGGTGGTCTCCCTCGACGTCGTTTCAGTACGCGTCTGTGGAGACTATTCTGCTTTGTGTAGCAAGCGCGAAGGTTCCATTCTGCACAAGTGGCCAAACCATTTCAATCCTCTCTTCCTGATTTCAGCAGCGATGATAGGCTGATCACAGCATCTCCTTCGAATTTCTCCATTCCTGACTCGGTCTCGTGGAGTGATGCCAAGAATCCGTCGAGGACATCGCATTTGAAACGTTTCCATTTTTTTTGTGCACCCGAATGAACAAATGTCCTCGAATTCCGCTCCGTATAACAATATCGGTAGTATTAGTGCCCTGAATGTTCTCATTTTCGTGAGCGTGGAAACATTTGTCTTGCGCCATAAACACCAGGCGAGTGATCTAAATGCAGCGGACGAGGCAAAACTCAGGAAGATGAAAACAGATTTGAAACCAATGTCCCGAGCTGCACAAGGCAGTGCACACCAAGCCACTGGTCCATAAAATCCGTGGTGTCTTCACCTTGGTCCACGTGGTATTCTGAGCTTCTATAGACCATTTCGCAGATTTCAAGTGTAGGTCGTAGCATCGTGTTGGACAAGCTTTCTGCACGTATGAGACTCGTCATGGATTAGCAGCTTTTCTTGGCTAAATTCCCTTGTAAGAAAACTGAGACGTCAAGTAGTAGGCGTAGCTTAGGCTCAGGCTTAAGCTGGCGCTTTTACTTAGGCTTACAAGGTGAAGCCTATGGTCCTTTATAGGGTGCCCACCCCCCAACTCCCTTTTCGCCGAAATTCATGCAAAACGTTGCCGGATGCCTTCCTGGACTACCTGAAGGAGATCACGGGGGACGTTCCAAGCAGTGAACCCCAAACACTGCGATACTTAACTCTGGATCTCCAACGGAGTGGAACCAGCGACAGGGACAGATTGCAATCTGCCGCTCAAACCACTGAGCCATCCGGGCTACTTTTTATGTTGGACTTTGTTAGATAACTGCAGCAGTCGTAGGCAGCATACTATATGTATTTGCAAAACGGGTGCACAGGGCAGGATTCGGTCCCCTGACCACTGCAACGTCGATCATTCGCTCAACCCACTGAGCTATGCGCGCACGCGATGCAACATACAAATAGTGTCAAATCTTACTTACACTTTCACTTATCGTAGTTTATCTTCGAAATTTATGCAAAACGTTGCCGGATGCCTTCCTGGACTACCCGAAGGAGATCACGGGGGACGTTCCAAGCAGTGAACCCCAAACACTGCGATACTTAACTCTGGATCTCCAACGGAGTGGAACCAGCGACAGGGACAGATTGCAATCTGCCGCTCAAACCACTGAGCCATCCGGGCTACATCTTATGTTGGAGTTTGTTAGATAACTGCAGCAGTCGTAGGCAGCATACTATATGTATTTGCAAAACGGGTGCACAGGGCAGGATTCGATCCCCTGACCACCACAACGTCGATCATTCGCTCAACCCTCTGAGCTATGCGCGCACGCGATGCAACATACAAATGGTGTCCACTATTACTTACTTGCCTTACATAAGGTTACGAACGCAAACAGAAGTTGGTACAGATTGGGAACTAAGCGTCGCCAAGTAACTTCTCACTAGCTTACATCAACTACCCGTTATTAAATGGTGCCTCACTAGCTTACATCAACTACCCGTTATTAAATGGTGCACTTGGAGAGGGTAACGCATCATCCTGCAAATGTGTCACAAGGCCAGGAACGAACATCACCATTGGCAATCACTTTATTGATCCAAAACAATCATGATGTGACAACCAGATATCATGATTTTAAATGGTTATTATCACTAAAATTGTTCTATCACATTCAAGTGCATTTCAGAACTCTCTCAACAAAAAAAAAACAGTGGCTTCTTAATGAAACAGCGACAAAAGCTCGCTAGGTTTTTTAAGGACAGGAATCCACTATCGTTCTTCTAAGCGTCAAGAAATTGTGCCCGATAGTTTTGATCGCCCTCATGAAGCCGATTATTGAACTGGTCCGTCGGCGGCAGCGACCAGTCGTCTCAATCCAAACACCAGCAGCATCAGCCCGCCACGCCCCCTTCGGCCAGCGTCCACTCGTCCATCTGTTTGCTTTTATTTTCTACGGCCAGAGGCTGTTGTTCTTCACATGTCAAACATTTCCTTGGTCTCTCCAACGATTTCAATGGGTCACCTGCCTTTTGTGACTTTTGTCCGTGGTGGGCGGGGTCACGTGCTGGAGAGGGGTCCACGCTTTTAGCTCTGCTTGGTCACGCCCCCTGCTGCTGTTACTATTCTGGTGCAGCCGCGGAAACATCTGTGGCGGCTTTTTCGACATCATCTTGTTTCTCACCGATAGAAGGTCAACCTAAAATCAATAAATGATTGCTTACCCAACTGTCACTTTTTTTGAAAGGGGTTTCTCAACTCTCTTTGTGGTTGTTGGATGCAGATCTCATGATTCTTCTAGCACAGAAGGAAATAAAAAAAACTTATTCCGGTCCTCAGTTAGGCTAGACTTCCAGGAAGTCTAGCCTGACTGAGGACCGGAGTAAGTGTTCTCCAAGGCACACTGGGAAAGTTGCCTTTATTCCATTTCTTATTTTTTCGTATTTAGCCAAAGTTTTACCCTTCAACCATAGTGATATTCTCCACATATTGCCATCGTCAGAAAAAGAACAGGTCAATAAAGATTGTGTACTTTTCTCCTTCTTTCCTTCATTTACTTTTGAGGTGGAATTGTATCTGCCACAAAATTTTTCGTCACTTCCTCAGTTCTTTTTTTTTGTTGTTGTTGGAATCATCTTCAGGCGAGGGTGGAATGCAGTTAACTTACTCAATCACAACAACCTCGAAAATGTCCTGTGAGCCTGTTTATTTTCTCCGGAATTTCCTTTCCGGGGCGAACAAATCATTGCTAGACTGCCCGCGATAGAATTTCCATGTCTACTATTAATGTATTTATATTTTAATCGGAAAAGAAAGGCTTTGAATAGAGATAGGTCCTAGTGCCTTCAGGGACATCAGCTGAAATTACTTGTCTGCTTCTAGCGCCTTGCTTTTGACTTTTGCTTTGCTTATTCAGGATTAGTTTTGACTTGGCATTTACTGCTGTCAAGAAACTCTCCATCACCTATGTATGTGCTTCCTAATAGTCTTCTTTCTCAATTCCTAGTTTACCCTCCTTCCCTATTTTTTCCCTTTTCTTCTTACCTTACAAGAGCTCCATACAGTACAGTAAGAGGCTGGAAGAGGAGAATTCTTGATGATCTACAAGTATATACTCATCAGCTGATCATTTCTATACATGCCGAGCTCGATTCGCATAAAAGAGCCCATGAGAGCTATGAAAAGCACACACAGGCACTCTCACCAGACGGCATCAAGAAGCCGCCGCGCACAGCCACTTCCCAGTCGTCTCAGATTTCCATTTTACAGGAAGTACCGACACTACAGGATAGCAAGGCCCTCTGAGCATACTGCAGGAATCGTAGGTGATACACTTCCCAGGCTTCGCCTTCATTTTATTGCACTTAGAACTACATGTTTTTTACATGAAAAGCATTTTTCCTAAAATTTCTGAGCAGCATTTCGGTTATTTTTGTTCTTTTATGCTTTTTTTTTGTTGAATTCTGCAGTTCTCTGACTAATTCGTTTTTAAATTATCTGTCTTTCGCCATACGTAAAGAGTGCTGAAGACTTAGAATTGGTTAGTGAATCATGTATTAAGTGGAGATGTAAGTAAATGATGCTAAATTTTTTTCTAGCACCTACTTCAATTTTTTTTAATAACCTTGTGGGCCTCAGACTCGGTTTCCCTCTTACGGTCTTCGAGCTCTTCTAGGGGACTGTGATTGTCTTTCCGAAAAATTGGCCAACATTTTCCTGAACAGAGTCTTAAAATGAAATTAGGTTAGATAATCAGGGCCATGGGAACGCAGGGCGGTAGGGGTGCTCCTCCTTCGCCGAATTTTTCGAACCTACTATATAAAATGAATAAAGATCCAGTACTAGTTTACTTTTGATTGTTCACTTCTTTCTCACAAACATAATGTTCAAAATACTATTCATATTAATTTTATTTCCCTAACGGGCCCACAAAGGGGCGAAGTTGCCTTTTTCTCCCCCCCCCCCGTCCACATTTTAGGTTCGCCACTGAGTTAGAAGTAAAGATTTTATTTATTTGTTCATATGATATTTATATTTATATAAGAGGATCATAAATAAGATTGGAAGACAAAAAACAGGGTATTAGTGCAGCGCGTTCCAGAAATGTATGAGACCATCCTTGGGACTTTGCGAACCTTGGGTAAACTGAAAATGTGAAAAAGGATAACTAGAAGTTACTCGGGGGGAGGGGCGGTTCTCCTCGGGTCGATTTTTTTACCAACACCACGCTTGACCCTGTTTAGGTATCATGAAAATGCCGAGTTCAAGGGATGATTCCATACATATATGTACATCCTGGAACGCACTATAGCAGTTAGATGGGAATACATATTAGCCATATTAATATTAGAATATTATGCATGCACAAGAAATACCCCCCCCCCACTCTACACCTTCCCGTTAATGACGTGGTTATTCAGTATTTCTAGGATGAACCTACAACTGCTCAAGCGGCCTCAGCCATTGCCTCGATTTAAGGATGAAGAAAGCGGTATCCACGCTCAATGGGGAATCAAGGTGCCTAGGTCACATTTCGACACACTAGACACCACTCAGGATTGGTCTTTCCAGGCATTTTTCTACAGAAAAAACGGCTTCCCTCAATGGTCGTTCAAAGGTCAAGCATGTGTCAGATACTCTTCGTTGGTGATATCTGGCAGATTTCGCATGTGTCAGATACTCTTCGTTGGTGATATCTGGCAGATTTCCAAAACGTGAGAAGCAAATTTCATTGGTGAGCTGTTTTCCTGCAATTGCGGACGATACACTCTATTTCGTTAAAAAGCACTACTAAATGCATGCAGAGCGGTAGCAGTTGGTGTATTATAGTATAACGTTGTTGTTTTGTTGTGCAGTTATTGTTCTGTTTACGTCTGCCTTTCCTTGTAAACAAAAACAACAAGAAGCTTGGGCGTCACGATTAATTAACATCTTATTGTTGGGCGTGGGAAGCTCGTTGTTGTCCCTGACTATATTGCTGTCTGCACGATTTTTGCTGCTACCAAGCGTTTACCAGTTGTCGTACTAAGCATGGCTTCTCAATACAAGTGGATTCATACTCCCTGCTTCCCAGCCATCCGTGGACCCGATATGGGGTCTGGGGTACAGCATTTGCCCAAAACTTCCTAGATTTCCATAATATTCAAGCGTATTATTTGATTTTCCATGAAATTTTCCCGGAAATTTTCGGACGAGTCGAGTTGCTGAAGGAAAGGATCTGGCTTTCTATTCATCTCTGAGAGAATCATCCTCGGACTCTAGCGGTCACAAATAGAGAGCTTGCCAAGAGAAATGCCGTAAAAAATTAAGGAAAGGAAATGCTGGCCACTGGCCATGCCCGCTAGGATGGGATTCATATCTAAGTTGATTTTTATGTACTAGGAATGAAAATTTACAGTCAAATGTACAGTCTGGTCCGGCAGCCACTGCAAATGGGCGCCGGCGGGCGCCGGCCACCGCCACCCTCCGGCGCCCCGGTATTAATGAGCTATAAATCACTCGAGCTTGGGAGAAAGCGAAGAAAAATACAATTCAGCCCATAGTAGACAGGGTAGATAAGCCTAACCCTATGCTTAAGAATGGGTTTAAGGCTTAGGCTTAGGCTTCACAGGAGGTGCCCCACCCAACTCCCTTTCCACCTAAATTTCTAAGATAAACTACGATAAGTGTAAGTGTAAGTAAGATTGGACACTATTTGAATGTTGCATTGCGTGCGCGTATAGTTCAGTGGGTTGAGCGAATGATCGACGTAGTGGTGGTCAGGGGATCGAATCCTGCCCTGTGCCCCCGTTTTGCAAACACATATAGTATGCTGCCTACGACTGCTGCAGTTATCTAACAAACTCCAACATAAAAAGTGGCCCGGATGGCTCAGTGGCTTGAGTGGCAGATTGCAATCTGTCCCTATCGCTGGTTCCACTCCGTTGGAGATCCAGAGTTAAGTATCGCAGTGTTTGGGGTTCACTGCTTGGAACGTCCCCCGTGATCTCCTTTGGGTAGTCCAGGAAGGCATCCGGCAACGTTTTGCATAAATTTCGAAGATAAACTAGGATGAGTGTAAGTGTAAGTAATAGTGGAAAACTCTTTCGAAGATAAACTACGATAAGTGTAAGTGTAAGTAATAGTAATAGTGTAAGTAATAGTGAAAAAACACTCTCTCAAAGTTGAAGGAAACCGGGAGAGAGTAACTCCGCCGTAAAGGACTGCTCCACGAAAGATGAATGACAGCGGTAGAACTACTTCGCAATGGATATGGAACTATTTAGACGGACTTCAATTATTTCTGAGGATCCCGAATTGGATGAGCTTTATTATTCAGATGGGATAACTGAAGCACTGTGTCCATCTATAGAAGAATAACGGCCATTTTTGTATTTGTGAAGCAGTGTACTATAGCAGAAAATGGAAGAGTTGGCTTCGCTTATTGTGTATTCAGAAATCTTTCCCCATGAAAATCACAAAAATGAAAAAACGTGAAAGTTGTGAAAATGGTCCCCTGCTTTATAGCCTTAACATATCCACTGCACTCTGTCTACTATGGACTAAAATTGTATTTTTCTTCGCTTTCTCCCAAGCTCGAGTGATTTATAGCTCATTAATACCGGGGCGCCGGAGGGTGGCGGCGGCCGGCGCCCGCCGGCGCCCATTTGCAGTGGCTGCCGCACCGACTGTAGTTGATTTTTATGTATAGAAGACATCACTATAAGCATTCTCTTTCCAAAATTCTCTCTAAAACTCGTGTTTAGGCCAACACCCCAGGAGAAGGTGAAGAATCTGGATTTTGCTTTCATGAGAATGGAATGAGCGTGGACAAAGTCCCAACATCTTCTCCTTGCCTTTTTTCCGCAATATTCGCTCATTTCTCGCTGGATTTGGCAATTCCTTGCAAAAATTTCACATATTTTGGGGAAACCAGCTGCAGAGACTCGTGTCATATACCATTTCACATCAAAACCACTCGACAATTCAAAAAAAACCTCCAGTGAGTTTTCCGAAACTCACTGTAGGTTTTTTTTTCTGATTTCTGCAGTATTTCCGGGTTTTCCTGATATTTTCACGTGTAATGGGGCGTGGCCATAGTCTTAGCCTTGTTCTGATCTTTCTTGCACTTCTCCATTCAGGCAAATCGAGCTTATGACCGCTTCGCAATCTTTGCGTTTCCAGACTACTTCTAAGGAGGTGTGGATAAGGTCCCGTGCCTTTGAGTCATCCTTCATAAAACGATAGGAAAATCACCTTAATGGGCGTGCCTAACTTCCCACCATTTCACATTCAGCTTGAAACTCCTCTACTCCAGGGCTTATTATTTTTGTAATTCTCCTAGAAATTCCAAGAAGAGCAACTCCTTTACACGTGATTTTTGAGCATAGAATAGATGCTAGCAGGATAAAAAAATACGTTTCTATTCTAGGTCTTTCGAAATTATTCTCATTCTTTAGTATATTACACACATCCCTATTTTTTTTAATTTTTCACTTTCTTTTTCTTTTGTTCATGAGCTAATGGTCGGATTCTGTCGTCTACTCTACAGTCCAAACTATCTTAATACGTTATTCTGTAGGTCGACGTTGGTTACGTTGAGGATGAAGGCGATATCCTTGATGTCCGTGGATGTAATTTCCGACTGCTACTCTTTGGTGTCGATAATATCACGGTGAGAACCATTATTAATTAATTTCTCCTATGACAGCTCATCTGTTGCTAATCTTTGACTCTCTCAGAATACTTCAGAATCAGTGGAAAGAATACGTATTGATTTCAGCAGATCCGAGACTGGCTTCGCTTCCTGATTGTCCGGCAACGTGTGCCTCATGCAATTTTGGGGAAGCCGTTTGAATGGCAGGTTGGTAAATTTTTCGGGTGCGTAGATTTTCTGGAACGTACTAGTAGGAAGCTCTGGGTAGCAGAAAAACATCAAAACACTCCACTTGTCGCGGCATCCTTGCCACTCTGACAATAGAGAGCTAAAGAACATAGGTCGTTTAACTCGAATTTTACTTTGAATAAACGGCTAGGACTATATCCTTCCAAACAAAATTCTCGGACTGAACTCACTGTCAGCGTATTACATGGATATCTGGTGCAATTTTTGTTCTAGGTGCAACCCATCAAGGACGACAAACAACTGAAGATCTCCATATTCTCGCCGCTCAATTGCTTTCGAATTTTGTCATAACTGTAGAAAAAGGTTGAATAAATCTATTTCAGCATGAGTTTCTTCATGTATCTTTATGGGGAGTAACATCGACCGTATCATGTGCTTCATGACCCCGAAATCAAATTTATTTTATTTATTGCTACACTCAAGGTGCGCAAGCCAAAATAAGGCGAAAAACAAATGTCGGTAAAAACAGATTCAAACATTAACGAAAAAACGAAAATTAAAACGTAATGGACAAGAGGAAGCGTACGCGGGAGGTGAAAAAGAATGAGGATACCCCACAACAAGGTTCGGGAAACGAAACACGCATTTTTTCCGGACATTTATGCAGCAGTTGTTAGATCAAGATGACTAGCTTTGTACTTTCGATGGAAAATCGGAAGCAAAAAAACCATACGGATTGAAATCCTCCATTCATGAGCTTCTTTTGTCTTTCAAGAGACTGTACGGCAAATTAGAAATCTGTGTGCTGCTGCAGAGAGTTTCACATATCATCTGATAGTCAAATGAGAATGTCGAGATTCTCTAATCCATCTTTTTTGAAGAAAAAACTCAATAATCCAAACTGTGGTGTACCATGACATGACCAGAAAAGCTCTTATGGAAAATACCTGATAGAAATTTTTTTAATCAACGTGTAATCTGCAATTTGCGGTGCAATGCAATTGTAGCATTTAAACCTATGAGAAAACAATATAGAATATGTATTGGAAGAAAGGTTAATGAGTAATTTGTTAAATGAATGACGGCATCAATATAAATTTAATTAATGATAAGATTACAGTACTGCCCCTAATCTTCACGAAAAGGACACGCACGACGCATTTATACGTCTCAAAGCGTCTCCCATTCATAGTTTCTTTTTTTTCAATAAGCATGCCCAATTTCTTCTAAAAAGATGAATTCACTGAGTTACGAAGAATCGAATGGTTCGTGAATTTCCGAATAATGTTCTCTATACCGGTCAAAAACATCATTGCAAATTTCAGCAGACCTCCTTGTACCTGACCGCCTCAATACAGATTGATTAAAACACACTATATAACGATAGTGGTGAGTCCCGAAACGAACTTGTCTGAGTCCTTGAAAATCGGCCATTTCGCCTCGCAGTCTGCGCCTCAAGATTCCCAGTGTCTATGAGTGCAGCCGCGTTATTGGAACAATATGCCCGGCGCTCCAGCCACGTTATGGCGCTTTGTTTGTTAGATTTTCTGAAGTGTAAAAAGCTCAATGTTGAAACGATTATATGTGTATGTCCAGATTTGACATCGAATGCCCAGTTTGGTTCTTCCAGAAAAATTGGCATTGGTTTCCTTTCAGGAGTGCTATGGATGAGCGACGACTTGCGACGGTTTAACGCATCGTGCGCGTCCTTTTTGCAAAGATTAGCAGCCAGTATTGTACGAGTGAATTTAAATGAAGTTCGAATGGATTTGAAATGCATTCAATTAATGGTGTGGAATTTAGGATCATTTTATAAAATGCTTCTGAAATGTTTAGTGTGTGTTTATTTGTATGTATGTGTGTGTGTGTCACGAAAACTTATTACAACTGGGGGAAAGGTATGGTGCACCCCACTCCTCCCCCCACTCCCGCCAGACGTGGTGGAAATCTGAGATTTTGCGGGGGTTATCGTAGTAGTTTCTCGAAAATTATAGAATCCAGGACAACACGTACAATTGCACAGTATTTCTGCTGCACGATTGTCTAAAAGGCATTTATCTTTACTGGTGCTTGACCAGAGCAAATCCGGGAACCACGCATGGATTGGATTATACATGATTGTATGTGTGTAAGTTTCATGAGTTTCTACGAGTTTTCGTGGAAGTTTTCACAGGAATTCGTTGTTTATGCGTTTTCGCAGAGGATCACATGGTCCTGGGAAACTCCCTGATCCAATCTCTGCCTCGTTCCGTCCAGGGAAACGGTAGTGGTTGTTTCTGCGTGGAGTACCTTGGCATCTACCATGTCCTATCTCATCATAGACACTATAATTTTAACGCTTCAATGTAGTGTGATGGCATGTAATGGACTCATTCTCTTCATGTTCTTCAGGTGAGTCCTGCTCAAGTAGTAGGAATGCGATTTCAATGATCCTATTCATTCAGGATGAAACGAATGTATAGGAACCCTTCATTGCGTCTACTACTGTTTGTGGCAATCACTGACTTTTTACATGCTTTTACAAGTATGGAAATTTCTAATATCACAACGACAAAAAAACAATATTTTACAGTTGTAAAATTCCAGCTCTCCCCTACACTATTTACCTTACCGCGTTCTGCATTACTCTTCCTATAAACCTCAATCCACATTTTATTATGTTCTCCAGCACTCCGCTAACAATCCAGCTCAAGATTAAACTTACCCTTACTGTAGCTATAGCACTCCAGAGAGCTCTGGTAAGATCCACATCAATCCTTGGTCCATTCCACCCTCTATGTACGCTTCCAGGCTCTGTTCCTGCCAGTATTCTATCGAAAGCTGTGCTCGTCCTCATACGCTACAGTGTCTCTACTGTTGGGTATATCACTCGGATGTATTGACCTCTTCCTGGAATTTGCTCTATCACCTATCGTGGAGAGTCCCAACTGCGGTACGATTGGCTGTTTTGTGAGCGACAGCTTCCTCTACTACTGGGGGACCAGCAACATGGTAAGTGATCACTATTCCAAGCTTCCTATCCTATACATTCAAAGACACGATTGTTGCTGGCAACGCAACGCATGAGCTAGAAAAAAAACACGCGCAGCGCGGCTTTATGGCACTGACAGCCTTGTTCTGATGTACTCTGACAAGTTGCTTCTAACGAGTTATAACTGGTAACTACCTTCGTGGCTCGTTTGGCCCAACGATGTGCCTGTTAGGACATGTCAGAACCAGCACGACATCGCAAAACAACCGCGTCGCAGTGGAATTCTCCAGCGGTCAGTCGTCCTGAAATTTGTGCAAAACCCTCCAAAGTGACAGACCTACGTTCCTCTAAGCATTTTGCAGCGTGTGGTACGCACATTATCCAGATAGAGTCGTATGTCGTATCTAATTGACCACCACCACCCAACCCCACTCCTCTCCCCCCACTTCGTCCCACCCCCCACACACCCCAGGAATCATCTGTTTCTGTAGATCCTTGGTAGCAGTTATGAATGAACCAGGAATGAATTTTATAATTGCTGCACTATCTAAGGGACGAGATCGCATTGCGGTGGGAGAAGAGCGTTTTGTTGTTGTCCGATTTCCGGGTGCGAAATTTTGTACCTTAAGTGTGGGTCAGTTATTTTTGCATCCTGCAGACTGCTCATCTGGTCTACCTCCCCGCATCATCTACGCGGCGCGGCAGAACAACTGAGAGTTGTAATTGTCCTGCACTGCCCATGTTGACATCCTGCTTTCTCCACCCTTTCTGTTCTTTTTCTTTTTGGCTTTGTTTTCATTCTGGAAACGGTACAAAACACTAGAAGCGGCGTGCACCGTGCAACAACCGCCGCACCCGCTGGTCTGCCGCGCCGCATGGGTTGCGCCGCCGCAGCCCAGTGGAGCGGTACAAAAGTGGGGCGACGTTCCTGAAACAACCCATCGCAGAATAGCTGCGCCGCCCATTTCCACTCTCGCTGTACATTGACCATGTAACCCTTTAGACCAAAATTTCAACAGAAAAAATTCTTCAGCTTTTTAAACTTCGCAAATGGAATGTTGCCAATAGACCGCAGAAAATCTGAGAGGAGTAGTGGTGAAGTGATTTCAGGTTATCGGATTTTTGGTGATTATCTTTACATTCCTAATCCTGCTCAAGCTGCGATCCATCGAAAATCGCTCGAGTATAGTCATTGAAACGCAGACGAACAGATTCAGCCAGGTAATCCGTGCTTCCACTCCCATGGCTTCCTTCATGAACAAAATGCTCCTTCCAGGCTAATCGCACCTCTGCTGGAATCCTACTCACTTCTCTGCTTTTCATCACCATACCCAGTGTCGGTGTTGGCATCTGTGAAATGATTGGTTACTCAGTTTTCAGACGTGTTGGTCCATTCTACACAGTTGGACTGTTATGTGCTGGTGGGTCCAAAACCATGAAAACGGCTATGGTTTCAAAAAAATAGTGTGCTTCCAGGAACATGCAATGGGATTGTATACGTTGTGTTAAACAAGGACATGCGACGACTTGTCACCAGCTTTCTCTCAAATGGAGCTCCTCAGTCGACCAAACTTTTCCTATCTACTATGAATAATTAAACGAATGTACCTATATGAATTAGTATCAATCAGTAAACATTGTCAAGGCTCCTGCTTCTGGAAGGCTACGGTACCGTAGGTGCCGCCTTTAAAATCTGCGAAATAAGCACGATGTCGCGTCGGATGCCCCGCTTCAGCATAATTTTTGTCACTGTGGTCCGTTCGAAACGAAAATTACACTTTTGAAATCAGCGCTCCCTGATCCACCAAATGCACTATTTAAAATTTAGAAACCTCAAAATTTTCGCAATTTTGGTGACGCCACGGCAGGCTGAACGTTAGTAACAGCCAACATAGTGGTTCTTTACCAGACAACGCTAAAATTTCTTCAAAAACAGAAGAAAATTAAAAAAAACTCTAGTAACACGTTGGTGGTGAATGAATAAATAGTGAATAAAGTGAGATAGTAAGAGCAAAGAATGAAGTAAGATGGATTAATAGCCGAATAATTGAAATCACATTCAAAAAATTTGTAGCAAAAATCTCTTACACCTGTCTCGACTCCTTTTTCATTGATTTTAGTACCTGAATTAGCTCCTGTGAGATTCTGTGAAAAAATTTCGAAAATTTTATGATAGGGCTAACCAGGGAAGGATACTAGGCGGGTCTGACAGCTCGTAATGAGGTGTATACTGTCGAATTCAGTTTTCTATGCTGATTTCAAATCCGTCTTCCTTATCTGCTGCGGTGTTCTCTCTAAGGAGTTACGTGGCATGATTTAGGCTTGCTCAAAGCACCCAAAATTTGGCTTGTTGGATGTATTTTTCCAAGAGATCGCGGGAACTTATCTGGATCCAAGAGAATTTCGTAAGCCTGATTTAATTTTTAATTAGTTGACATGTATGGAATAGTTTTCGCGCATATTTATAGCAGAATATCACTCAAAAATCAGACTTGGCCGGGCTACACAAGCTGAGATCATGCAACGTAACTCTTCACAGAGAACTCCGCAGCAGATAAGGGAAACGGATTTGAGCTCAGCATCGAAAACTGAATTCAAGGGTATACATTTCATTGCGAGTTGTTGGACCCCCCCCCCGAGCAACTTCACTATTAAAAGTGCACCTCGCCGATATGCTACCCAACCAATCACATCTGCGTCAGGTACCTACATGGCATCATGGTGATGAGCATGCAGGTGTTTGCCCTAGGGTAAATTATACTGGACATATACGTTCCAACCAAGTGCGTCCATATGATGGTTAGTTCCCAGTCACAGCCATATCATTATCATGAGAGGAGCATGCGCTTGCTGTTTCAACGTGCGGTAATTCTTGTCGGGGTGTACATACATGTTTATTCGAGCCATATTGATCAGTCATCATGGGAAATCTATGTGTGCATCTATGATAATTTACGACAAACACAGGCATCTAGTATAAATTTTCGCTGTAGGAACACATCCATGACTAAGAACACAGCATTTCAGGTAATACGATGTCAACTAGTGGTAATGACGTCGAGACTCGACTACGTCATTGGGATTACCAATGGTAAACGTGTTACGGTACTCAAATGTACCACTTACCTGACTCCCAACAACGTGATTACCCATACATGACCTTGTCTATGCCTAGCTGCTACAGATGGGTAGTCATGCCCATATGTGTGAGATAACTCATCCTTACAAATTCATCCATCGCTAGCACGCGTCTCAACACGCTGATCCTGGGTAATCGCTATGACCGTGGATCAGGGTTCTTCGTTTTCATTCTTTGATTCTCCTGATTTCCCAAATGTGGCTGTCCTTCCAGTGATGCATCCAAGCCCAGGGGTCAGCGCTTAAGCAGGGCTCATCTCTGGGTAAGGCTCACAGTGATGGGAAGGCATCAACAGCTACATATGCATTGCTTACTGGTTTCGCCAAAAGCAGCGCTGGGTTACCTGCATCAGTTACAGTCGGGTCCGGTAGCCACTGCAAATGGGCGCCGGCGGGCGCCGGTCGCTACCACCCTCCGGCGCTCCGGTATTAATGAGCTATAAATCACTCGAGCTTGGGAGAAAGCGAAGAAAAATATAATTTTAGTCTATAGTAGACAGATTGCAGTGGATATGTTAAGGCTATAAAGCAGGGGACCATTTTCACAACTTTCACGTTTTTTCATTTTTGTGATTTTCATGCGGAAAGATTTCTGAACACACAATAAGCGAAGCCAACTCTTCCATTTTCTGCTATAGTACCCTGCTTCGCGAATACAAAAATGGTCGCTATTCTTCTATAGATGGACACAGTACTTCAGTTATCCCATCCGAATAATAAAGCTCATCCAATTCGGGACCCTCAGAAATAATTGAAATCCGTATAAATTGTTCCATATCCATTGCGAATTAGTTCTACCGCTGTTATTTATCTTTCGTGGAGTAGTCCTTTACGGCGGAGTTACTCTCTCCCGGTTTCCCTCAACTTTGAAAAAGTGGTTTTTCACTATTACTCACACTATTACTATTACTCACACTTACACTTATCGTAGTTTATCTTCGAAATTTATGCAAAACGTTGCCGGATGCCTTCCTGGACTACCCGAAGGAGATCACGGGGGACGTTCCAAGCAGTGAACCTCAAACACTGCGATACTTAACTCTGGATCTCCAACGGAGTGGAACCAGAGATAGGGACAGATTGCAATCTGCCACTCAAACCACCGAGCCATCCGGGCTACTTTTTATGTTGGAGTTTGTTAGATAACTGCAGAAGCCGTAGGCAGCATACTATATGTATTTGCAAAACGGGCGCATAGGGCAGGATTCGATCTCCTGACCACCACAACGTCGATCATTCGCTCAACCCACTGAGCTATGAGCGCACGTGATGCAACATGCAAATGGTGTCCACTATTACTTACAATTACACTTATCGTAGTTTATCTTAGAAATTTAGGTGAAAAGGGATTTGGGTGGGGCCACTCCTGTGAAGCCTAGGCCTAAGCCTTAAACCCATTCTTAAGCATAGGGTTAGGCTGTAGGTGACCCAAGATAAATGTGGTAGTAGCTCACAATTTTATCCCGCGTTGAGCTGGCCTTGGGCAATCGCAACGATGCAGAAAGCTCTGGATCTCGGGTTTTTTTCACTCTGTGATTTTTTTGATTCTTAAATGTTCTTAGCTTGACCAAACAAATGCGGGTGATAAGTCTACGTACAGTGGACGTCAACGGCGTTGGCGCATTTGCGGCCTCGAGAAGGACTTCGCGCAACCACGCCGCGCGCGCCGTAGCCTATGTATTCTGCTGCTGTTATGAAATTTCTAGCAGCTTTTCTACGCTATTTTAAGAATTTTCAAGCAAATCGGGAAGGAAAGACCCCAGAAATAGCATTCCGGCAGCGACGACACCGATCCAGTGCGCGCGGCGCGGTCGCGCTGCGTCCTTCTCGAGGCCGCAGATGGGCCACCGCCATTGCCGTTCGCTGTAGACTGGTGGGCGCTACCTTCTCGATGCCTAGTTGTTTGAAGAAGCATGGATCCGAGAAGGCACTGGTCAAGGGTTCAATCCCTCTCTGCTGGGATTGAACCCTTGACCAGTGCCTTCTCGGATCCATGCTTTCTTCCCTCTCATGCTTTTGCAAATTCAGAATTTAATAATTCTGAAGTTACAATAACTGCAAATAGGTTGATGGAGACCGTATAATTAAATGAAATTAGCTCAGAGATGATGCAGTAACCTGGCAGTAATTCACAAACATTTCCACCATTAAACGCTTGGCGCAGGTGACTCCCGACCTTCAACCTGGGTGGTGTTCTTATAAAGACCACCTGTTATCTCCGCTGTGTAGATAACGCAATCACACGGTGGCAGCGCTAATTGTGGCTACATTCAGCCTTTTTTCAGAGGTCTTAGGCTGTCTGATGGCTTGTTAGTCTCCTGTCGCCTTTAAAAAATATCATCTTGCCAAGCAAACGAGCACTAATATTGCAGAACTTGGAGCTAGGACCTAATGCTCTTACGTGCTCTCGTCGTACTTCACCTTCTTGCGCTGGTTCTTCCTCAAGACTTGCAACAATGCACTCAGTGCATTCAGCAGAGCAAAACGTGAGTTTCTCTGGAAGAAAATCCTATTTTGTGAAGAGCCAGAGTTTCAGATGGTGTCCTGAAGCGAAAACGTGCGAGGATTCAACAACGAAGTGTAAATCTGGCGTGAAAGTAAGCATTCTTCGATGGCCAAGCTGCATTTCAATAACGTTCCCCGTTGCAGCTCTTGCTGAATTGCCCACGTCTACCGGATCCAGCCTACGCCTACAATGAGACGTTCGCCCGTTACTACATCACTCCAATCGTGGCAGGAGTATACGCGAAGAGTCCGGCTCTATGTTTGAAGTAAGTCACACACTACAATACTGCACGCTACTGCAACGCAATTCAGCCCCATTGTGCTTGGCCGCATCGCAACCGCACGCGTAGCCGCGACGCAGTCGCACGCATTGGAGTGACGAGGAAATTTTATCTGTACTACTTGCAACTACCCAGAATTGCTGATGAGAGAATCATTTACTGCCGATACATTATCGATTTTCGGTGCTGGCAAAAAGCCACCGTAGCAACACGCTTCGAGTAACACAAGAGCTCAGGAGCAAAATTCTTTACTGGTACTCTCTTTCAAGGATATTCTATGCTTCAAACACTCGTTTATTTATTTCTTTATTTCTTTATTTATTTACTGACTTCTCTACTTATTGGTTTGTTTATTCATTTATCTATTTATTTCTTTATTTATCTATTCATTTATTTACTTGCTCAATCTTGATTTAACAACATTATTAGTTTTTGTTCAATTGCAGAGCCCAAATTCCTCATGCTTCGTATTACCAGAGTGTAAGGGTCAAGTGCGCTACAGAAACACCAGGTGAGAACTACTTTTTCTTTGCATAAAAGAAAAATAAATCATAAATCTCTTCATATGCAAAGTCAAGAAAAATTAGATGTGTGAATGTGTAATTAGATGTGTGTAAAATTGGTATTGTGAACTCGAAATATATTAAAATTATCATAAAAATATTAAAATTGGCGGTAATTGGTGATCGTGGTGTGGTTTAATTACCCAACTCCAGCATTTTCACGTTATCTAGATCAAAGCACTCTTACAGTCAATGAAACTATGTTGCGAACGGTTCGATTACCCAAGTTTGAGTGGTGGAAAAAGGGAACAACAAGGATGAATTCTCCAAGGGCTTCCGCGAGAGAATTGAATTGCACTACATAGTGCTAGTAAAACAAGTTTTCCATGACAGGGTATAAATAAATGAAAAATAGTAAAAGTTAAAGAAGTTGTCACTAGAAATAAGTCTTCCAGATGTTCACTGCCATGGTTACACAGCGTGGGATCCAGTGGAGAAGGCCGTCATCATATCTTTCGAAGGTACTGATGGTAGCTACCAGATGACCGATGAGATTCTCAGCTTCTTCACGTGAGAACCTTCTATGATTGCCAACTAGTAATTGCTGCGTGCGTGCTTCTAAGACCAAATTACAAGATTATAATATATAAAAAGCAATAAGAAAAGCTCTAACGCAATTCCCCCCCCCCCCCCCTCGTGCGTGCGTCCGTTCACCTGTCTAGTCTTCTTCTTCTAACAAAAAGTTTCTGCCTCGCCGAGACGAATGCAGTGTGGGTATGAATTCACCATGATACCCAAGAATTTAGTAGCAAAAATATTATTTAGCAGTACAAACACTTTCTAGAGACAAAGTTGCATTCTTTGACAACGGACACCTGTTCAAATACTTCCACAACGCGTTCTTCTTCCTCTGGAATGGAGGACTCGAACAACAAGTTCGCACACTCAAGTACCAGTATCCGGACTACAAAGTCTATGTAAGTTAAGCAGGGAAAGCCAGACTATTTGTAAAATTTTATTTCCGCAGACTTCGTAAGACAGAATTTTTACAAAAATTTCGGTCATTATCTTGAATTTCGTCTCTCAAACACACATTCAATTTATTTAGCAAACATTTTCTCCAGAGGAATCGTATCTGTGCACATGTCCTGTAATTTTTTGAAGCTTTTAAAAATAAGAATATACTAGAACTGACATTTTTCATAGTAACAATACGTTGTAATCATAGGTCACCGGTCACTCCTTGGGAGCATCGATCGCCACCATAACAGCCTCGTACCTAGTGAAGTGGAATATGTGGACTCCAGAGAATGTCAGACTAGTCACCTTCGGCCAACCCAGGACTGGTGACTACGATTTCGCCACATGGCACGACGCCACGGTACAGTTCGGTCCGGCAGCCACTGCAAATGGGCGCCGGCGGGCGCCGGCCGCCGCCACCCTCCGGCGCCCCGGTATTAATGAGCTATAAATCACTCGAGCTTGGGAGAAAGCGAAGAAAAATACAATTTTAGTCCATAGTAGACAGGGTAGATAAGCCTAACCCTATGCTTAAGAATGGGTTTAAGGCTTAGGCTTAGGCTTCACAGGAGTGGCCCCACCCAACTCCCTTTTCACCTAAATTTCTAAGATAAACTACGATAAGTGTAAGTGTAAGTAAGATTGGACACTATTTGTATGTTGCATCGCGTGCGCGCATAGCTCAGTGGGTTGAGCGAATGATCGACGTTGTGGTGGTCAGGGGATCGAATCCTGCCCTGTGCCCCCGTTTTGCAAATACATATAGTATGCTGCCTACGACTGCTGCAGTTATCTAACAAACTCCAACATAAAAAGTAGCCCGGATGGCTCAGTGGTTTGAGTGGCAGATTGCAATCTGTCCCTATCGCTGGTTCCACTCCGTTGGAGATCCAGAGTTAAGTATCGCAGTGTTTGGGGTTCACTGCTTGGAACGTCCCCCGTGATCTCCTTCGGGTAGTCCAGGAAGGCATCCGGCAACGTTTTGCATAAATTTCGAAGATAAACTACGATAAGTGTAAGTAATAGTGAAAAAACACTTTTTCAAAGTTGAGGGAAACCGGGAGAGAGTAACTCCGCCGTAAAGGACTGCTCCACGAAAGGTAAATGACAGCGGTAGAACTACTTCGCAATGGATATGGAACAATTTACACGGATTTCAATTATTTATGAGGATCCCGAATTGGATGAGCTTCATTATTCAGATGGGATAACTGAAGTACTGTGTTCATCAATAGAGGAATAACGGCCATTTTTGTATTCGCGAAGCAGTGTACTATAGCAGAAAATGGAAGAGTTGGCTTCGCTTATTGTGCATTCAGAAATCTTTCCCCATGAAAATCACAAAAATGAAAAACGTGAAAGTTGTGAAAATGGTCTCCTACTTTATAGCCTTAACATTTCCACTGCACTCTGTCTACTATGGACTGAAATTGTATTTTTCTTCGCTTTCTTCCAAGCTCGAGTGATTTATAGCTCATTAATAACGGAGCGCCGGAGGATGGCGGCGGCCGGCGCCCGCCGGCGCCCATTTGCAGTGGCTGCCGGACCCGACTGTGCGTGGCTCTATAATCAGATAGACTGATGTTGTTGCTGTTCCTACTATTGTTGTTGTTGTTGATCTCCTCATTTATTCACATAATTATTCCTATTTTACTCACTTATTCACCTATTTACTTATATTTGTCATCTCTTCATTAAAAGTGCGCAACAAAACCTAATAAACGTGGAGTTGTTTTTCTTTCGCTCCGTTCCTGTTGTTTACTTACTTACTTCTTCACTTACTAATTTATCTGTTATTTGTTCTTTTGTACACTAGAAAGTGCGCCAAGAAACGTCATGAACGTGTTTTCGATTCGTTGTTGTTGTTGTTTTTGTTGTCACTGTTGTTGTTGACCTTGTTGTTGTTGTCGCTACTGTTGCTGCTCCCATGTTTTTACTGCTGTTGTCGTTGTTTTTTTAGAGTTAACGTTTTCACACGTTCATGTCGCTCGTGTTGTAACCACTGTTACTGCATGTTGCTGTGGTGATTTGGTTACTTTTGTTGTTGGCCTTTTATTTGTTGTTGTTGATGTTGTTGTCAACTTTGTTGCTGCTGTCATTAAAGGAGGCGCTGTTGTTGTTGTCCTTGTTGTTGTATTGTCGTTGTTGTTGTTGTTGTTGCTGCTGCTACTAATGTTGTTGCTAACGCCAATTTCGCTTTTGTACTTGTTGTTGTTGCTGTTGTTATTATTTTTGTTGGTGTCGGCTGCTGTTTCAACTGTTGTCGCCGCTTCTGTAATTCTTGCTACTGTCGCTGCTAATTTGTTGCTGTTGCTGATGGCAATAGAATTCCTGAAGAATAATTCACCTCAAAAATTTTACTTGTTTTCAGTTTCCTTACGCTTATCGCATTGTCCACCAAAACGACCCAGTGCCTCATATTCCTCCACGACTTGGACGCGACAAACTGTTCCATCACCGCTACGAAGTTTGGTGCGTTTATAGTTCCACTTAACACCGGGATCTGTAGATCAGATTTCACTAGTGTTCGAAAAAGTATAAGCCTTTTTTTTTTGCAGGTACAACAACAATATGGCCGTCGGGCAGCCGTACACCATCTGTCAAGAAGCTGACGGCGACTACTGCAGCAACACTGTGATCAGTGACGCATTTTCGGAGCATCTGTATTATTTCGACAAGAACATCGGCGAATGGGGTGGGAAAGGATGTCCCTGAGAACGAAGTCTATAGATGGTGCTGATGATGGAAAATTGCTACTACGACTCGAATGACAATAATAAATATTTTTGAATGACTTTTTGAATTCTTTTTGACGCGCGTTCACCATCTTTTTGGTTCAGAACAAATATATACACAGATATATACATATACATATGTGAAGTTAAGTACATGGAAATTAGTGAAACTCGCCCATTTTCGAGATGATTTTCTTGTCAAATAATATAATTGGTCCCGAGCATGTCACCCTAGCTCTTGTGATGGAGTGGTATCGTGCCAGAAGCAATGGGATCTCAGGGGCGTGGCTATGCTGCAAATGTTGAGCGCAGAAAGCTCGTACATTTACTGAGCTGGCTGTGGATCGTTCGATAAAAAAGGCGAATGATGGTGGTTAGTTTCATTGACACATCGCGCCTAGCGTGATGCACATGGTGTACCACTCTCTTCCGTCCTCGTGTGGCCACGTGATACACATGGTGCATCACGCAAAATGTACTCTTCATGTCCATAAAATATTCCCGTGTGAGCAGGTGGTGCAAAAAAATGAATTGTTAGAAAAATGCCCTCTAAAGGAACAAACAGACAACCAGCAGCCAGTAGTTATCACAAATGAATTCTCGGAAGAGGCGTCAGAGGAGGAGAAACCGCCACATGGCTAGATGAGGCGTAGTCCAAAATCAAATGGCACGTATTCAGCAGAATATTTCGTGAATATACTCAAATCAGGTTGTATTTTTGATAATATATGTGGGTAAAACTATGCTTTTTTAATATTTTCATATGTTGCACTCTAACACACCGACTACTGACGGCTGACACTTTGAAGGCACCGTCTCATCTTTGAGATTTTTGCATAAAAAGAATCTCCGCTAGCTGCTGATCACAAAGGTTTCTGTGATTCCCTGAAAACTGCTGAAAAAGCCCTTTTCACCCGCACTTATTGAGGAGCCTGTGGGCGGGGCCAATGCGAAGTCACGGGGTTTTCACCTCATGTATTCCTTTGCTCGTCACGCTTGAAGCGCAGTTTCTATTCTGATGGGGAATGGATGCGGAACTCTCATGAGAAAAACGAATCCCCCCAGAAGGTGTGCCCCAGGGAGTGAATCATCCAGACAGTGTCTTGGCTCCGCCCCTCGGCCCCACCCGCAGGCTCCTAAAGAAAAAGCTCAAAAACGGAATTTTTCGGCAATTTTGCACGGAATCACATATGCCATTCTGATCAGCAGTTCCTGGAGATTCTTTTCACATCAAAATCTCAAAACCAATTCTGAGGTGAGACAGTGCCTTTAATGGCGGAACACATGACTATGGAATGCTTCTCTAGAACAGGCACCTAGGCGTGCGACCGTTCCTGAAACTAGGAGATGTTCTCCCAAAGACCAATGGTTATCTTTATTGTTGCGATAACGAAATCACTTCGTAGCAGCAGTAACTACGTAGTTTTATCATTTCGGTCAAGTATTTCTGCCCAGTAACTGCTTTTTCCTCCTTTCCTGCCATACACTTCTGCACAAACTTCTTGAAATAGACGAGTTACGAAGAAAATATTCCAGAACTCGGAGATCAAACCTCATGTTTTCACGGGTTCTTGCCTTGCTTTCTGTTATAGCTTTGGTTTCTGCTCAGGACCAACAGCAATGTGCTCAGTGCCTACAACAGAGTAAAACGTGAGTCAATTTTACATACCAACGTTGTTGATTGCAAATAATCCGCGTTCAATTCCAGATGGTGTCCTGAGACGAAGACCTGTGAAGCGACAACCACCACTTGCAACAACGGTGTTAAGGTAGGAGATTATATTTAGGTAAATAACTTAGGGGGAAGAATTCAGTGTTTGAGGTCCTTCTGAACTGTCCTCGTCTGCCAGATCCTGCCTACGCATATAACGAGACTTTTGCCCGGTACTACATCACACCTATCGTCGCTGCGGTGTTTGCGAAGAGTCCTGAGCCGTGTCTGAAGTGAGTGATTGAATGGTAACAGTGCCGGTCAATCACTCTTGTATCACAGAATACCGCGCATCTGGTCTGCCGCGCCGCACCACTTACGCGATGCGGCGTTCCAGATGAGCGCTATGGTTGTCGGGCGTTGCCGGCATTGATGTTCTAATTGTGTTTCCACGCAAGAATTTCGGAATGAAGACAAAGAGATAAAGGAAACAATGGAAAATACCGTCTTACAACCAGCTGGCCTGCCGCGACGCGTAGGTGATGCAGCGCGGCAGAGCAGCTGGACACCGTTGTTCTCGGGCGGCGTTCTTCACCGGGAGGTATTGTGTGATGCAAAAGTGACTGACCAGCACTGTGTGCATTCCTGTTAAAGGGCTACGATATTGCAGTAATTCTATACTTCTCTCCAATCTTTTTAATACAATCTGCATTTCAGAGCTCAGGTTCCTCATGTGGCGTACTACAAGAATGTCCATGTCAAATGCGCCACAGAAATGCCAGGTAGATCCAGATCCTTTCCTGAACCATTCCAGAGCCAGAATTACCTGCTTCTAGACGTCCATTGCTATGGTTATACAGCATGGGATCCAGTAGAAAAGGCAGTGATCATCGCATTTGAGGGCACAAGCACTCCATTTCAAATGACCGATGAGATCCTCAGTTTCTTCATGTGAGTAAATGTTACTACCTGCAGAAGTTGGAGCATTACTATGCCATCCGAGAATTTTCAGGAATAAGGTCGCATTCTTCGACAATGGCTATCTATTCAAATACTTCCACGACGCGTTCTTTTTCCTTTGGAACGGAGGACTTGAACAACAAGTCCGGACTCTAAAGTACCAGTATCCAGACTACAAAGTCTATGTAAGCTTTAGTAGTGAAAATAGCAGTAGTGAGAGCAAAATGCCAGAACTATCCTTTTCAAAACTTTTTGGAAGGCTCGATGCTTTCATAAATAGTCCACGAAAAGTGCGAATAATCCAGAAATCCAGAAATTTCTTTCTAATGAATTCCGACTGTTCGCAGATCACCGGCCACTCTTTGGGAGCGTCAATCGCCACGATTACAGCGTCATACCTGGTGAAATGGAATATGTGGACACCGGAGAATGTTCGGCTTATCACTTACGGCCAGCCCAGGACTGGAGATTACGATTTTGCCACTTGGCATGATGCCACGGTATGTCATCTTGCTTCTGCATTCAATGTTATGAAAGCAGTAGAGCACGGCACGAGTGTATCTTACTCAGAACCCTAGAAACAAGTCTTTGTTCAAATCTGAAACTTCCTCGCTCCAAAGCTTGTCAACAAATTGTTTTCACACTTCCTTGCCAACAAGTTGTCGCCCGAATGCTCGTCAATAAGTTGTTTTCACGCTTCCTTACCGACAAGTTGTCTGCCCAAAAGCTTGTCAACAACTTGTTTTCGCACTTCCTTGCCGACAAGTTCTCGCCCGAATGCTCGTCAACAACTAGTTTTCACGCTTCCTTACCGACAAGTTGTTCACCCAAAAGCTTGTCGACAAATTGTTCTCGTCCTTCTCCACTGACAATCTGCGGGAGCAAGTTGTCGACAAGCTTCTCGGCGGACAACTTGTCGACTATGTAAGTGTGAAGACAAGTTGTCGACGAGCTTTTGAGCGAGCAAATTTCAGATACGATCAGAGAGCTGTTTTTGGGGTTCTAAGTTACAAATAGAATAATTATTCGACTTTTATTTGGTCGCATATATGGGGTTAGGATTAATAGAATATTAGTTAACAATATTATTCAGTTCCCATACGCATATCGCGTAATCCACCACCGCGATCCCGTGCCCCATATCCCTCCAAGGCTAGGACGTGATAAAATGTTCCATCACCGCTATGAAGTCTGGTACGTATGCATTTTTCAACTAGAACTTTATCAGCCCCAGTGGTTCCCAACCACACGCCGCACCACATCACAGCGTTAATCGAGGACGATGATATCATTGTAAAATGCGGATGCGCAGACGATCAGAGTAGCAAGACTGCAGTGATGCGGCGCGTGCGAGTGGGTCTGACTCACTGCAGGATTAACCCAATGAAGTAGAGGTTCATTGAAGTGGTATTTGCTAGTTTACTTGTAGGTACAACAACAACATGGCTGTTGGAAAACCATACACTATCTGCCAAGAGGCCGATGGCGATTACTGCAGTAACACAGTGATCAGTGCCGAGGCCTGGGAGCACATGTGGTATTTCGACAGGAACCTCGGCGAGTGGGGAGAAAAAGGATGTCCATCATCATGAAAACGGCGACAATCAATTAGCTGTAGCAGTGGTTGTAAATCAATCAATAAATATGAGTCGCATGGAGGAGTCCCGTGAAGCCCACCGCTATCCCAAGGTGAACCCTCGACTAATATCACGGTAGTCGCAAGCAAGAAGGTGATAACATCGTTTCGGTAGAAAAGTGAGAGAAAAATGAGGTCTTCCTGAGATCTAGGTCTGGATTAGGAGGGCAAGGATTTTTAAGTGTTGATATGAGAATCAACTTCAAAATTATGCATTCAAAAACGAGTTGTTTCAAATTGTAGCAAAAATGGGAGAATAAAAACCATTTCATACAGGGTTTTAATTAATTTTTCCATTTCACATTTCATCTATTTCATTTATTTTACACCAGGTCATCACAGAGAAAAGGTTAAGAGGCCCATGCAAGGTATGATGAAAAACAGCCTATTAGCCCTGGTTTCCCGTTTCGCCTATAGAATTCTCCCGACTGGCCCACGGTTACCGATTGCTGCTACTATAAAATCAACAAGGTTGAGGAAGGTCTCATTTGAACACCATCAGCCTTGAGGGATGGCTGATCTCGCCACCCTTACCTATATCTCCATCGTTCTGCAGATTGTACCAATGATTTTCACCATTCTGATCGGCATATGGGTGTACCGCACCCTAAAGAAAGAGGTGAGCGAGACGTTTCTTCCACTATTAGGGCACGCCAATGTACAATGTATCCGTCCGTCCTCTAGTGCACGGTCTTGAATGACTTGTATAGCACTAAAAAGTTAAGTTCCTGTCGCTATCTGTGTCCCCTTCACATTTCGCGCTCGTCAAGACCAACAAATAAAAATGGAAAGTAAAAAAAGAAAGAAACGAGAAGTAAAAATCATCCTATCACCGTAAAGTGGCGTGTATCTACAGGGAACTCTGAACAGCAGCGTGCAAGGGGCGGTGCCGCGCCGCAGCTCTCTTGGGCAGAGACACAGAGTTTCTGCATGTCGCTCTGGGTTGTCTGCTCTTGCCAGCCACAGTGCCACGCCTCGCCGCGGCACCGCCCCTTGCACACGACCGTTTGGAGTTCCCTGTAGTATAAATTGTCCTTATATCAACGCGCATAACCACAAATGACAGACAAGTAGATGGACGGAGGCAGTGCAAATTGGTCATCTAAAACTCTTTGCTTCTTGTCAGACCATCAACGAAATCACCTACATCACATCGCTGCTGGCATCTACTCAGACGTCCATCACTCATGCCGAAATACCGTTTCCATTGCTCGCTGCAATTGCACATCTCCATGGAATCAGCCTACGAGAGGTTGCCGTTAACTCAGCCGATTTTCTACGACAATGCGCGCCGAATTATCAAAATGATATCATTTCAGTTCCAAAAGTTGTGGATCCACGAGAAAGGAAAGCGCTGTAGGAAAGTGCTTGAAGTGTACAAGAAGGACTCGTTAACAAAGAAGTTCATTAAACAGTAAGTGACGGCTACAAGTGCTATCCATACTAGATGCGTGCGTACGACGCGCGCGCGTTAACGTGATGGAGGATGAACTCAGTCGCAGGTGAGACGCACGTGTTTATGGCTTCGTGGTAGCCAGGTGGTCATTCTACTGAGGATGTACATGTCGCGTTGACCGGTCTTCGTAGAAAATCATCCGCAAATGGATGTGTGCGCCTAACGCGCGACTGACGCACGCAGCTAGTATAGATTGCCCTTACTTTTAGGTTCATTCGTCTGAGGTGGGGTGTGAAATCAGTATGAACGAGATTTCACCAACAGTTGCAATTCTGAAGAACGCTGGCACGAACGCGACAGACACGTGCGATCTGCGTGTGTTCTGCGTCCGTTCCGCCACTAAACATTAATTGTTATAATGTCATGATAACAGTTCATGAAGCAGACAATCGATTCACCTATGATCAACTTCCATGAGTGCAATAAACGTACCACAGAAGGGGAATTCATACATGGAACTTCAAATGGCCGTGTGCAAGAGGCGGGACCGCGACGCGGCTCTCTTGGGCAGGGACATAGAGGTTTTGCACGAGGCATTAGTTCTGCGTGGGGTTCTCGTCGTCTGCTTCTGCCAACAGCAGACAACCCGAGTGCCGCGCCGCGCCGCGGTTCCGCCTCTTGCACACGGCCGTTTGGAGTTCCCTATATCAGATGCGTGCATGCGTCACGTAAAGCAATGTACGCTTTTCACGGCGGTCGGGAGGTGTGTTAATTCCATTTTGTAGCCTCTTTCAAAAACGACGATACATACAGTGGACGTCAATGGCGCTGGCCCATCTGCGGCCTCGAGAATGATGTCGTGCATCGCGCCGCGCGCCATAGCGCCATATGTGCCTGCTGCTGTTATGCAATTTAGGGCAGCTTTTCTACCTGATTTTAAGGATTTTCGAGTAAATCGGGAAGAAAAGACAATAGAAATAGCATTCCGGCTGCGACGACACCGATCCCGGCGCTCGGTGCGGTCGCGCTGCGGCTTTTTCGAGACCGTGGATGGGCCACCGCCATTGACGTCCACTGTACATTGTTCCGTACCTGTGCCTACAGTCAGCCCTTCGCTCCTTCCTCTCCAAATACCGCGCAATTCCTCACATTCTTTTTTTCTTCTCTGGCATTTCTCCGGCTATCTACCACTGTGAAAACGTATTCATGGGGTATGTGTCCCAGTGATCTTTACGAAAGGCTCGCAATGCGCGCGCATTTGAAGCACGCACGCATCAGGTGCAAAGTGCCCACAAGTACGTTTAAAATCCTCATATTTACCTAAGTTTTTTTTTATTTCCTCAGGAAGCTTATATATGTTACGTTCAGATTCGCTTCGAAGTACCTGCGACACGGATATGTGGGAAGCGAAGCGCTGCTGAGCAGTGTAATCTCGTCCAGGACTCCTACACCAGCACTCACTTCGCGACGAAGCAAACGAGCTCCGCGCACGCGTGACATGGCCGAATCCAGCCGTGTGGAGAAGAGCAAAGCTGAGCCGTCCGTGAGATCCATGAGATCGTCTCGCCGGTCACTCTCTGGCAAGGAAAAGAAGCAGAAGACGGAGTCTGTTAGGGACATTTCTAAAAAGAGCAAAATCAGTCACGAAAGCGCCTCCGACAAAAAGAAAAGAACCGTTGAAGGTGATCTCTCTCGGAAGAAGAAAAAAGGAGATTATACACACGAATCTGAGTATGGATAAGTGAGCAATTATTTCATTTAATTCACATCAACCCAGGGTAATTTTAAGCTAGGTATGGCCTTTTAGCACAGGGAATGCACTAGGGGTGGACCGCAGTGGTATCGGCCGCAAATGTTACCGCAGTGGTATCGGCCGGTCCATCGACCGGGTTCCATCGGAGACTGTAGCGGAACATCAAAATGCAAGGAATCACACCACATGCATATGACAAATTACCGAAAAGCCTATCGGGCGGCCGAAACAACTACAAAGTCCACTCTTTAGCACATCGCGGATTAATTCCCATGTCCGACCGCCTTTGAACCTCGGCATTATGACAGATTATGCTTTGTGTATTTGTGAGAAGCACACGAGTTTGTTATGATTTCACTTTATTGGCTGACGTTTCGGCGTCCTCGCCTTCGTCGGAGCCTGAAAGAGTCAAACCAATTCATGAAAATATCCGGACAAACGCCGCCTCAGTCATGCATGCAAATCCAGGCTATGCACCAAAAAACACAAGCCAACCCCAGTGAAAGCGACGACTCTACAAGTCCTACGGCCGGGTGATGTTGGATGACCGAACACGTGTGGATGAACTTGGTAGCAGTGTGAGACCTTCTGCCAGAAGTCATATCTCAAGTCAGACGTTACACAATGCGAGATATGGAAGCAGTTCACTGGTGATGGTGGGGCACTCTTCTCTGCGATTCATTTTTGGATTTTTGATGTGGATCCAGAATGCTTCGAGAGTTTTGCGTGCAGAAATTTCAGTTTCACAGGCAAGGATTGTGGCTTGTAGTTCATAATCGACGCCGTTGTGGGCCTGTGCTCAGTGACGAGTGAAATAACACTCTGTAAAATGAGTCAAGAGTTCTTACCTAGCTGCCCCCTTACAGTCAGAATTATACCTTCTTTTACGACACGAAAAACCTAGTCCCCAATATTCTACCTTGACTGATTCCACATCCGGTGCAGGTTGTACTTCACAAAGTACTCGAAACTTTTTCTTTTGCAACAGCATCATCTATTTCCCATTACATTCACGTCACCACGGATCAATCTACCCACAATGTAGCTGAGCCGCAAAAACTGCCTTTTCAGAATATGGACGCCTCGAGCAGTTTTCAAATTACGAAACAAGATAAAACAGAAATCAACTTCAAGGTTTTATTCACTAACAAGTAACACGTTTATTATTAAATGTATTGGATACATAATGAAGATCATGGTTTCACACACAATAATAGGCTATAATAAAACAACACATTTCCATTCACCATCGTCCACCGCCACCTCCACCGTAGCCGCCGCCATTGTCATATCTAACAAATAAAAAATATAACGGAAATATTGCAACCATTATAACCACAGTGGATAAAAACACCTTGACCGTGAAAACCTACCTAGCTTTCTTAGCGGCATAGTCGTCTCCTCCTCCATACCCGCGCTTCATTCCACCACCTCCACTTCCTCCCCATCGGCCACGGCTGTTGCCACTTCCGGCTCTGGACTGTAAGTCACGTAGGGGTTGGGAAACCATTTGTCCTGCTTCTTCTAACACCTTTATAAGGTCTCTGGCTTTCGGGGCATTTTGAGGTGTGAAGAAGGTGTACGCGGTACCCTGAAATTAAACACTATATAGGCAAAGCAACAAGCTAGATCTTTACTAGACTACCAAAGAAGCAGATTAAATACAACAGAATGGAAACCAATGCCTCAAGTGTATGTGTCATGTCAAGAAACAACGTACCTTCTTGTCACGACGTCCGGTTCGTCCTATACGATGAACGTAGTCTTCGGAATTATTAGGATAGTCATAGTTAATAACAAACTTAATGTCATCGACATCTGAAAGGAGTAGTTGAGTAAAGGACTATGAGCAAGGACACTACACTTCTAAATGAAGCTTGAACTCTAACAAAGGATAAAAAGACACGACTTTCAAGAACCTCAGCAGCCGCACACAACAAACCGGCTGCCCTGGTTGACTCAGCGTCGTAAAAGGTCTTCTTAACCAGTTCTGATAATCCTCATATAACTAAGTGCACTTAGATGAGAATTGGTTGCGCAGACAGAGTTCCAGTCAGGGTAGGCCGGTTGTTGTCTACGGTTACGTCTAGAACAACCGACCACTTAGAGACATACCCAACCCTCTAGTGTTGCATGAAACCACTCCAAAAGATTACTCCTTCGAATTGTACTGAGATTTACAATGAAGGATATTAGAGATTTAACCGTGATGTAACATTCCAAACCATCGCTTCTTTTCGCAAGATAGAGATAATATAACAAAACGATCATATGCTCCTTCCCGATTTTCTCTACAGTATGAGGAGATCATTACCATCCCAGGGTTGGGTACGTCTTTAAAAAGTCCTCATCCGATCGGTGATTGAGATCCACACTTCATGCACTTTCAGTACGTCACATAAAACAGCTTTTAACTACTATCGAGACTGCATCAGAGAAAGTTCTGATTTCCATGGTCGTTATATCTCCTAGCTACACAGTATCAAATTGACACTCAACTGACACGTAAAAGATGACAACTAAGCGCCTGATGCGATGAACCTCAACATGATCGGATAAATCTGCCGATATCAGGGATGTGCGGATCGGTGAAGAGCGCACACCACAAGAGCAGAAATCAATTTCTTGCGGGGAAAATCGAGAAAAAAAAAACCAAATTGACATATTCTATGTGATGCTCACTTATTACACTTCCAGTATCAATGACAATGAAATTCGGACCAAGTTGCCTACAACAATATTCTCAACTTTGTAAGAATAGCAAACTATCCACAAAGCTTACTCTCAGTCACGCACATCCCTGATTCCGCTACAGTAATCTTCAAAATCGTGCCGTAAACTCCAAACAATCTGCCTACATCAACTCGACTACACTAAAAAGCCAAAACTAACGAAGAACTCGTCCACACACCTGCGCGTCCGAATGCTGGGCGAGGCGGGCGGTGGACAGACGGCCGCGGCGAGATCCCATCCACTCCGGAGCGCCACGCCCTTTCACCAAAACAACAAACGTAGTCTTGGGCGGTCCGGCTCCAGAGCGGCCGCGTGCTCCACAGAAAGAACACGACGCGATTCTCACACACGACGACCCCTCCTCCACACCGCTATGTGCACGCGCTCACGGCTTAGAGCTCTCTGCATGATAAAACCGGTGTCAGATATTTTGATATACGAGCGACTGCCACCGTCTACCCACTTCAATCAGGATAGGATACGGACGATGGCTTCTACTGTTGGAAAGGCGCGTGTTGACACCGGCGGACAAAATGCCGCTCGTTAGCTGGCTCTGTGACCGGCGACCAGTCAAAGCCCACGTGATCTTCGAGAGACGGATACTGTGGTTCATTGATTTCATTCATCAGCTCCATAGGCCGCTGCGCGTACACCTCACCAACATCCAAATCAATGTGCACAACTCTTCAAAAAATTTATTGAAGATTTATCATCGCAACCAATTTGTAGAATTGAATAAATTGAACTAACCACTACGGAAAGTTCCTTGTCAACTACTTTTAAATGAAACAACTTACCTAATCCACGTGCAGCAACATCGGTAGCCAGCATAATAGGCGTCTTGCCGGCTTTGAATTCTGAAACAGTAATACCGAGCATAAAAACGTTCCTACAGACGACTACATACGTTCAGAGGAACTTTGAAGGTTCTCAGATGGAACAAATGCTCTATATTCTATACTAAATCATTTGGATAAGTAGTAACAATTAGGTAACAACTACAGAGATTGACCCCGGAGAAACCAATGCTCTCAGCAAATAAGTGTACCCGCTCTCGTCTATGTGAAATCTAACGACATTAAGAATTTTTGGTGGAACTTTTCGTCTTCGGTGAAACTTCTATCGTATCGTCACTATCAAGCAAAGCAACTATATCCATATCCACTTCACGTTTAAAGCTTAAGGCGAGGGAAATGATCCTACACTATTGCTGCCAGATTCTCTCAGATTCTCAGATGCTGGTTTTCTGCTTCGGTCAGTAAGATTCACACCAATCACAGTTCCCCCATTTTTGACACCAACAAATATCGAAATCTCGCCCCCTAGAATCATTGAACTTCCAGATAACATTCGCTTCGATGCTCACATGACAACACTCACCCCATAAGAAGTGCAATATGCAAACAAAGGGTAGAGATAGCGCCTCTATTGTTATGCATTATCAACAACCCACCACTCAAAACCCAATCACGTTCTCCCTGATTCTTGTCGCCATGAATACAAAGAGTTGGCCAGCCATCACGTCGCATCCACCGCGTCAAGTCATCGGCTTTTCTCTTCGTCTCCACAAAAATTATGGTTTTACATTCAGGCTGAAAAGAGATGATGAAATTCTCGATGTCAGCTATGATCAATCGTCAACGAAACCGCACCTGATTCATAATATCATTCAAAAGCTGCATCAACCGTGGCTGTTTAGCGTGCTCTTCAATCACATCTACAAACTGAGTAATATTGTGGTTGGCAGCGAGCTCCATTGAGCCAACGTTGAGGAATGCTGCATCATGTTGGAAATCAGCAGCAAGTGCGCGCACTTCTTTCGGCCAAGTCGCAGAGAACATGAGTGTTTGGCGGTCAGGCTGAAATACAAGGGCATAGATCCGCATATTAACAGCCTTACAACTTCCGCGAAGAGCACTACAGCAAGCTGGCCACAGACTATCATCGAAACACTGATGCTCACCCTAATCTGTCCTATAATCTTGCGAATCTGAGGTTCGAAACCCATATCAAGCATCCTGTCTGCTTCATCGAGCACCAAATACGAGCACCTGCAGAAACAAAGGAATTTAGCGTGAAAAATAGCGAGCCCCTGGAATTATAACTAGGCCGGAACCTTAGTAGAAAAAAAGGTAGGATAACAATGAAGTTAGTGCCACTTCAAAGCTACTGAGACAGAAAATTACTCACTTCCTAAATTGGAATAGGTACATCATACACAACCTCTAGTTATGAAGCCGTAAGAGTCGAAACATGTGCTATTCCCCAAACCAACAATTCAGTGTTCAACGCACCGTTTCATATTCGTTGTGCCATTGTCCAGGAAATCCAATAAACGTCCAGGCGTCGCAACTACGATGTCCACGCCTCGCTCGAGATCGCGTGCTTGTGGTCCCTTCGATGCTCCTCCGAAGAGGCAAGCCATTTTAAGACCAAGTGCAGTGCAGAAGTCGATAGATACCTGAAACACCGTAAATAGAATACTGTTGTATTCCACTGAGTAGAGTGACTATCCGCTGTATATCAGAATTTTACCTCCTGTACTTGCTGCGCCAGCTCTCTAGTCGGCAAAAGAACAAGAACTGAGGGTCCATCGTATCTTCCCCGAGGTGTCTGCTTCGTGGTGTGAACAATCGCAGGTAACATGAACTGAAATTTCAAAGGTGACCTTCTAACAAGAGACTATGAAGTCATTTGTAATGGGAATTGAAACAAACCGCCAGTGTCTTTCCTGAACCAGTCTTGGCGATTGAAATGATGTCGCGCCCGCTCATCGCAATAGGCCACGAAATAGACTGGATGACCGTCGGCTTTTGGAATTTCCCGTACAGGAGATCCATGAGCTCATTTGGGAATGATGCTTCGTTGAACTCGAAGACAGGTCTTGGGATACCCCTTCCATCTAAGGTGACTTGGTTCTCGGCGATCCACTGATCGATCATGTACTGATCTCTACGGGCAACAGCGGCATGTTCGTGGTAGAAGTTCTTCTGGATTGGTTTCAGATTTTCTTTGCTCCAGTCGATGTCACGAAGTCTGCTTCCTGGATTTCCACCGCCACCGCCGCCGCCACCGCCTCGGCCGCCACCACCACCTCCGCCAAAACCACGACCTCCTCCGCCATATCCGCCGCCGCCATAACTACCTAAAACAACTGATTTAGAACAGCTCCAATATGACAATTTCTTTTTTTTTTCTGTCCACAGTTCATGTCATATCCAGTAGGAGAAAACCTAGTTTCAAAGCTTGTGCCCAACTATAATCTCACAGTGAAGCTCAAACACTAGTGGGTAGTTTATCTACCAGTGTTTAGCATCACTGAAAGATTATAGTTCTACTACTCCCAGCGAATCTGGATTCGTAACTGGATAAAAAACTAAAACACGTTTGGAGACTATCTACATTTCTATCGACAAGTGTAAAAGCACAGATTCCCATAAGAATAATAAGGATGATTTCGAGGCTTGTAGTGTCCCCACCAGCCCATCCAGCTGGTAACCTAACAGGTAGCCACATTAGAAATTGAATGCAGGTTTTTACTATACTCGAGAATGAAAGCATCTTCATATCCATTTTTCACGCTTCTAATTGAAGTAGCGTAATAAATTGATACCGATACTAACCGCCTCGGCTATCGTAACCACCGCGACTGTCGTAACCTCCACGACTATCATACCCACCGCCACGGCTGCCGCCTCCTCCGCGACTTCCGCCTCCACCGCGACTGCCGCCATAACCTCCGCGGCCTCCTCCACTTCCTCCGTATCTGTCGCTGAAAAAAAAAGATTAGCAGATAACAGAGAGGAAAACATACTTAATTACTGTTCTCCATCTTTTCAACGCAGTATGAAAGAGTTATACTTGCCTACCCTGACCTAGGCAGAAGACTTTTGGTCCGCAAATTCTAAGCAACCTGGTCTACTTAACACAAACAATTTGTCAGCATTCGCGATGTCTGCATCCGTCACTCCGCCTAATACAAATCATTGCAGTACTCCCTTTTCCAAAGCTCGTTTGTTTTCTGTGGCTCCGACTACCAAAAAAATTACATGATCTCGGAACTCTTAGGAACTGTGACAAAAGAATTTTTTAATCGTCTTTTTTTCACTGAAAAAACATTCACTCAGAAGTTGGATATGGTTTAGAGGCTCTATCTTGTTTACGTCTGCCCTGATGCAGAGATGCGCATCAGGGCAGACGTAAACAAGATAGAGCCTCTAAACAATATCCAAGATTGATTCTTGATATGATTAACTTCCAACTTCCTCCGCTAATCTTTTCTCACCATTTTCTTTGAAGACCACTCTTACTAATTGGCCAGATTTCAGACTTCCGGCTCCGGTCGCAGGCAATTAACCGCGAGCCAGTCCTACGCTTCTAAGGACAGCGATTCCGCCGAGCCGTCGGGCCTGGTCCACTAATGAGTTTTTTTTTACCTAGCTACTTGATTGGATCAGTAAGGCTGGAATTCATGAAACGTTAACCACGTAAGGCAGCGAGGTTTTGGATGATTGATTATCCTATGGACTAAGTAGTGTTAGGAGACGCAAGACGCAAAAGTTAGTTTTCTAGCCTGGTCCCGCTTAATTTTGCGTTCATGAACCCTAACCTAGTAGAAGAGAGTCCCATATGACGATTACATTCGGCGACTAACTAATTGGTCTACAATGTGACCTGAGCACTACTTTTCGACTCCCAACACCCCCGTCCCTTCATGAGGACCACGGGTAAATTTCATGACGGGCAAAAATGAAGCGGGTCTGCCTGGAAACCTATTCCTACGCCAAAGTTCGAGCCGGAACCTAAACATGCCCCCCCCCCCCACCCACACAACTCCCACAAACGGGGAGCACTGGAAACAGAACCTTAATTCGCTCAGCGTCCATAAGGAGTTAAGCAAATCAACTAGTACAATTGCAAGCACCCCCCTCCCCTTCCCTGCCACGCCCCTCCTATCAGGATTGTTTTTCAATCAATAAAACGGTGATGACTCACCAGAACTATCTGAAACTCAAAACTCACTACTGGTTGTCTCTCATTTTTGCGATGTTATGTAGTTGAAACGCTTTCTTCTGATCGGCAAGTGGACTGTCGGATTGACGTGTGTAGCGATCAAACTGCTGCTGCTGCTGCTTCGATTCGCCACTTGGAGCTCGAGCTGAGGCTGTACTAGACAAAATTCGACTTGTGGCCGAAAGTGTCGTGCCGGCGAGTGCAAGACGAGAGAGGCCGACTCGGAGTGAGTGCAAAAGCATATAAAAATCTCAACAATCGAGGAGGATGAGGCCCGACACCACACAACACCCAGAGAGAAACGAAAGCCGGCCGCCGACGGCCTAAAACTGTGCGACCGCGCGTCGGCCGATCGATAGCCCGTCTGCAGATTTCGCCGCAGGACCCGCACGGCGCGCATTTCAACTGCGGCCGGGTGGTCGTCGCCGAGCGCCAGGGCCGGTGACCTCGTTGAGGTTGTTTTGCGCTGTTAGTGGCCTCATTAATGTGGTCTGGGCTGTGAAGGGATGTCGTAGAGCCAAATAACAGCCACGGAGCACTACAGTGTTAGCCGAAAGAAGAGAAGACAGAGAAAGGAAGAAGATTGCAGTTTCAAGTGCAACTTTGCAATCTTTTTACAGGACGAACTGTTCAACTTTGGAGGCACACAGTTGGAGATATAGTGTATTTCAACCGAGGACATAGTTGTGAAGATATTAGAGAAACAGAGAAAGCGAGAAAAAGTGCCGTGTTCGGGGAGGCAGGCGAGAACTGCAGATCATAGAACAAATACTCAACTATCGTGGTTTTTGGGGGTAAAATGGAGTTGGGAGGGGGGGGGGGGGAGCCACTTTGTACTGATCAATAACCTGACCTGTCCTAAACGTTCTGACATGCTTACATTTTAGGTAACTAGTGTACGTCAGGAGAGCTAACAAGTCAGAGCGTTCTGGACGTGTCAACTAACAAGTCAGAATGTGCAGGACAGGTAATATTATCGACTTACACCATGTGCCCCCCCCCAACTCCATTTCACCCGTTTTTGGAACGGATCATAGACATTTTCCAATCAACACTGATTATAATTAGTCAATAAGATTTATTTCGAAATATGGGGCAAGCGATACTACAATGCCACTTTTTGAGTGGTAGGATGGTGCTATCCGGGAGCCTCATTTCATTTAACTTGTTCAATTAATTTCTGTTTGTTTAATTTATTTGATTTTTCACCTCGTGTTAATCACCTAATGCTAACCAGTTTGAAAGCAGGAGTCTACAACATTCTCGACAAAGAGAAACTTTTTAAATACTGCTTCATCAAGACTCAAAATAATACGTTTTTGAAGAACCACTTATCCCATCCTTGTTTTTCTGCTATCCTCAGCTCTAGCACCTTTAGTTTACTAACAATAAGTTTTTTTTTATTCAAAAACAACCGATGTAAGAATAGTGTTCAGCAGTTGTGATAAATGCCATATTTTCATCGATTCATCCACATTCTTTACGAATGCAGTGAGCACACTTTGACAATAATTACATTCATGGCCTGTATAGAGAGATGAAGCTCGCGCCTTACAGAAAAACAGAAAAAATGACAGGAAAACTGCCTTGACCTAGGGATTGTTCAGAAATTATTCTTTTAAACTTACTACTGTGTAGTTTGTAGTTTCCACAGCAAGCTGGGAAGATTCTGCTGCTCATAACTAAGAGGGAATTGACGAAACACGCAAACAGCAACGTTCTCCCCGGTTTTCTCCGGGGATCGTCGTCGAGCAACATAGGTCAAAAATCCGCTGTTTTTTCATCCATCAACCCTTACAAAGAAAGAAATACGAAGACCATAAAACTGGTACAAAGTCCAACTTTTTAAGACTGAATGTAAATAACCGCTCTCAATCGATAGGAGCCAATCATACCCGACAGCGCACGAGCTGTTGACCCACATCGTCATGCCACTTCCCCGTATCCAACAAGTATAAGAGAGGAGGAAAGTAACGTACACAGACACAAATGTGGGGTGATGAAAACAAATAATTAGTGAATGGTGAAGGTGAGTATTACTTTTGTTGTTAAACTAGTTTTCTAAACTCACACTGAAGAAAGACTGACAACCATGGGTAAACGATCAGTGAGGTGAAGATGTTGAGGATTACGGATTATTGGGTTTAGGCGCAGATGGCATCCGATCCGATACCTCTGGTAAACAACACGAGATTTTCTCAAATCTAGCCAAGATATACTTGCTCTGCACTCCTTCTAATCAAGAGCTGCAATTTCACTCTGGGAACCAGCCATCATATGAGGTTATAAGTAGCGTGACCCGAAAAAGCAGCAATTTCATGCACGAGCACCTAAATCCGTCCAGTTTTGGTGAGTGCAAGCGTACTTAACTGCGTAATGGGCTGTGGACTATTGCATCATACACTAACACATTCTAGCGGGTTAAAAGAAGAGGCTTATGATTGTCACTGCACTCTCAATTGTTAAGCCGCCACGATGTCGGGTATCGAGGCCGTTCGATGAAGTGGACAGGAGTTGGAGAAAAGTGCTTCTTTCTACATACATTCAACTGACAAGGGAGGTGCAAGAGGTACGATTCGTAAATCGGAATGAAACCTATCTGGCTTGAAACTTTGTTTGAGAAGGTGCTACACCATGTATTTCATTGCCACCCTCGACTCCAAGGAAAAAAAAAGAACAAGAATGCAAAATGAACGCTCATGGCGGGCTTCGAACTCTCGACCCTCTGTCTGAGTCTGCGTTCATACTAGGCGGTGAGAAATCGGTCGCTACCGACGGTGTTTTTTCGGCGAGCAAAAATACGCTCATACCGTCGGAGATTCTAACGCTGTAATGATTAGTGGAGCGGCCTTCTATCCTCTTAACCAGTGAAAACAAGCCTACATTCATGATAGACCGGTCAAGAAGCACTCGGATCATCACAACCACTTCCCTGTTTACATTAATGAAATGTTTGGTTAGCGTATTTTTCGGCTGTGAAAGCGACCGAAGTCTGAACACCCAAGCGGAGAATATTCCGACCGCTCCGTCTGTCCCGCCTGTCAATATGCACCTTTTATTCACAAACCGCCCTCACCGTCGGTCGAGTATGAAGGCAGTCTAACAGTCCACTAACTTCACCACTCGGTCACTCCTTCGCTGACGGTGTACAGGAACTCATATAGTGATGTAGTGGGATTTCTACTTTCTGATCCCCGGGCAGTAATGAAATATACACTGTAGCACCTTCTCAAGCAAAGATTCAAGCCAGATAGGTTTCACTCCGATCTGCGAGCCGAACCCCTTGCACCTCCCTTGCGAGAGAACTAAGTTCGTTGGCTTAGAGCACAGAAAAGAAGGAGTAGGGTTTTGAAATCAAAAGTTTGACTTCCCAAAGAACCTGGAGCAATGAAGTTTGGGGAGTGGAGGTTCAGAACATCAGAGGTTTCGATGCGCGCCAACTCCCATGCTTTAAAAGAGCGATGTCTATTGCGTGACTAATTTGACTGTTTGTCAATCGAAGAAAAAACATATAGGAAACTCCAAACGTACGTGGACAAGAATCGAGATCGCGGCGCGGCTCTCATGAGCAGAGACGCAGGCGCACACTATGCTGAGCTCCCGTGACTCTGCCCAAGAGAGCCGCGCCGCGATCCTGACTCTTGACTGCGTCCGTTTGGAGTTATCTGTAAGTCAGCGTGGCGCAGGGAAACTAAAGACTATTAACGGAATTAACGAGGACAGGCAGCTCCGCTCTTCACAAGAGAACATGCCTCAGACCTGGAAACCTTTTCCTTGATCTTCTAAGAAATGCTCTATGGAGTATTACAAGGCAAGGCTCTCTCTAGTATTCCAAGAGCAAGTTCGACACCCACAATTTAAGTATCTTCTGGATCTCGTGAACATGTCTAAGCCGAAGCAAACTTCAAGAACATCGGCCAGTTCCCTTCAAATGGCTAATCAGAATTAGTTTTAGTTCGAGGGAATATATCTCAAAATGTAAATTTGACCGTGCTGGCCAAAACGCCAACATGTTGTATCCATAACAATGGATCGGGCATTCAAGACACCGCAGCAGATATGCAGACAGAGTCAACCATGACCTTCTCCCCCCCCCGCCGGGCCATCTGGGACCCATTCTACAACCCGGTACTCCAGCTACAGCGTAGTTTCCTTTTGACTCATCTCAAATTTTTTTTTTTTTGAAAACAGCTCCACGACGAGAGTACGACTAGCACTGCAGGCAGCAGGTTATCTTCCAGTCGCAGCCTCAAATCTTCCAAATTCAGCCACCATTCCCTCTCCTCATATAAAAGAAAACTTCCTAGTATTTCATCAAGGGGCACTAATCAATAGGAACTCTGCACCAACACAAGGAAACTTTTGAAATATCGAAATATGTACAACTTCGCAACTCCCCGACTCGTATCTAAATCTACAACCGGCTGCGAAAGGCGCGCCCCATGGACCAGCGCCAATGCGGCGCCAAATATGAATAAGGGCAGCGGAATGCGTGGCCAAAACGCGATTTCACCTACAAGAGGAAGGATTGCTTGATTTTGCTTGCAGATTCGCTTGCAAATAGCCAACAGAAACGTCAATAAAGTGCCAGTGCTTAGTACTTTGCAATTAAACGAGTGATTAAAGCGAAACATCGGGCAGAAAACGGTTTTATGGTGTGTACTGAATAAAATGGCTGTCAAACTGACTTGAAAGGTTTCCTCCGAATGTTTCTTGTTTTCCTTCTACTCCTACTACTTCTTTTTCTGCCTTCTCTTCCCTTTGACTCCCCTTTCACCGTTTTTTCCTACTTTTTTCCCTCCTATTGTGTCTTCTTGTAGTTTCTTTCTCTATTGTTTGTTTTTTTTGTTTCTTTTTCTTCTCGTCATGTTTTCTTTGTTTCTTTTGCATGCTACTGCTTCGCTCTCGTTTTCTCTTCTTACCTATCAGTAGTTTTTCCTTCTCCTTCTCCTCTTTATTTCATATTCTCCGGAAGGGGGCACCTAGATACCCGAGACGGTCTGCTGTATGGATCGGCTGCAGCAAATATTCTCTTGCGCAGAACTAGCTCTGGACTGTCACGGAACTTCAAGACCTTCGCTTCATACAAGAAATGGTGAAATTAAGGATTCAGGAAGGAAAATGAAGTCTAGGGTGAAGTGTGAGTAGTCATAACGGAGAGATTCTTCGAAACATAGGGATGTTGAGACGTTTTCAGTTACTTTATTTAAGCCGCTTGCATTTCATTAAATAGTTGTATGCATTCGTCGATCAGTGGGACCTTCGCAAATACACGCAGAATCCTAGAAAATCGAAAGATTTTACAGCTTGTAGAAAATTGAGGAAGTGAAACAATTCTATCACTTGGTCATGACCATCACGACACCAAAAGAAAGGCACTGCGATGCTGTTCTAATGCCTGCAATAACGGTGGAGCGCGCTCGCTTACCCTTGTGTCAGACGCCATGGGTAACTAAGAGCCCGCCCGCCATTTCGTGCTTATGCTCTTGAGTCGAATTATACGTGAATGAAGCGAATCATAAAATGGTGCAATATGAATCCAATCAAAGATGGAATCGACAATACACTTGTACAACCGACTATCAATTTGTTTCAAGAATGATTCATGGTAAAACATTTTAAACTAGGGAGTTTCTTGAGTAGATTAAGACTTCAGACCTCCGACGAGTTCAGCCATTTCTGACGAAGTACGAATAGCAACCTTTCTCACAAGCCAAGTAGATTTTGTTCACAACGACCCTGCTGCATGCAGCATGTATCCAGATCCGACATGGAGCATGATCACGTCAAAGCCAATCTGCACATTGAGCCGCATTTTCCTCGTCAAACATCATACTATCTGGCAAATTGTGATGTACAAGAGAAACAAGAAAGAAAAACTACTGATAGGAAGCTCAGACGAGAAAGAGAAACAAAAACGAAGCAGTAGAATGCAAAAGGAACAGGGAAAACATGATGAGAAGAAAAGGTAACTGTCAGGCAAACCGCCCGTAAAAAGGAGGGCGCTATAAGGTCAAGAGAAGGTTGGCCCCGCAGATCACGGAAGTGATCAGGCGCGAAGGCGCCAAACGGGTGCGGGACCCGATCTTTTTCCAGAGAGACTATTCATTATAGGATTCCCCTTCCGTCCTGACGGCGGTCCAGTCCTCGACGCCGGAAGCCATCACCCTCGACCGCATCAGGATCTCTCCGCCACCGTCGTTGTTTTTTTTATTTGTTCAGTTTTCTCTGATTTCTGCATTTGCTTAATAAACTGTGTTTTCCACGCGTGCACTGTGGTTAAAGAGGGTTCGCAGCTCTAGTTCCTTTGATCGAGAGAACCTTTTGGCTTCACATAACAAAAAAAAACAAAAAGTAGAGAAAGAAACTACAAGAAGACACAGCAGGAGGGAAAAAAGTAGGAAAAAACGGTGAAAGGGGAGTCAAAGGGAAGAGAAGGCAGAAAAAGAAGTAGTAGGAGTATAAGGAAAACAAGAAACATTCGGAGGAAACCTTCCAAGTCAGTTTAACAGCCATTTTATTCAGTACACACCATAAAACCGTTTTCTGCCCGATGTTTCACTTTAATCACTCGTTTATTGCAAAGTACTAAGCACTGGCACTTTATTGACGTTTCTGTTGGCTATTTGCAAGCGAATCTGCAAGCAAAATCAAGCAATCCTTCCTCTTGTAGGTGAAATCGCGTTTTGGCCACGCATTCCGCTGCCCTTATTCATATTTGGCGCCGCATTGGCGCTGGTCCATGGGGCGCGCCTTTCGCAGCCGGTTGTAGATTTAGATACGAGTCAACTCCCCGTAATTCGGAAGTCGTGTCGGTTCGAAGAACATGAGGAGCGTAACGACACTTACAGCTCTTATGCTACCGAAAATTATAAAGCAAAATAGAAAACTAACAAAGAAAAATCACCACACTTCGACGTTCACCACTGCTGTGAGAAAATGAGTCATACATCATTTCAACGCACGCCGCACGGTTTGCACAGCACTAAAAAGCGCGCGTACGCGTGGCACCTTGCCAAGTGCGATGACGTCATTGTCATCATCAGCTGAGTCTCGAATATTCGCACATCCATGGCCGACAGCTATTTATGCTGATTGTAGCCAATCCATCAACAGTCGCTGTCAAGTCCATTGTCAGCATCGTGCCGTCCGCTGCGGTTTGCCTTTCCTCCTCCTTTTACCAGCAATTTTCTGGATTTTCACATCAATTCTCGGACACTTTTATTAAGCGAGCTTGTGGGGTTATAATACCATTGTCAAGTCTAAATAACATTATCCTAGATGGAGCATGTAGGGGAAGTTCATGGAATCTGCGTTGAATTGGACAACTCGGAGGTTCCTGGAATTTGAAATTGACTTTTATAATTCTGTTTTTCTTCAATTAGATCTATAGATTGATTTCGTTTCGTGCATTATCCTTATACCAATACTAAGCTCCATTATAAGTTTCCTTCTGCACTCCTTTATATGTTTATTCTGGGGTCAAAAATGTCACTCCCCTTGCTCTTTCTATTCTATAGAATTTATAAATTCAGTTTGTCTCCAGCAAATAGATTTTTGATATTTCTACGAGGAATATCCTGGGTACTCGTCATTTGCAGACGTTTTGATGTCTCTTTTACTCATTCAGCTCTTCTTTAGTTTCCATGGCCGAGCTTCCACACATAGGGCGACACTGCGACGCCGAGCTCTGTCACTTACTAGGTATGTTATTGTAATTTCCCTAGTCGTTTAGTGGTGTACATACAGTAACCGTCGATGGCGATGGGTTTTTCGCAGACACGGGGAGCACGCGGCGCAGCCGCGTTGCTCGCGCTGGAATCGCCGCCGTAGTGGCAAATCAGGGTTTTCTTGATAGTGTTCCATGACATCTGTTGTTAACTACCAAGAAAACTAATTAATTATTAAAAACACGCTGTAGTTTGATGTCGTGGCGAGGATTATAGTGCGAGCGGCTCAGTCGCGCCGCGTGCTTTGCTGAAAGCACCACAGCCTACCTTAACCTTCTTCATGTATCGTATTACCCTTTCTCTCTCTAAAACTCGAATATTATACTATTCATATAGCTTTTTGGTGGTCCGCGAATAATGCACCGCCATTGACTCCATCTGTACCATCTATGGCAAGAAATTTAGCGTGCATTCATCTCCGATCTAGCTCTGATTCTTCTATTTTTCAGATTTCCTACCGGTCCGATGTGACGCGTGTTCAGGAACATTTTGGTGAGCACTAGCCTGCAATTTTCTTTCATTCATTTCGACATTAGTTACCACTTTTTCATACATTTATCTTTTTTTCAGCTTATCCCATTTTACTTATGAAGGCCACAACTGCAAAAATGCTTACAAAAAGGTAAGTAAGCCAAAATTCCTCTGTTACGTAACCGATCTCTATTTTTTTTCGACAGATATTTTTCAATTTAGAATGTTCAAGTACCGGTCTGTCCTGTTTGCGATAAACCCGTGCCCACTCCCAAAGGAGTTTCCGCAGATGCTCAGGTGAGACCTGTTGAACAGTTTGAGTTTAGGAGAAAGAAAACAGCGCTGTAATAATAGCACCGTTCCAGGTAAATGAGCATATTCTAAACAACTGTGCTGCCATCACAAAGAAAAAGGTTTTCGCCAACAAGTGCTCTGTAAAAGGATGTAAAAAGAAGGAGGTATTGCTTCTTCCCCTCCTCTTGATTGCTTTGTTCTGATCATTCAGCTTTTTTTTTTCATCTCCACCTTGAAGCAAAACACACTTTTAGCTTGTTCCCGTTCGTTGTCCATCATGCAAACATAATTTTTGCCTTGGACATCGTCATGAGAAAGACCACGATTGTGAACAGCTCAGGAAAACGCCGCCTTTCTTTAAAGCAGCGTAAGTTGCTCTTCACTTAAGGATTTTGCTCCTTTTCCTTTTTTTTCAACCGTCGTTCAAGTCGAGCGAATGTCTTTGTTATTATTTTTAGAGCAGCAGCTATCGCAAGAAATCAAGGAGGACAGAATTGTGCTAGTCAAGCTCGAACAACAGTGAGTTGACTCAGTTTCTTTTGTGATGTTTATGTTGGCCAAAGTAAGAATAATTTTTTTCACTAAAGCCTTTCTAAATGCTTGAATTCCATGGTTTTCTCGGAAACATGCATTCATTATCCAAAAACTGCTTCGTTTTGGAAATGATACGGTATTGCCAATGGTATTTCAAGAGAGCCTAATTGTATAAGCAAGCGATTTTTTAAAAAAACAAACTACATGTTCCATATGTTCTGTTTCAAAAGCGATGATAGTTGAGTATTAGTGCATGCTGCTCTCTCCAACTGCTCCTTGCTTTGCGTTCTTTTCTTCTGTGGGGTCTCTTCCCTACTGAAACTAAGTTCAGAAGTTCACGCTCAAGAAAGGATGTCTCCGACAAAGTTCCAGTGTTCATAATTGAGCACTAAATTGAATACCGAGAACTGAGTATATGGGATCAAAGTCTGTATCGAAAAAAAAACTTGAAAAGGGCGAAGTTCTTACTTCTCTCCAAAATTTTCATGATATTCATGATCAAAAAACGTCAAAAACTCTAACTCTGGTGACCTAAACTTCCTTAAAATATTTGCTAGCTTCGAGTTCTGTGTTTTTAAAGCACATTAACTGTAGAACCACTAACATTATTGTAATTGTCGCTGCTTCCACGCAGTTAAATGTACTTTCCAGCAAATGTCCGAAGACGAAGCGTTGGCGAGAGCTCTAGCAGAATCGTTGAATGACGTTCAGCTAAGTCCTGAAGAGAGAGACAGGAGGCTTGCTGAACAACTACAGCAACAAGAATATGCGTAAGTTGTACCATTTCGCTGTGGATTGTGTTTAGACAAAACTGATGGTGAGTGGATTGCAGGTCATCGTCATGAAAAGGTGTATATTTGCGACTTTCGTCATATTATACTTTGAACAATGTTAGGTTTTTAAAGAAGGCCGTTTACAACCTTTACATAGAGTCTTACTTTCGCTGATTTTCAAATAGTTTCCGTTTAGGGGAAGGAATGCTGTTGGGCAAAGGAATCAGCGGTCAAGTGCTGGAAATACTAACAACTGTACAATTTCATGAATCCATATCATTTACTTCGTTCAGATGCTAGCGCACTTACTTTCATAATGCCGTTTTCAGATTCTTGAGGTATTCATAAGCTGGGTAGGCTCACTTTATTCGCACTTCATGTTACCTTCTTTATTTATAGTTTATGGATCTGTGCAGCTGTGATTGGCCATATCTTTTCATATACTAACCTTTTCGAAACTCGGGCATTCATGTCAATTTTGTCAGAGTTGTCCTTCCGTATAAATTCTACTGGATAATGTGCATGATTAACTAACCAGTCGTTAATGATAGCTTTGACGACGAGACGCTTAAGCAAGAGATTGTGAGCATGGTTTTTTTTTTCATGCTTTTTGCTGCTTGCCAAGCATCTCTTTCTTGGAAGTACTGAACATTCTTTTTGCTACCCAAGGTGTTTACCAGATCTTTCATGGCCTACCTTGTTATCTTCTACATCTTTCCATTAGTTCACCATCTGTGATTTGTTGATGAGTCGAATCTTATTACAATGTTTGCATTTCTTTTGTGTTCCGAGTGAATTTTGAATATGTGTGAATTCTGTTAAAGCAAGCAGAGAAGCGCGGCATGTGTCTCACTTTCCGACAATGTTGGCGGAGTTCTGCATGCTTTGCATTTTTTTTTTGATCTTTCATGATGCAGTTTTCTCAGTTGGTTAGTGCATTTCTGTTTCTTGGTAAAAGCGCACCATGTGGGACTTTGTCTGGATGATGAGTATGATGATTTCAACTCTTTTGTTTCCATATTTGCTTCGAATTGATGACATATGGGTTCTTTCTGCTTCCCCTTGATTTTTTTTTTGTTGAGTGATTGATGAGTCGTGTGTCTACTCCAGATTTTTACGAGGAATAAATATTATATGATTCTGTTAGAGTTTCTAAACGATTCGCCTTATCCATTGTCACGTAATTGCAGCTATTCATTTATTTATTATGTGTACTCACTCTAGGGTGCTCTGCAATAAAACAGAAAAAGAATGAATATGCCTGTAATCTGCTGCATATTACGAGAGAAAATTGTGTGGAGCAAGAGAAGTACTCATTTTAGATACTGTTTGGTCCATTAACGAAACGAATTCTAACGGTTTTTTTTTGGGGGGGGGGTTCGTTAATTCGTTACGTTAGGCCAAAAATGGTCATTACGCGTTAATGCGTTAATTCATTACGTTATTACGTTAGTAACGCACAGCCCTGGTGTATACACTGACTGATACCCCTGTTGGTCTAGGCAAGCCGCCTCCAAAAAAAAAAGTGCGTCACTGTAGTAGGGCACATCGGGTCCCTAGTAAAAGGCAGGGCCTATTTTTATTTTAAAAAACCGAGGCACACGACGCAAAAACATGCCGATGTAACAGGTATAGTATGTATTGGGAATAGAGGACAGAGAGGTAGAAGCCAAGGCGGTAATTAGCTAACGAGATCATGTGTGATGGAATCGATACATCTTTTATTCGAAGCACTGTTAAAAGGTCAACATCATGGAGCTTCCGTTTGAGTTTGGACGAGGAAGGAAGTCGGATAAGCCAAGGAGGTAGCTTGTTGAGGAACCGAAGAACTCGCACGAAGAAGATGTTCGTTTGGAGACTTCGCTGAGCTGTGCCAAATCTAAGTAACATAAGATTAAGGCTTTCTTCACGTGTACTGATTGGTCGAAAAATCCAGAAGTCAGAAGGTTTTAGTCGCACTTCAGCCCGAAGAGTTTGGAATGCCATCAAAACAGCAGTTTCAATTCTTCAATGAAATAGGCCTTTCAGGTTCAATTCCTGCAACCTTGTGTTATAGCTTGGAAGCGAAAATGAATAGTTTTTGTCAGGAAATGCTCGATAATATGTATAAGATTCTCGTGAAAGTTTATTAGCTACATTTCCATGTGTTTGTCGGCGGAATGGCTCCATTAATGTTTTAGAAATTATTCTATGGTTCGTAATTGGCCATATTTCAAAGTGTCCAATAGACAAAGATGGTGCAAGAACTGCAATTTCATGATTAGGGGGTGGACAGGAAGTGATCGATGGAAAAGTCTACAGTTTTGTGAATACGTCCGCCACATGAATATAGGGACTGCAGCGGCCGAGGTTCTAAAGCATGCGCTGCCACAGAAACCAATTACCAAAATCAGGGTGAACAGGTAACAACAGAACTGGACGAGAAAGGGAGCGGTGATGCAAATGAAATGTGAGGAGGCGCAGACAGTCAGATTAGCCCGCTGTAGTGCTGTAGCGAGTGCGACTGCGTTGACTAGTGGAGTCCACTGTATATAAAAAGCTCGCCGGAAATCAGTCCTTGAAGAAGAGGTAATTGATAACCAAAATATATGAAGGGAATTAACGGAATATGAAAAGAAGAAAAGAGACCTCAAAAACGCACTTAGTCCTCAGAAAAAAGGAAAGTCAGGTAATCATAAGAATTGATGGCAACCACTTGTAACTGCACAGCTCGTCTGTGCGGGTCGAAACTGATGATCTATTGATTTTGGAATAAGGATGGGGTACTGGAGTGCTTTCCCCTTTTGCTCCAGAATTGTTGCCAAATCGTCGTGGAACGCTCCGCTCTTTGTCCGACTTGAGAATCTGCACAAATGTTGCCGTTATGGAATGCGTGCGTCTGACGCACGGTTGACGCACGCATTTATTGAAAAGTGGTGTTATATGGAGAGGTTTGCATGTGCGTAGCTCGACTTAAGGGCAATTTATACCGGATGCGTGCGACTGACGCGCGTGCGTCTATATGATGAAGAATAGGGCCCAGTCGCATAGCAGTCGCATCGCAGTCGCAGCTCAAACGCACGCGTTTACGACCTCGCGGCAGCCGCGCATTTTTTTCATTGAGGATCTACATGCCGTGTTGACCGGTCTTCATGGAAAATCCCATGTAAATGGATGCGTGCGACTGATGCGCGACTGACGCACGCAGCTGGTATAAATTACCCTTTATCGAGTTATCTGTCATGTAAACATCTTTCAAGATCAGTGGGCTGTTCTCAGGTATTCTTGCGGTTGCAGTCACTGGGAATGGTGGTGAGTCGGGGCACCTCTTCGCACCACGTGCTTGCGTGCGTGCGTCCGACTAAAAGGCAATTTATACTGGATGCGTGCGACTGACGCGCGTGCGTCTATGTGATGAAGAATAGGGCCCAGTTGCATAGCAGTCGCATCGCAGTCGCAGCTCAGACGCACGCGTTTACGTCCTTGCGGCGGCCGCGCGTTCTTTTCATTGAGGATGTTCATGCAGTGTTGACCGGTCTTCATGGAAAATCCCTTGCAAATGGATGCGTGCGACTGATGCGCGACTGACGCACGCATCTGGTATAAATTACCCTTAACATCACGAACCGACATTGTTCAGCGTGTCTACCTCGATCCGTTGGTGAATCTCACCTCAGTGGCCAGCATTCTATGGGTGTCTGGTCGATGCTATGCCGTCGTCATCCTACTAAATGCTGGAAAACCGGAGACGTTCAGTTGGATGCTTGACAACTTTACTGTTGCTCGAGCAATTCCTTCAATGTAAAGACGTTTTTCAGTGGATATGGTTCATACACTGGTGATAATAGCCATTATTTTGAACCTCATGGCAAACGGCATGAAATTCTTCGATTCGCGCTATTTGTGGTCATTCACTTTTCCGTCGTTCGTGTTCCTTCAGGTGAATCCGTTCCGCCATATTACTGATTCTTAGAGGCAATTATCGTTAGGTTACTAAACCTACAATGGACGTCGATGGCGGCGGCCCATCTGTGGCCTCGAGGGCGCAGCGCAGCCGCGCCGCGCGCAGCGGAACTGATGTCTTCTGCTGCTGTTATGCTGTTTCCAACACCTTTTCTACCCGATTTTGAGGATTTTCGACTAAATCGGGAAGAAAAGCGCCCGAATAGCATTCCGGCGGCGCTGATAGATCTCCGCCATCGACATGTACTGTATGCTACAAGAAGTTCCGTACTACGCTATGCTCCTTGTGAATTACAGCACCATACACACATCTTCATACGTATCGATTATCGGTGGCTTGCGCAGCAGTGACGCCAGCGACACCGCGCCAAAAATCGATAAGTATCGGTGTCGATGTGGCCGGCAGCGGCGATGCGGGTGCTATACTTCTTGTGGAGTCTGCCACGCCATGTATGATGAATGTTAGGCAGAGACGCTCTCCTGACGCAGTCCAGACTTATGTTAGTTCAAACTCTCGTGCTTTTCCTTTACGAGAGACACAAGAAGTTTTGTTGAGTACAACACTGTTGCCACTTGTTCATGACGAAAAGGCCGCACTTACCTAATCAATACTCATGTTGTATGTAAGCAGAAAATGTCTAAAATGTTTTGCATTGCAGCTTCTAATGATTATATGCGAACTTATTATTCTTTTTATCACCGCGTTGAAAGCCGGCGAGAGCGCGGGTATGTGCACAGATGACTTTTTTGGAACTCAGATCAATCGACAAATCGACGGCTATTTTTAGAGCTCAGTTTTCTCATTGACGTTGGATACATATCATTTCTGATAGTCTTCATGGAGACCACCTGTTATATAATGCACCGCACGATTCGAACTGAAGAATACGACTCTGTGAAGAAGAATATCTAGATCAATACCAATCAATATGATAAGACTCTTCCTGGTGTTTATATAGTGTTACAACGTTATTACGTGTATATAATAAAGAATTTGTTGGCACTAAATTCCTGGTTGAAATTAATGAAGTACAGAAGTACATAAATCAATGATCGATTGACTACTAGTTAAAGCTGTTTATTCGCACGAATCTAGCACAAGATATCGAAGACAAGAACACAAAACGAAAATTGACCGGGCAGAACGCGCGCGCACATTGGTACGCACAGCGCGCAACGCTTCAAAAATCAATAACAATCAATATGCATTGATAACGCGTATGAACAAAAGCTCGATGCGACACACATAAATATTATTATCGAAAAAGGGACACGTGATCCAAGAAGGTCTTCACCAAATAATAAGACAGCAGTATTGCCGAGTTTCTCAGCGTGAAATTGTTTGTTTTGTTGGATTGTTCATCACTGAATCAATAAATCAATACAATAACGACACATTGCTGCTGTAGCTGTTGCTGCTATGTACAATGCCCTGTGTTTCGCTTGGGACTCACGAATAGAAAAAGTGTTCAACGGTGGACGAATTTGAGTACGATTCCGGGATACGGTACAAACACACACGCACACGTATATTATAACACATCTATATGATCTACATGTGAAAAATCGATATATCGATCAGCTGGTGATCTGTATGAAGTGAGCTAGAAAAGGAACGCCACAGAAATGAGAGGACACAACCAGAATAGGAGAGGATGAATCGATTGGTGATCTAAGTGATCTACACATATGTACGTGCACAATGTGATCTGCACGTTGGGCGATTCGCGCAAAAGATCAGATAATCCCCTTGAATTTATTGATTTTTTTCCAATTTTTTTTTGTTTTAATACACCTCAAGCTTTGATCTACGAATTGAACGAATCACCCATAACACGATAACTACAGATATTATGATGTGTACACGATTTAGCTTTGAGAAAATCACATGCCGCCCCAAATCACTGACCGATCAGCTGACTGAGTATTGATCGGTTAATCATTTCTGAGCCAGCATGCACATAGTATGCTGATGACGGATATGGAGAGAAAACAAGGTGAAATGAACTGTACATGACGGCGCCTCTGTGGCAGCGGGTACCAGGTGGAATTCAGCGTTCTTCTGGACGACAGCGACATCTGATGACGTCATCGGCGAATTCTGCCGACGACGTCATCACACTCGACACTGGAATTGATGTCGCGTACGGTTGGTGAGCGGTCGAGTGTCGACGTGCGCATCTGCTCCAGATGACGCGCAGCTGGTTGCAGTCATTGTGTCGGAACTGCAAAGTAGGTGATCAATGAAATCAATAGCAGTTACCATGAAAGTGTCGTCGTCACTGTGAACATATTCAACATTAAACCAAGTGAGAGGAACGGAAGATTTGAATATTTAGAAAACCTAAAAATAGTGAAGTTCTTGCCGCCACGTAATTCCGCAGATCTAGATGCAGTATTTTTGCAAAATGAGCTATCCGGAGTCTGTTTCAAGGAAAAATGTAAATTTCTACCCTATTGTCTGCAATCCACCACTGCTGGCATAGAACTCTCCTCGAGAAATTCTCATTTCGAAGCGGCTACTAGGAAACTTGCAAAGAAGAAGCATTTCCACAGTAATAAGATCTAGCCAATGGGTAGACTAGATGGCCACGCCCCTTTCGTGTCCCGAATCTTGGATAGTCGAGGATAAGTTTTATTAATCGAGATCAAGCAAAGATATAATCAAGCCCCCTTCTAAGGCTAAATCACTCATAGCCTAAAAGAATCCAAAGCGTGTCACGTTGAAATTTGACCAATCACAGAGCTCCACTGCTATTGGTCGGAAACGTGTACAGAAGCCACACCTAAAAAAAGCCAATTTGTTCGGCGATATGCCAACGAGTAAACGGAGCTTAGTTATAAAAGCACATGTTCTGTATGAAAAACAGACGCACTTTTACCGTCTTAGATTTGATTTCGCGCGGCAGCGCTTTTACCTAAATTGCTACCTATTGGTGGTTCATATTTAAGGCAGTTCTCCACGAGGTCTACGATCATTCTTACTATAAATAACCGCAAGGGACTATGCTAGTGACTATTTAAATTTCCCAGGCAAAAATTTTGGACCACTTTTGCAATATCGATTGATGCGCACAGTGTGAAATATGTGGATAGAGACGCAGACAGTGATAGAGCAAAATAGACAGCCGCTTCACTTACATTTCACTGTACAATGCATATCGAACACACCAACAAAACCCACGAGCACCAAACTATATGTAGTCCTTGATACGGCGATTTCTTCAAAAAGTGTAAACATCATCGCGTAGACGGCCAGAATTAGGGAAGCAGAGCCATATGAGGACTTACACCGTAGAGAGAAGGCTCTCGCTTTGCCCATCTCCATGCGAATCCTTCCGTGACGTGGGCGGCCAGTCAACCAGGTGAGGCATCGAACCAATTTGCTTCGACGCCGACAGTCGCACACACGACGACGTGTTCTCAAAGGACTTCTGCAAAAAAAAAATCAATAATTCAAATGATGCCTCCTATACGGGAAAGGTCACACATTTGGATACTTCTTAAACCAAGATGCCTTACTGACTTTCTCATCACAATGACATATTTTCCTTCAAATATACTCGACGATTGCAGCTATTGTCTCAAAAGTCGCGTGTGCTATAATTCACGGCCTTGACCACTGCTGAGCACTGCTTTCGAATTAGGAATACCTTACCATTGTAAGCTTAAGAAGAATAAATGAGCAAGAAATAGTATTAGTAGGAAAAATTCGCGCACAAATCTCGAAAGTAGCGCACGCGTTCCCTGGGAAAAATGAAAACTACTCTACTAGTAATAGAACAAATGTCTGATCACTTCCTCTGGTAAAACCGACAGTTGCTCATCCCAAAAACTGAGCGGATTCTGAGGAATTATAGTCTCGAGCAGACAGATCTCAAGGCAAAAACCATCGTTGTCTCAAAAATCACGAATCAATCAACAGCAGGCTTAGCGGCTGTGTTGTTCCGGTGGTATTTTTTTGGCTGGAAGCTTTCAATTGTCAACGGGACTGAAACTGTCCCGTTGACAATTCCCATAAAGATAGAGACAGTGGAGGGCAATCGTTCTTGCCTCTCAGGCAAGAGTGGGCAGCGCCGCATCACTCGTTAACCCACGATGGTCCGCGTTAACCCAAAGAGTTAACGTAGCGGTTGACGTATAACAACCCAGGTTTGTATTTTCCTGTAGTAACCTATTTCTTCAGCACAACCATATCGATCGATGCGCGACTAATGAGACACCACGAAAATATCAGTGTGTTTCAGATAACCCCGACAAACGTGCATTGATCTTCCAGTATAGATAACCGCAAAATTTTGCATGAAAACTCCAGATGTTCCGAAAAGACGCACCTTTGTCTCGCCACGACTTCTCTTGTAGAGAATAAGCAGCACAACAACCAGTCCAACGATAGCTAAAGACATTAGACATAGTCCGATCCATGGCAGCGAGTTCGAGTGTGGCGCCGGTGGAGCCAATGAGGACCCGGTTCCCTCGAATGCCGCCCAACCTTGATCTGCAAAAATCAATATTCCACACAGAATTTGCTGTTTCACACTGTCATATTAGAATTTAACGTCAGCGCTGTGTGGGAACGATGGCGGCTCTAAACGACATTGTTTAGCACCACCAAAAGTTCCCGAATTTCTTCGGATGTTTGTCGTCATGCTTGGAAACCATTTTGGAAAAATATCCAGAATAAGAAAGTGAAAACTGGTGTTTCGCGCATCCGTCACCTTCATAATCACTGGATTAACTGAAGCTTAAACTAAAGACCTCTTTAAAGCTCTGGGGACTAGTTCTCGCATCATTCGCAATCGTCGTCTATAATTACAACCACGCAGAAGCATTTAGTACGTTTCATACAACAAAAAAGTGTGAAAATGGTAACAAAAAACCACTCTCGTGAACAGCTAGTAAGACACAGTCAGATTTTTGCGAAGATGTTTGCTTCCTTGCTGGCATGAACTTCTGTTATTTGAGGCCCTATATTAAATAGGAGGGTGAAACCGCCCAAAAAAGACAGACAACACTCTGTTGCTGGCCGTGCAAAAGAATTGAAAGGAAAAACTTTGCTGCGGAACTATAGCAAATCCCAGAAAGTGGTGATGTTCACCTTTTAGTCGTGTGTAGAATCAGAATCCAACCAAAAGAGCTCTGTAAAACGACGAGGACTTGTTCTCGAAAACGTTCCGAGCGCAACTTTTCTTAAAAGAAGGCATAGGAACTCGGAAAGTTCGTGCCCAGGGCATTTCCTCATTACCGGGTCAATTCACATAGGTAAATATTATGCTTCGAGGACCGCTCATAGACAAATTTACCCATTCTCGGTATCAAACATAAACATTATGACTAGTGGAGGAGGCCTTGCCACGCCCCTTTTCGTTTCAGGACCCAATCTCATAAAAGTCTACTTCCAGAACTCACCTTTACACAACGGACAACAATGTCCCTCTATCGGTACAGGTTCGACACACTGAGGACAGACCAGCTGACGACATACAGTGCGTCCACCCGGTTGACATGAACAGTTGGTGCATGTGTCCTGACGCCATTCCTCGCCCACAGTATAAACGGAGGCGTCGAAAGAGCACACCGATGCGGAGAGGGCGTCTGCAAACACATTCTCATTAGAAGTTCAAGAGGATTCGGGTTGGGTAACCCCACTGCAACACACTGATCACCTTCACAAACGGGGCAGCACCGCCCTTTGATCGTTAATGGCTTGCCGGCACATGAGGTATCATCGTCACATTGCTGTCGGTAGCAGATCACCTTCGCTTCGGTTGTACATTCACATGAGGTGCAGTCATCAGTTCGCCAGGAAGCTCCTGAAAATTTCGCATGGAGCCGGTTGGAGCTTCTTCCCAGTAAAACCACTGCTAGCTACATTTTGGTGTTCTTCCAACAAGACAGAGACGCAAGTTCTCCCCACTCTAACTGTCTGGACTCACTCTCTTTCAGCAACAAAAAGGCCTAACTAACCTGCTTGGTGAGCAATACCAGAGCCATCAGTGCAAACCACTGATGTGTCAGGATTCACTAATTCTGAGCTATTCGTGGGGCATCTGAAATACGGTAGACAATTCACACTATCCGTACAGTAACCCATCAACTGTACCGTACCTTGGGCAGCATTGGTCATCCGGATGCATGATAGGGTGATGGCAGGCGATCGCCGGGCATTCGACTGCTCGACAGAGCACATGCCCAACGCGACATGTGCATGACACACATGGCGCCAATTGCCATGTTTCACCATCTAAAAATAAATAAAAACAAATCAATAATTGGAACACTTCCAGAACTCATGCCAAAAGGACTGTCCAACGTACCTGTAAATATCCGGCCAGATCCAGGTGATTGACATACGGTATGTTCGTGCTTCGACGTGAGCACTGTTGACTTGTTCGACGTGGCCATGCAAGACGAACAGCAGGCTCCTGAGCGGATTTTAAGCCATTAGATTAACAAAAACGAAAGAACTCAGAGGAATTTTCAAGTTTGGAAGCTTTTTTTGGATTCTTATACTTAAAAAAAGTTTAAGAAAAAGAAAAAAATTAAAAAAGTTCTACAGAAGTCATAGACGCACAAGGGTTTCGTGTTATTTCACCAATCACTCGCCCATTTGACAAAAATTCCAAAAAAAACTTCGATATTAATCGATACGCACCTTCTTCATGTACCCAGTTCTCTTCAGCGCAATCAGCAGGACGTGGAGCACACGAGATCAGTGAGCAGTACTCCTAAAATATCCACGAAATCAACGAATTCGCATCAATCAATAAACATGTAGAGTCTAACTACGGCAGGATGATATTCCAGCAAAATGTCTGCAATTACGTACCTGCTTCTGTTCGCAGAAACAATGACGACATCCGTCGCTCCACCACTCGCCACCGTCGCGTTCAACGACGCGACCTGTGGGGCTCAGCGAGATGCATTTGTCCCAGCCAGCTAATCGTCCAATCTTTTCCGGTATCGTCAGTTTTGCTTCAATGCGTGAGATCGCTGCAACAATCAATAACAGTCGAAGTATTGATCGAATCGATCTCTTCTTGTTCTCACACACTTATGACCCTTCCCACCTACGATCGGTTTTGTACAAGTCACCTACTCTGCTCTAAGCTCAACATGCACATGCCACTTATTTCATATTTCTCGTGAAACAGGAAATCTTTTTTTTCTTATTCTTCTCTATGTGTCTATATATTCTCGATTCGAAACATCGATCGATATATTGATCGGAGACGATGTTGTGATCGCAAACTTATCTAACCATTTAGCACCGTATAGCTCCAAAAAAACTTATCAAAATATAAACCGTTATCTAAAAAATACTTTTTCTGGACGAAGTAGGGCTTCTCCTTTGCTAGTGAGCGATTTTTTGCATCCACATCAACTCTAACAACGTTCACGAAGAGCTTATCGCCTCTGTACAGACTTGCCTTACTTAAACCTTTACTGATTTATTTATTTATTTATTTATTTATTTACTACATCAGTAGGGGTGCTCACTTATGAAAACAGTCACGGCAAAGTTGTGTTTGGTAGTGGTATAGCAAGGGACCTAACTTATCCAAACAGTGTCCCTTACTAGGCAACATCTAGCCACTATGTATTTCTGGGGTTGGATGATAAATGCACACACGAATAACTAGATGTGTATCGGCGCTCACCTCTACATTTGCACACTGGACATCCAACGGAATTCGATTCAAATCCATAGAGACAATGTTTCATACACTGGTGCAATGGTGGACACTTGGCGCATTTGCACACCACACAACCTGCTGCGTCCTTGGCGTAACCATGGGCGCATTGTCTATAAGAAACGATATTCGTGTAGAAAATCAGTATGTATGTATGTGGAAAATGCCTGGAATTCTTGGTGCACAATTTCTGAGACACCCTGTTGCATACATACTTGTCGCAATTCTGCGCCGATAGCGTCGGACATTGTTCAGGTCTGCTGGCGGGAACACACTCGCATTGGAAGCAACCGCGTTCGTCCCGTTGCAGACCGGCTTCACATCGCAGTGGACAGTGTTCAATGGATGGACATGCCACTGGCATTGTGAGCAGGAGTGGTTCTGCAAGATCAATAATCGATTGGTCAGAGCAAGGCTGCTAAAGTACCTATGAAATTTACATAAAAATAATGTAGGACTTGTTATGAAGATGAAAACATATAACTATTCAACGTGAAGTGGCAGAAGGAAAAAGAAAAAGCGGCAGATTGAGAAAAAAATCAGCTGGAGACCAGTTCTCGCATATAATGCAAAATCGCCATACGATTCCACATAGCATATGTCATTCGACGTTTCTCGATGATAGTCTTCAAACCAAAAAAGAGCCCTTTCCAGTCTCTATTCAATTTCCAGTAACAATGAAAACTATAATTATTGATCAGTATGAGAATTCCGGAACAGCGAACTCACTAACCATCACAAACTGGACAGCATTGCCCTTCCACCTTGCGAGGATTCTCACATTCCGTACGGCACATGTGCTTTTCGCATATAGGTGTCCCATCTTCTGAGCAGGTGCACCTGTATCAGAAATTTTCAGAGTACTGTAAATTGGAATTTCTGTAGAAGACCTGCTCACGTTGTACAGTCATCCTTTTGCCAGGTCTCGTTTTTCCTCTTCTTTTCCAGCTTCTCCGTCTGACATCCAACGCATACCGGGCAACATTCCCCGTCTGGGATCACAATCCACGAGCATTGAGCTAAAAGCCGAATCGTAAAAAATCGATAATCGATAATGCTTGGACATAATTGACACTTACGAGGTGTCTTGGGACAAGTCATCTTGCTGCAAACGGCCACGCCCTTTTTGCACCTGCACACCTCACACGACGAAGTGTGCCATTCCTCCCCATCTGAGTATGTCTTTCCATCCCGTATGCAAGATTTAGACTGAAAGTCAACCAATGAGAGTCTGCTCCACCCACACACAACAGGACAATCAATAACGCTCACCAATGGTTGCGGATCGTCATCGCAAGTCCATTCGTCACAGCATCGTCCTGGTGTGCCGGTGCCTTTACGGATGATGCGCAGTTTTTTGCCCTCGTCACAAACGGCGGGACGACAGACAGCTGCTCGACAACGACATCTGAACAGCGCAGGGTGAGCAGGTTAGGATGGCGAAAGCAGGCGGGAGGAAGCGAGAACAAGCGATAAGAGGCGTAGCGAAGGTCAAGTGGCAATTAGAGGGAGAAGTGTTCGCAAGCAGAGACACGTAAGATTGGTCATAATGGAAAGCCTAGTGTAATTTGATCACACTAGTATAGAGTACAAAAAGTTACAAGCGAGCGACATTGCGCGGGAACAAGCGACAAACAATTACGTGCTGGTCTTACCCCGGTCGCACCGGACAGCACAGCCCGTTCGGGACGTGTTCCGCTGGCCGAACACTGTCCGCCGGACAGTCAACGCCTTCATCCTCATCAAACACATGCGAAGGACATCGTACTGATTCACACCGGAGTTCTAGAAAACCTCAGTTCATCCCCTGTATGAATCAATCAACAAATCAATACTGCACCTTACCTCGTTTTCGACACTCGAACACATCACAGCATGAGCCAGGTTGATGACCACCCTCTTTCACTAACACTCGCTCCATGCCCTTGTCACAAATCGGAACAAACGCTTCACATTTCTAAAAAAAATCGGAAAATGCACTTGTTACCGGTGCAGCACTGAGCCAGCCACACCCACTAACGTACCTGTTGATCGCAATGACAAGTGCCCGGTCGTCCACAGCACTCGCCAGGGGGTGGTGGTAGGATGACAAGTCGCGAATCGGACGGACATTCTGGATGAAACACGACCGAACATTGCGCTTTCAAGCATCGTTCAGGAAACATCTCTGGAACATCGTGAATTCGTCGGCTAACAGCGTGATAAAGCATGACATCAAAGGGAAGCCACCGTAACTATTCTTGTTCTTCCTTTGAAGCACACAGAAGTCGTGAAAATCCCGAGAAATTTTTAAAAAATGCAGTGTAGACTATTCTGACTCATTTGTTTGTGATGAATTCTGTACGCAAATCCTTAGGGAGCTGCGGATGATTAGTGCCACAGGATGAAACCCAGAATGGAAGATCCTCCGCACATTTTTAAACATGTATTCATGATCTAATCCTTCTATCTTCATCGGATAATGAAAAAAACAAAATAAGATGTGGATAAAAGAGAACAAAGAAAAAGGTTAACAGTGAAAGAGTAAAGAATAATTGTGAGAAACAAGAGAAGTCAAAGGAAGAAATGAGCGAGCTAATGAATGAATGAATGAATGAACGAATGAATGAAAAGTCGCAGCAAAGAAGATGGTTGAATGATGGACTGAAAGTGAACATCACGCCTTTTTAACATTTTAGTCGTGTAGTTTCCTTAAAGAAGCGGGTAGTAGACTTCGGAGTCATCGTCTTCAGAGATCCCTTTAACATTTTAGTCGTGTAGTTTCCTTAAAAAAGCAGGTAGTAGACTTCGGAGTCATCGTCTTCAGAGATCCCTCACGAGAAATACCGCCCACAGCCCCTTCTTTCCAATACTCATGAGCATTTACTCTTCCAATGTAAGTGACAGATCGTGGCAATTTCCCTAATCCCTTATAAGTATCCAGATCGTTGGATAACGAGCTATTCATAAGCCATCTGCACTTGAGAATTAAAGCGACCGGAAAGAGGGTTATAAACGCAGTGGCGGCCCTCCTCCGTGAAGGAAGAATCCTGAAGCATGAGCCTGAGCTGCAGCACATTAACAATGGCAGATCACAGCAAAATATAAGAATAGAGCATTTGCAGCTATCGCATGAGTCAACGATTCGTCGGCGATTTGTCATCGCGATGTCGAATCGCCCTAGAAAAACGGAAGCCATTCTGTTTCTTTAGACGTGTGCGAATGTACAGCTGTTGCCGGAGCACTGGTGTCTGGCAATAAGTGACTTGTCGCTTCGTCGACAAATCGTATAAGACGACTACCGCCGTGAATGAAACTAATTCCAGCGTTTCCCTGATTCAGCGTAGGCATAAAAAAAGGAGGCATCCCCTATAGTGGGGATAACCTAGTCATTACTTCATTATGCAATCCGAACATATGCCAACCGCAGCTTGCCGATAATTGCCAGGACCAAAGATGTGGCCAATTAGAATACAAAAAAGGAAGAGGTCGGCCTTACGCATAACAGCCATTCGCGCTTTTACCGCGATGGTTTGGTGTAGCTCGAAAAACATATGAAGAACGGATAATACCTGCTTCTCACTCAGAGATTCCGGGACGACAAACGCAGCCCGAACACGTTTCAACAGCAGTTACACCGCGAGGTGAAAGCTTATTTCGTCGCCCCACGAGCTGCATTCGCCCCTAGAAGGCTGTGTTTCGGGGGCGATGAACTAGTTTGCATGTCTCAAACCTAGGATCGCAGCTCAATCTGGGCACAGGGCTGTGTTCGTACTGCACACTTGGGTAAGTGGATGCTTACCCAAGCTCGTCCAAAAATAATCATTGCACTGGGCCACGGTTTTACCCGGGCCTCAGCCAGCCTGACGAGTCTCGCTGGGCTCCCCTTGTATCCGCCGGAGCGGAGACGCGACTAAACTTTGATGCTCAACCAGCAGCTTATATACACCTCCCAGGGGGCGTGTCGCCACGTGGCAAGGAGCAGGTAAAACGCAGGTTGAACTGCACCACAGTTCATCGGGCAAAAAACGCAGCCGGAACACGGTGTTTACTGCTCTTAGCAGCCCAACTGCAGCAGCTCCTCCTTTAGCAGCAGCCGCTGTATTCCTCTTCGATTGGGCGGAGACTTGCAGTTGTTGCTGCGTTCGACCTATCCGATTCTCTGAGCATGCAATTATCTGTCGTTACATAGATGCTTTAAAAAAAACCAGCGCGCATCCTTACTTCTATGTGCTTCCAAGTGCATCTACGTTTTGCGTGCAGTAGGTCAGCAATAGAACAGTGAGTACTATTGTTCTGCGAGGAATCTATGGTTCAAAGTGCATTCACACGTTCACAGTGGAGCAGGATTGTCCATCACAAAAAGTTTTGGTATGGACTGGATACCGCCATGATTCGTAAGCAACTCAGTCAATAATGCCGCCTGTGGATTACCCTAACACAAACACGGGTTTTCGAAAGTTTTGAAAACAGACAATGCCCAGCCCATACGGCAAATCATTGCAATCCCAGAACTTTGAGTTCTTGGAAAGGAGTGAATAGCATACCACCGCGAAAAGGAAAGCCTTGAACAGTCCACAGTTGGGTGAACGTGGACCACAGGAATACAGGAATACGAGAATGGTCAGTTGCTCAGTTTGTACTATTCTGAGGCGGATTTAGACTACAGCAAATTTCAAGGGAATTTCTTCTTTTTCCCTGTATTTCTAACAAAAGTGAAAGTGTTAAGCATAGTGTCTGCAAAAGACTCAGATCATCCTTAGTCATATTTCCTAACATCCAGGTCATATGATCTGGTAAAAACCAGAAACATCAACCTAATCTTCCCTAGGTCAAATGCTACACGGAAGAGTCAAACAAAAGAGAAAAACAACAAAAACAAAGTCTATTCATGAAAAAGAAAACTAGACTTCACTATATAGTTTTGAAGAATATCTTCGAATACGTAATTTGTCCAGATTTCACCTTTAATCATGCTGCTTTGCATTGGATAGATCCTCCCTAAAACTAGTTCAACCTTTTTGATCAATGCAGACACCCAGCAGTTTGTGTCGCATGCATATGTGCGCCCCAAATCATGCGTCCACTCATTCATTCGTTTACTCGTTCATTCATTCATTCATTCATTCATTCATTCATTCATTCATTCATTCATTCATTCATCCGCTCATTCATCCATCCATTCCTTCATCCATTTATTCATTCATTCATTCCTTCACTCATTCACTCATTCATTCATCCTTTCCTTTATTTAATTATCTATTTATTTATTCATTCATTCGTTTGTTGACTCATTCTTCCACTCAATCAATCAATTAATCACTTTCAATTATTTCTTTCCCGAACGGCTAAATCTGCTGTTCGACATCCTGCAACTGCAAGTATACGCAACCTTCATCAAGGATGAGAAGGTAACCCTAATCCTGGGTAAACAAGCTTACCCCCCATCTCCCATACTCAGCGTTAAATTAAACGTCAGCACTAAGAAAATATTCCAGTCATCAACTCCAGCGTGATTCCTATGCCAACAACAATTTGACAAATGACTGACAGCTAGCGGAAAAAAAGCAAGTTGTGCCTTCCACGCCGTATGGGATCTGTCAACTGCGTAGCGCAATAAAAAAAAACGCCAGTGCAGGATCACCGGCTGTCATCAGTAAGGCGGACCAGTCCACTCTTACCTAGAAATGAAAGTGTACATTCAACGACAGTTCCCCCTGTGTGTTTGTACACCATTCGCTCTCCGAGCACACTTGTGCCTAGTGTTAACTCGCTCTTCTACATAGCGCCACGTTGGTAAAACAAACCAAGCGTTGGTACGGTTTTTGCCACTGCTGCTAACCGGTGCTGCACGAACAAACACCCGTTTGCACTGTCAAACAGTGCACTGTCAGTTCATGCAGTTATGTCAACACTTTTGCATGCTCACTCCGGATATAGCGGATAGAACGATTTCGTGAATCAAGCACAGTAGACACTTCCGCGGACTATACACCTGGAAAAAACCATACACGGCCCGGCACGCTTAGTGCTTTTTGGAAGGAACGGAATACTCAGGTTGTGAGATTAAGCGATGCCTAAACTGCATAAACGCAGAATGAGCAGCAAAAATAATTCGCAGGATTGAAAGTCTAATTCATATCGACCCAGTACCTCACGAAAATCCTTGGAATATTTTTTATTCTTGCTGAAAGATTTTAAAAAAAGACGAAGTCTGAAGACTTGACGAGAATCGAGGGAGAATAAGATGAAAAGTTGTTAATTAATGAAAATTTGAACAAACAAAATGAAAAGAAGAACAAAGAATCTCGCAACCCCTGCTGAAAACAGAATGAAAAATGATGAAAATCTATAGGGGATCATCTCCCTCTCCACAGCTCCCCTCCTTTTCTCAATACAATTTGTGTCAATGACGTATGCATGCATTCGTCCATGTGAAGAGAGACGAAAAAAGCTTTTTCAAGCAAATTTTTGAAACGTTAGGTGTACAGAGTATCCAAAAGTCCCGGTTACTATGAACCGAAGTAGACCGATAAAAATAAAGACTTCGAAAGCTGTTGTTAGCAGAGCGTTTCTAAATTCAACAACAATTTAGTTTCCCATGGGGCGTTGAAGAGTCTTAGGTTACTGAAGTGGGAAGAGTAGGAGGAAGAGGAGGAATTCTGGATTAGGGAGTGGTATTCATGACAAACCAGCAATAACTATAGCGGATTCCATAGTAAAACATTATCCAGGCATAAATTCCTTTACAGCTAATCCCTTGTTCGAAGTTTAAGGCAGATTTGTATATGATTTAGCTTCTCCTTTGCCACAATCTCTTGATAATTCCAGAAATAACCTACATAGGAACATAGAGATGTGACTTATCAATTGGTCCCTCTGTCAATTTATGAACAGATCCCCTCTGTCGCGCTGCCCTCCATAGTTTCCAGAAATAGGTAGTGATCAATATCCCAATCCGGATCGGTCAGTCTTGAGACGGAATGATACAGATGCTTTGTGACAGACCTCCAGTTCTGGTTCCTTGTGCAGAGAAAAACGTAGCGTTCTCGTGATTTAGCCAACCCAGTGATCATACACAAATAGAAAGACCAGATCCCTAAATTTACGGAACCTGCTACAGAACCTCAGAGATCTAGATGCACCCCAAAATGACTTAAAACCCAAAACTGAGAATGCGCCTCTACCCACCTCCTCCCCCTTAGCCTACTGGTTCCGATAGGATTCCCAGCTTCAACGGTGGCTTTCCGTGATGGAAAAAACCACGACCCTGCTGTATTTACTCAGTGAGTGCTCGCTGAGCGTCGAGTTGACATCGACGACATCGCCAGCTCGGCGTTTTGTGACACTTCGTGAAAAGACTATGAAACAATGAGAGACGTCACGGATGAGCTGATCTTTTGATAAGCTAAGACCGTACAGTTTGGTTTGAAATACTACTGATCTCTGATAAACAAGATAAATACTGTTGCAATTGTCAAAATCTACTGGAACGACCGAAACAGAATGCGTGCCCGAAAATACGCTTCTGAAGGGAGAAGAACGTTCCTAAAAGTTCATATACTTCACATAGAAAAGAGTGCAAGCACTCTGGAGCGAGAGATTCTTGCAAACAATGAAAGTGAGAAGGAAGCGAATACATACTCAGCAGTAATGATGACTGCGGCGAGAAGTCGGAATGCGCAAAAAAGTGGGCATGCATGTGTCGACAGTAGTAAGAAACTAAACAAGCGACAGGTGCAGCGATGTTGTATGACAGGATCTCTCAGTTTAAAAAAAAAGTCGATAAAAGTAAGAACACAAAAAAACGGAACCTATACGTAGAAGGAGAAGAAGTAAGTGAAGCTACAGAAAAAAAAGTGTCAAAACACAACCTACAACCAAAAGAACACTTAAAGAATCGAAAATCAATTGAGAAGGAAGACTTTCCCTCTGTGAAAAAAAACCAGGAAAGAAAGAAGAGTTGGAATTAATGAGAAGATAGGAATAAGCAAATTAAATAAATAAATGAGCGAATGACTGACTGAGTGAATGAATGAATGAATGAATGAATGAATGAATGAATGAATGAATGAATGAATGAATGAATGAATAGGTGAAAAATGTCAAATTTTAGAGAGCCCCTCATTTCACAACCCATCACTATCCACGTACTCAAACCTTCTCTGCTTCCCATGCTCCAAAATTACGAGTACGAAAGACATTACTGGTCAGTGCCGACAACATCAAAGGCTCCGACAAGAACGTCGTCTGTGCTAAATTAGCGCTTTTTGGTGATGAAAACGAACCTGGATAAGCGTTTTTCCCTTACGAGGGCATTCACATCGCAAAAACGACGTCATCTATCATCGGCCGTTGATGAGGTCAGAGAATCTCGTGAAAAAAAGTATGAACTTCCTCAAAAATCAGTTCTTAGAGGCGATCTGATGGAGATCAGCTATTTTTAATCTTATGCACTTACTAGTCAAAGAAAGGAAATGAAGGAAATGTAGAAGAGCGTCGAGGAGTTTAACATTCTTTGGACTCTTCGAGCAAAAGTGTATTTAGACAGAGCCTGAGTATAGAAACATCTATACTAAAAAGATGGATTTACGTACTGTACAAGGTAAGAAAAGTAGAGTACATGTAGTATTCATTCCCATCAAATATATAGAACTACTGGTGAAGACATTCATCCAGGGATGAAAAGAGTAGGGAAGGATTTCACCTCCGAGCACCTAATGAATACAGAAACGTCAACAAACAACTCATTCTCTGTTCCGGCTCGTCTGAACTAGACAAGGACATGTTCTGTCAATCGTAGAATATCACAACTAGAGCATTGAACACATAGGTAAATTAACGATAGAATGTGTGGCATTCTATACTAGATGCGTGCTTTTGACGCGAGTGCATTTACATATATGATGAGGAATATACCCAGGCGCAATCCTGACGCAGTTCAGACGCAGGCGTTCGCAACTAAGGAGTGCGGTATTTTCATTTAATGTGTCCACCTCATGAAAAATCCTCCACAAATGGATGAGGGTATCTCACGCGCGATTGACGCACAGACATAGTATAAATTGCGCTTATGATGCTTTCAGAACCAGCAACAGAGCGAGCGTGATCAGGCAGCCACGCACGCCGGGCGCATACAATCGATGACATTCTGAGATTTTCCACAATGTGATAAAAAGGACAAAAATGGCTATAGAGTACTTCTCCTCTGAAGCGAAGGTGACGGCTTGTTAAATTTTGCCAAAATGCAAGCGTAAACATATGATGGACTTTTTACGCATAATTTTGCATCCGAAAACCCATCATCAGAGAAAAAAACATCAAAAAACAAAAGATTTTATCCCTGTTAAAGAAATCGAATAATGCTGAAAATGTGCTCTGCATAGACGGGTTACAATTCCTGAAAGGAGTATTCCATACCACAATTTTAGACTCCCACATGGTTATCTAAGGAAAAAAATTCATAGGAAGAAATGATTGTCATATAAATTACTTAGGAAGAGTAAGACGCCAAAACGCATAATAGATAAGAACAGAGAATTCCAACCATTTTTTTGGAAAGAAGCTTCACTGAGTATACCGCCTTACTTCGGCATTTCCCCCCGCTGTAAATCCAAATTCACTTCACGAAGCAAATCCTCAGGTATATGTACTCCTCCAATAACCCCACTACCCCCACAAAGGTGCAGTCCCTCGACGGCGCATCACTAATTCCACACAGGCTTGGCGCCTCTCGAGATCATCCTCTGCGCAGCCGCGGGCCGCCGTCGAGGCGCCGTCCACTCGCTGCTCTTCCTGCTGCTAAGCGCACACTTCAACATATCGGCAAACACAATCACTCACACCTTTGCCGAACAGGTATACCGCACAGCGCTAATCCGGCAACAGGAAGTGCTAAACCATATAAGCACGCGAACGAGTATCGCCCGGTTTAGTTACCCAAGTCGGTGAAGATGTCGTGAAGAGCTGGCATTTTGAACGGGTAGTACAGTGAGAAGCGGCGGATTATTGTCTTGGCAATCCCCCAAGTGCTACCCTTCGGCGAAACCCAAACATTTGCGCGATGCAACGTACGATATGCGATAGTCTTGACCGATACGGACACACATCGTAAACGCCTTCATGTAACAAACGACCTCGCACGCCAACCACATCCATCACCGTCACCGCTGGACCAAGTCCGATTCGAGAAAATGAAAATAGGAACAGGTGAAAGGCACGTGGCTCGGGAGAATTATTGCCAGGATGCGCCGCGCTATAAATTGTTTCAAGGAAATTTCGGAATGTTTTGGCGAACAACGAACTAGTAGTGCAACGTACATAGAGCAAATGCTAATGTCACTGAGATTCGTCTGTTACCAATTATGAGATGTTGTTATCAAACAACCAGAAGGTATTCGATACGCTGATACCAGAGTATCATGTACTTTAACGGAGTAAACAGAGCAACAACAAAACAAAGTGAGGGAAAGAAAATCAAAAATAGGACTTTTCAAGTCGTCTAAAACTAAGTGTACGTTTTTATCCGTCTCTCACGGAATATAGCAAATGAAGACTAAAGTGCAGGAGAGAATATATTTTATTCAGTGCTGATAGATGTAGGACTGCTTCGTTTTTGTTTTGTTTCCCACGTTCAAGAGAATATAATATTTTCAAGAGAAATTCAGATTGAAACGGCCGAGGGAGGTACTGCGAGAATGGTACGAAAAACTGATATCTTTGTTACCTTTTGGGCCTGAAAGTTCGGAACTTCAAAAATAAATTTATTAAAAATTATTTTATTTTCAGGCGCAAAACCTCCGAAAATACTTTAGAAATTGGCATTAAAAGCAAAGGAACTAAAATCAAGTTCGTCTAAAATTTTAGTTTTATAATGAGGAGATTTTGGAAAATTTTAGAGGAGTGTGAGTGGGGAGGGCACACCGCAAACAAGCCCGCCCATTAGTACCTTTCTATACATTTTAACCAGTTTATGCAGAGGGTAAGGGTAGAGCAAAATATTTAGAGCGGAGCGAATTATTTAGCAATCAAGTTTTAACTGGAGAACTGAGAAAACTTTCAATTGGCTATATCATGCGAAAATATCTTTTGCTGATATTGAACAGACAGATAAGAACAAATGCAATTACTACCAAACAACAACGAAATGAAAGAAAACTTCATCAAATAATTCAAAGATAAGGTTTCACAGTTGTGGAATAGCCGATGAAGGTTTCTCAACTTTCTCCACGGCGAGCGCTTTCACGCACGACATGTTTTCATACGATAGCGAAAAATGCGTGGAATCAGTGTTATGCTGACCGCAAGCATCGCAGCAAACAACAAAACGCCCGTGTTTATCCAGACCGTTGTTTTCCAGTTATTTCCATGTGTCAATGTGGTAACGCTTGCATATGGTAGATCAGTGGTCATAAAAAACCAGCTAAATTTTTGAGCCCACATCAACAAATTGGGACACTAGGATAAAAAAAATCCGTGGAATGTCATGAAAAGTCCACCTTCGTTTTATTCCTAGCTACACATGCATTTCCTAGTGGTTGTTGAGAAGCGAATTTAGCAAAACATCTCATCTCTAGTCGGAAGGGGAGAACATCAATGGAGTTCGAACAACCAACAAAAAAAAAAGAATACAAGAAAGTTTAACAACAAATGAGAGGCGGTCAGATAAGATATTCGATCGGCAAGCTGAAGGTAAGTCAAAAACAGAATGACATGTTGCAAAACCTTTATTCCTCCAGAAGCGTAGGACTGTGGGTACTTTAGCAAATGACTCCCTTCAGTTCGAAGAAGGCAAGAGACTTTTTAAGTAACTGCGCCAGTATACCTTCTCAATTATTTCAAATCGGATATGATTTATAGTTGAGTACCTTTCTGCTTTTCAGGAGTGAAAAGTTCATCTGAGCATTCCTACCAATGCTCTTTGCTCTCCTTGGCATAGCATGCATAGCTTCGCTAAAAATATCGAAAAGGAACAGCTGTGCAACTGACTCAGAGGATTGCAATTTCGCTACGACACGCATGAGCAGAAGGAAGTAAGAAAAATCGCTCATGAAGAATGGCCCGAAGGAATCGCTGGGCATCCGTGGAATTGTTCTGGAAGCGTGAACCCAATTCATGACGGAGGTCGTATAACGGATGAGTTGATTGGATCATCGTAGAATGAACACTCATACGTTGCCTTCATTACTGAGCCCTGCGATAGGACAATGTGCATTCACCTATCTGAATCGGCTAATCCTAGAGAACATGAATTCATTGTAAGTAAATTTCCAATTCTGCACTTTTCACATAATTTCTCAAATTTTTAAACCACTTCTAACGTCGACTTATAAAAATACAACGACCAGAGATTTTTTGAATGAATTTTCCGGTCCTTCCCTACTCACTCTTCTCCCCTTCAACAAACTTGTTTTTCTTTCATAGCCCTGCTAACCTAAACTGAATACCACAACCCCCAGCACAATGTCCACGGGATTTCTTGCTTGCTCTCAGGCTGTGTGGCCCGCGCTGTGTGGGTCAAATTTCAGCCGGAGTGCCGAAAAAAACGTCTCGCTACCGATGAGGTGAAATCGGACCTCCCCATTCAAATAATTCATGTGCACCCTAAAGGACATTTCGCATTATGCCGTTGCTCGACTACCGTATCAGCTGCCTTTGCACACTTAGATACATACGTGCAAACATGTGACATGATATGTGCAGAGACACCTGAGAAGCAGATGAGATTTTTCCAGCATGGTGTTCCATAGTTATTGTGGTCACTGTAACGCTTGGGTCCTGGCATAAATTCAGAAACATAAAAACTAAGGAGTGACTGGATACAGATGAACCTATACATTTGCGTAGTGGTCTATTCCTGGGCATAATCATCCTTGAATTGAGCAATCTTCAGTATTGACGAGGATCAAGCGAACAGAATTAATAGTCAAAATAAATAAGATACTTGAATGAAATTCGCTTCTCTGGTTAGGATAAATCATAATTGTCGAACTGGTGGAAAAGTGAGAAAAAGAAGTAGAATAGAAGGATGAAGACGGAAAAGATCTCATTACGAGGCTTTATTAGGAGAAAGAAGAAATCAAGAGAAAATAAAGCGCCGAAAAAATAGAGGAACAGTTACTCAACTATTCAGAATAACCTACAAACGAGTAAATCTACTGTATAAATACTTGGCTATATGAGGCTATACCTAGCAACTTTCACCTTCCACACCTTCCAGAGAACGTAAGATGTGAAATTCAACACATGGAGGAGATCACGACTTCAACGGTGAGAAATATGGGTGACATTCTCGGAGAAGGGAGAGGAAACGTTGGAGTTAGGACAAAGAAATGAACGAAGAATAAGAAATAGGTAGATAAAGAGATGAAGCATAAATGAGGAAAAATTATGAGGATTTTGAGCACGGGATAAAAAAATATGTACGTTACAAATGCAAAGAAATTAATAGCGTTGAACAGCGAGGGTCACAGGTTAAAAAGCATTTATGGGCCGTACACAATAAGGTGAGAAGCTAAGGGTATAGCCAAAAATAGGCAAAAGAAAGAGTACTGAGAAAAATGGGACAGATTTAAAGTGATAGTAAAAAATTAGATTACCCATGGAGTAGAACTCATGAAAATACGAACCTCCATCTCTAGGGCACTGCAAAATCGACATGTTACGCCAAGAAGTCCGATTTTTACCCTACATCTTAAATTCGAAATCATTTCTGACAATTATGCATACAGATCTAACTAACAATTCTTTCATCAAACAACATTGATTCCTATTGAACCAGCTCTATCGTGAGGGTAAAAAATTTTCTAGCAGAAACTCTTTCCGAAAACTAGAAGTTAGTCCAGTATTCCCCCTCACTAATCTTTCTCTCTTATCTATTCTTACAGCTACAACTGACTCTTTCTTGAACGAGAAAAACTTACAATATTCTTTTAATTTCCTCATTCTTCTTCCCTCTGTCAGAAAGAACAAAGCGCTCTCACAAATTCCTCGCGTGCTCGGCATGGCGTCGAAATTTATGACGGCTCGCGGTCGATTTTTTATGCAACGAATTTCCGATCGGACCATAGAGGCCTTGCGGATGGTCGTGGGGCCCTCGCACTTCAAAGGCTCATCACATCACAAATTCAGGAAGAAGGACGAATAGGCGAGGCCCAATCGGAAACAGAAAGAGAAAAAACAGGAGCAGGGAGTAATTTTGAGGAAAGAGGGTAAGAAGTAGACACAAGAATAGCTGAACAACGAAAAATAAATATACTTACATGATGAAAGAAAGCTGAATGGAGGGGCATTCAACACAAGAAGTCACAAGAAAGAAATCCTACCTGTACAGATACCGTGTTCATTTTCATCGTTCTGTTGTGTACATCGTAGATGTGCGGCACAGACGCCCGCATCCGCGCCGCATATGTCGCCTTCTTGTCGAACGCATACCTTAACAGACACTGATTAGAAGAATCTATAGAGGAAAAGAAAGAAATTCAAAAGCCATGACAAAGGCCTGTACTGGTAGAAAATATTTGAAAATGAGTCCAAGTACCCACGAATAGTGAGGACAACTGAAACAATTTTTTCTGGTGCTGGTGATTAGAGTTATCCAGATTTGAGGTTCACATTTTGAAACTAATCTATAGAACAGATGATTCAACTATAAAACGTTTTCTAGGAAACGAGGGATGATTTGAATGATAATCGCAGAATTCCAGAAAAGACAGAAGTAAGTCAACGAAAGTACGTTCAAAGATTAGAGTTGGAGAGATAGAATTTTTAGAATATTTTGCAATTTGTTCAAGCAGTTCCCCAGATGATCTTCATCGGAATCATGTGCACGGATATATGCAAGGACGTCAGGAAGGAAACACTTCAGATTTAAAGCACTCAAGAAGAACAACGATAATTAAAGAGGTTGAAAGACTAGATAAGGAAAGACAAAGGCCAAATGAGTGCTGCTTCAGAAGGCAAAAGAGGCGAAAGGAAATGGGACATATACGGAAGAGAATTGCTCCATTTATCAAGAGCAAGGCGCATCGGTGAAGAAGCTTCAAGAGCGCTTCTTCATGGCTTTGGTAATCCAACTCTAACAGAATTTCGTCTACGAAAAGTTCTAGTTGGAAACGTTTCCGCAGCTGAGTTACCAAATAATCAACTTTTCTCACAGAAATTCCTGCTCGATAAAGTTTGGCTGGGAGCTCGGAATTTACGAATAATACTTCCAGATTCTCACGAATGTCCCGTCCCTCATCGGCTTTCAAAGCCCATAAGAACCTCTTCCCTAGACACCTACACGTTCCGGTGCCCCCTCTGCGCCCTGTGCTATTGTTTTAACAAGTGTGGGTTGACTGATGATGCAAAACAATGCCTCATCAAAACTTTTCGGAAAATGTTTTCACGCGTCATGTCGATGACGCCCACAATTGGAATGTGCTCAATGAACTGTTTTATGCCACCCACAGAACACTAAGTGGGAGCACTTGGAGCCGTGCAAACCCTCCTACTAAGACATGCTGCAAATCAGAAGCTTTCCAAAGGCCTAGGATTCTAACAATTTTGATCTATTACTCAGCCGCTGCTACTTCTACGCAGTCACAATTTGATGTTCTTCAGGAGCGTTTTTCGTCAAACTGGCACAATAGAAGAGCATCTTTAGCATTGGAGTGCTCAGAAAAATGTAAGGGATAAGAATGTTTAGCTATCTCCTCCTCCTCTCTCTCTCTCTCTCTCTCTCTCTCTCTCTCTCTCCCCCCCCCCCCCCCCCATCAACCGAAGAGAGTGGACTTCTGCAAAACTGGAGCCGGACATTCAGCAGAGCTGGAGAAACCCTGGAAGCCCTCCCAGATATCATTTTCCTTCGAAGAAGATGGCAGACACTTTCTCTTTTCTTGTACTATTTCTACTAAATCAGGGATCATTCATAGACGTCAATCGGATAACCAGTTCAGAGAGCGAATAAAGAAAATCTTTCCCCCAGACCATCCTTAAAAACATGTGAAAACTCGTCCGAATGGAAGGCTTCACGAAAATAAAAGCCTCAAACTAGAAGCAGCTATCCTTTGTCAAATCTTGTGAAAATCCTCCACAACTGTGGACTGCAAATCTCGAGAACAAAGGATACTCTTTCATTAGAAAAAGAAAGAAAGAAGGCAAAATGTTCGGCGTCGTAACCGCCCGACCTCTATTCTTAAAAGAATATGTTGATCTTGAAGTTAAAGTTCCACAATTATCTGGAAGCTCATGAAATATCCTAGAAAATATACCCTTTACAAATGAGAGCATTTGTGTCTTAGAGTGCCTCAAAAATGTTTTCACAAGGTATAGTTGAGGAAAACAAGTTCCTCAATCAGAACAATATACTGGGTATTAGTACCCCCTTCCAAGTATGGGATCAAAATTTCCTTGGAAGTCCCCATGAATTTACTGCACAGCAACATCTCCGCTTTGCCCTCAACGCCGTTTTCCACAAACCTCTAGAATCATGTGGATATTCAAACGGCGAAACGTCTGGCTCAGTTTAAAACTCAATGGATGCGTTCTTACGTATAAGAAAAACGCTCCAAAATGATCCAATGTGTCAACCATCAAAACGCGGCCGCAAAGCGAGGCACATTTCGATGATGGGCAATACGGCAGTGGTCGAGAATGAGATGCGAAAAATCACCTGGCTGTTCATTGACATTTCTCTATTCTGCATATCCGAGAATCCATAAAACTTTTAAGTTATTGCAACTATGTGTTAACGACTGATTAATATGAAACGCTGAGTAACAATCGCGCATTTTGAAAAGTGAGCAACAAACATTTTTTTCTCAGGAAGTCCCATTTCCCCATTATTCAATGTCTACAACAACGAATCTTACCTAACTTCTTGAAAACAACTTAACTTCTTGAAAACAAAACTTGTCCCACTTGGTTCGCCCAATCTGCAATCCTTTTATTCTTTCAATTCCTAAACTCTTTCTTAGTAAAAAAAAAAGGTTTCGGTAAAATTTTGCACTGTACCTACTCATGCCCACTACCTACCCATGCCTAGCCCTTACAACGAAGTAAGTAGATGTGTAGATCAGATAACTATAGAAATATTTAGCGCATTTGTCAAGACAATTCCTTCCGAACCATCGGAGAAGGAGCAATGTTCTCCAATCAGCAATGGAATAGAGTCAAACTCTCACCCATTTCAATTCATCCAATCTACTTTGTAGAACAGAAGATAGAAGGAGAGAGTAGTGTCAAATAATCTTTTTTAGACAATTATCATAACTGCAGACTGCAACTCTATCCAGCATGGTGAAAGATTGCTTTTAGAGGAATTCTCGGACACGAATTTGTTGAGCTCATAAAAAAGGCAACTCATTAAAATCTTGTGAAACTGCACGGATCATGCTTGTCGACTGGTATCAACCAGATGTTCAGAGATATGAAAAAAAAATTCACCTCTATTCACCACTAACACATCAGATTCTGCACAGTTAGCTACGGCAGGAGACACCGTCCCAGATCCCATGAATTCTGCAAATTCATTCATGACGCAATTTTCTGAGAGCGTTCTCCTTATTGGAGGCTTCTACAAACGCGTTAGCCTCTTTAAAGAGGTTTTCTGCGTAAGAATAGAGTAGACCGAAGACCTCGTGTGGCCCTAATTTGTAGTTAGTTTAAATAGTTTCCTAAATTTTAGTGGAAAGAAGCATTGAAACCCCCATTATACTCCAAATATGTATATAGCTCCATATGTGTATAGGGGATCATCCTAGCCAGTCGAAACTATTGCGCTCTTGTCATATTGTAACACTTTGCCGAACCTAAATTTTATGATTGTTGGTGTAGTTGGAGTACGCGAATGATGGTGGTCCGGAAACAGCCTTGAGAGTGGTTGTCTAACTCATAACCAACGGATTGAAGAGCGGCAAAATACCAAAGACCAAATCACAAACTACTCTTACAAACTAATACCAAAGGCTTTCAATCCTTCTATTGCACCATTTTTCATCCTATTCATACCTTTTCGAAATTTCGCTGAAACCAATCCCTGCAGTCGCCCTTCGAACGTTCATCAACTCTCCCTCTCTAAGCCAACGGCACTTTTGCTCCATCCGAGAGCTGCTTCACCTCAATCGGCGCCAACCAGTCGATTCGCTCTACTGCGTGGTGGCTTGAACAAATAACGCACTACGCACTAGCTGCAGCAACAACGATCCCTTCTCTTTTTCGTTTTCCAGGTACAACAGCCGGGGTTTGGCCGACTTTTTCCTGCAAGCACACTCTCCAGCACAGCTAAAACAGACAAAGAGGACGCTTTTGTGCGCACCAGCGAAAAATTCCCATTACTGATAAAAATACTTGCCAGCAGGAGCGCTACTAAACCACCACTGGATGCAGATAACCAGGTGCGGGGGTGGGGATTAGCTTCCACTCTAAACATGTTCTTCTAGGCAGTTAAACAGCACTGGAACGCTTCTTATACATAGTGACGAGGCGCTTAGACCGTTCTTTCATACCGCTCTCTAACTGAGTGTGTGTTTACTTAGAGAAACCCACAAAAACAACACTGCTAGAGTCATTCACACAAAAAGACACTCAAGCGATTCGCGTACTTTGTCGTTATTCCCGGAAAGAGTACCTATCACCAGGACCGTGGAGAAACCACGGGAAAACCCCGGAAGCGTCTGCGAAAACTCTCCCAAGCTGAAACTTGAACTTGCATTACTTCTGTAACTAAATTTCACAAAACAAAACCACCAAAGTAATTCCATCAATCTCAGCTGAGACAATGTTCAGGCGTTCAAATCCATCGATAACTGACAGGTTTTGCGTGGAGGAACCGTGCAGGGTTCAAAAACTTGACTTTATTGTTGTAAGCCCGTCAAGGAGATGTTCCAAACGTTAAAAAGTACATTTACAAGTACAAGGTGATCTCCCAGCGGGATTTGAATGGAAATTGGAGGCTGTAGCCAATCCGAAAGTTGAAAATTGAGTTATCCAAGAAAAATTAGGGGAAAAAATCAGCTGATTTCATAGAAAAAGCGAACGTAAATAAGTGTTGGGAAATTTACCGAAATGCAGTGATTATTTACTCACAGAACGACGCCGGGTAAAGGATCAACGATATAGTTGTGGGCTATGGGGAACTCTACACCCTTTCCAGAAATTCTCATGAATCCCACTGCAGACAGTTGACATCAAATCACGGAAGGAAATGGGTCAAGGGTTTGGAAAATCAAATCCATCCACATAACATAGATCCACACCTCCCTCAATAACCTAGTATTGTCCTCGATCAAAACAACCATTGGGGCATATCTGCTGCAAATAAAAAATTTGAATGGTTAAATTCATCCGTTTTTCCTACTGACTGACATCATGAGTTTTAAGAAGTAGTGCAGTACAGTACACGAAAGTGCAGAATCTACAGTAACCTTCCAGCATGTCCAAAAATAAAACCAAAATCGAATCTTCTGTAGAACGAAGACCACCGCTATCGCACATGTACTTGACGACCTTGAGCGTGCAGTTTTTGACATTTTGGTCTCGATGATTTATGTGCGATTCCCTCGATGGGAAAGAAAGATGAGCAGAACACAGGGATCAGTTGCCCGCAGTCGCCAATGTTGTCCTAAGGAAAGGACTCCGCAGGAGACAGAAATTTCCAAAAACTCGTCGATTTGTGAGGCTCTTACGGTCACGACTAGCTGGATTAATGAGTACGGCTTGGGAAGGGGAAAGGAATCAGATCGAAGGTGATCAGAGACTGAATTTCTTTGTGATCAGATTATTTAGGAAGCCAGAATCAGGCGGCAGTGCCTAAATCCTCTGTTAAACCCCAACAATTCAAGAATTATTTACAATTTATTGGTGACAGCTTATCAAATGGGCTCAAACGGCTTCTTTCGATTAATTGAAACTTCTTGGAAGGTTTCCCACATCGAACCAAATCTTTGCATCTTCTTAATCAGGGAATGAGAAAGGGAATTCCCAGCCTGGTTGCCATGCAGCTTCATGTAAAAACGTCTATGAACGTCTAATTATTCTCAATTACGCTGAAAAGATTAGAGAAGCTCTTCGACGGAAGGGTAAGCTAAGCTGCAATTATCTTGAAATTGGGGAGCAATTAGCGCGAACGGGCAAGTGACAGCTTATCAAACGTGCTCAAACGGCTTCTCTACACTCGATAACCTCAGAGCATGGAAAAGAAGAGAAGTTAAAGTATAAACTTTAAAAAATGATGCAACTGAATTTATAACAAGAATTGATCAGTGGGAAGCCAGCGAGCGCTTTTTGAACCTTAGAAATCTTAGGCTAGGACCCATAGCTTTAGGTTAGAACCTAAGCAATAAATCAGACCTAATGGGCCAAACTGACGAACAACTCAGCCTCAGAATAGTAACGACTTCTGTACTGCAACAGCTTAGGAACATACAACTTACATAGATGAGAAGATCAAATAGTTTTACCAATTTTCAAATAAGCAAGTCCATAAAACTATGGAAAACAATAAAGTGAGTAGGAAAAAGGGAATTTTGGCTCAATTTTTTTCACTGATCTGAAAACAGGGTAGAAGTAGAATAGAACTCTGGAATCACACAGCCTCCGGAGAAGACAAATGAGTCACACAGCCTCCGGAGAAGACAAATGACCACTAAATTTACAATTCCCTGAGCTGATATTCTAATCCTTGGAAGGTGATCCTGGGAAAATGATGTACCCATGGAGTGGAGAGAGAGAGAAGAGCATTTTAAATCTTACATTAGATCAGCTAAAGAACAGGGGCAAGAATGATCAGCTGAGATCTCCATAGCTCTTGAACGGAACTTGAACCCTCACTCTAACAAGAACGCGAAGAAATAATAGATTTTTTGTTTACTTCAACGCAGAGAGGCACAGGATTTCCACAGCAATTCCTCACATTTGACTGTGCAAATCTTAATAGATCGTGAAAAGTTCTTTCCAAAAAGGTGCTAATGCCCTATGCTTTTAACTAGCCGCTAAATTACAGGCGAGTAAAGTGTACGAAAAAGTGCATTTTTCCTGTTTGGGGTCCCAAGCAGTCCCAAGCACCAGTTTAGGTCAAAATGACCGGTCATGAGAGCTTTTCTAAATTAAGAGCTCCAAAAATGCGAAGAGGTTCATTCCTTTCAGTTTTTTTTTCACGACGGCAGGAAACAACTCGCGTATCTGAGCCAGTCCTTGAATTAGCATTAAAATTATCCACTTACTGAAATGGGCGGCAATCTAACCACCAATTTAAAAAAAGGAAAAGTTTTAGGTAAATCTATTGAGGATCGAAAAGCCGTCTAGAACTGCGGCCGCTCCTCTCTTTCATCCTTATCTTGCAAATATGAACAAAGCTAAGAAACCCCACTAGACATAATGGCTCCCATCCGCGCATCTTTGTACCACAGGTTTCGCAGTGAAATGGAGGCAATTTCGGGTTATTTTCAGAGAGACCTTGAGCATAACGTACATGAGATGGATGGATGCCCTTGAGAGGAGTTTCAATTTTAAATGCAGGCTACAAAAAAGGAAAGAGCAATTCTAAGGACTTCATTTCAGCATTCAACCTGGGAATACAATGAGACAAAGACATGTAACTTTACGTCCACACCAGGGATGAGCGGAAGCGTTGCAAAAAACAGGAAGTCAGTAAAGAGTAAAAACAGCATGTATGAGTTGACGTAACTCAACCACTGCCAATCCTTCAGAAATCCGGAAGTCGGAAGCTCGCACAGCGCCAGGATTCAAAAACTTCCGAACTCCCGAAACTGAAGTTCCGCTTATGCCTGGTCCACACGCATGCCTCAAAACAGCGCAGCAGTTTGTTGAAGTAGAACGGCTCAGGAAAGGCCACCAATTTTTCAAGTTTTCACCTCACGAGCTAGTGGTTCCGTAACTTCGCCCAGTCCACGTCCACCTTGTGCGCACCTCCACCCTGTTGGGGGGGGGGGGAACACCTGCTTCATTAGCCTTACCAGAATTGAATAGCCTGATGCTCCATTATTTTCAGAACCCAGTCTGATTAACAAACTTACAATGACTGCGCTAAAAAAGGAAGAATAAGAAGAATATCTAGCCAAAGTGCTCATTTGCAACAAGATATCTAAAAAGCTATGTAATTTGCAATTTTGGTCCCTACTCCTTTGTTCGGAATTTCTATTCTATTCTCTATGATCAGTTATACTTTTTTCTCGGACAGTTGACAGTTGGACTTAAAACATGCTGCAATGCTAATTCTGTCAGAATAAAAGCAAACGCCTCAGACAACGCCGCAATGACAGATTCAGCTAACAAGTATGATAAACATCAAAAGCTAGTCGGAAAGACATGTACTTGTCTGGACAATGTGCTGGACATGCAGAACATTGACTTTAATCCAACTCCGCAACTACATAAAAATCTCGGTACCCGCCTCTTGCAACATTCAAATCATCCCAATTTTTTGGTTAGTTAACATCATCTCGACAGTTTCTTCCCAGAACATGCTCAAATTTCCTGCGGAGTGTCAGAAATCTCTTTTGAGCGTTCTGGCCTTTCCACCACCTCTACACGAGACTGGCGCCAATCTATTTCAGGATGCCGCGCCCAAAAAGTGATCCCCTGTCGATGGTGCATGTGATGAAGTCTCATAGCGAGTCGGGATCGACGGACGCAATCATCGAAATAGGCAAACAAAAGGCGCCTCGGAGCCGGCGAGCTGCTGGCCGGCTGCTGTTTGACTCTTCACGATTCGCGAACGTTTCGACATGTTTCTCGAGAGTCGCGAGCTCACTAGTGCACATCACTGCGCTATCGATCAATGGAGTAGATCACACATTAGGGGTCAGAGGAACTTATGTCCTCCAAGATTATGGTATAGTAGTTAAAACCAAGCAAGGGACAGGTAAATCTCTGAAAGAGTGGGACTGCTGTCTCCATAGTTAAAACCAAGCAAGGGACAGGTAAATCTCTGAAAGAGTGGGACTGCTGTCTCCAAAGTTAGTTATTCCAGAGGCTAATTTTGCAGTGCGATGAATTTGATCTACAGGGAGATCGATAGCTCTGAATCAAATGGGCGAGGAGGTGAGCCCACATATGCGAAAAAAAAGAATCCAACAGGGATATGAAGGACTATTCTAAAGATAGCAGTTCTAAATTTGCCTAAAGTGAGAATTTGGTAGTAAAAGCGCTGAAACTACAAGATCATCAGGTTCTGGCATGATAACAAGCTGGATTAGCCATGCTCAATAGGAGTTTCACAGGACAACATGAAAAGTCCAGTCTAATGAGCAGGCAGGGTAGTTTCTGAGCATAATAGTTCCAAACTCAAAATAGGCACTGCTCAGTGGTTTGACCTTCAACAGACCCTGATCACCCAGCTCGTTATCTCTCATAGTTATGCACGAACCACAATTCATTCTACACCAGAAAATTAGATTGGGACCATTTGGTAACCGGATTGAATGCTTAAACGTTGTTTAACAGTTAATTCAGTAACCTGATAAGCTAGAATGATGACTAACCAAATTTGTATAACATATAGGGTAGAAAGAATGAGGAAACACTTGAAGAGAGAGCAGTATGGACTAGATCAACAGGAACAGCTCTGAGGCGGATATCAAAGCGCTTATTAGGTAACAAAAAAAGATATAACCTGTAATTAAAAGCTTTTTTTCTTTCGAGAGAAAATTTCAGTTTGAGAAGAGGCAGAGGAGAGGATAGGGTAAGAGCAAAGGGTTGAATGAAAAAGTTTTCAGAAGGATCACATCAATAGATCGAAACGATTTTTAATTATTACCTGCAAAGCCACGTCAAAACCTGTTAAAACACACTATGGCAAGACCTGCCAGGTAACGAAATGAGTAGTGGCAGGGAAAATCGATAGGATATAGAGTGGTAGATCAAACTGGTCAAAACAGGTTTGATATGACCGAACAAGCCCGAGGAAACTCGTCCGAATGTTGGTAAAAACCAGATAAAATGACAAAAATCAGAGTACAACAGAAGTAAAGCACTCACCGGACAACATCCGCACTGATCGAGTACCGTATGTTCGCACTGCGGTTCTCTGCATACAGGACATCGCTCGGGGCACTCGTGCTGCTGATCGTGTTGCTGTAGTAGCGAATCGATGTGCGCAAAGTGCTGCGCGAGTAGCGCAGCGAACGTCGCAGCCGCTGTCAGCCACCACAGCCACCGCCGCATCTATCGCCTCCTAGAGTCGTCGTCCGCGACGAGCAGCAGCCGGCATTCGCGCGCTCTCGCCGCACCGCCCGGCTCAGCCACCGACACTCTGCGTCTCTGCCGCGCGCGGCGCACTCACACAGCGTCTCGACGTCGCGTGCTCTCTCCGGCCAGCACACTCTATCGCCGCTCGTGGACACGCCCACTGGACACGCCCACTTCTGCCGAATGAGACACGGGGGAGGAGCGATGAAGCAGAGAGTAAATACGGACGTCGGTTGACACGGTAGTCAGCTGGAAATAATTTTTTTCGTTGCATTAGACAAAGAACGGGACGAGGGAGTGTACGAATACGAGGAGACGCAGAACATATAGAGGAAATGAAATTGAACGGAGTGTTGCGAAATCTGTAAACGCGTATGGATAACAGCGATCGCATGCTAGCAATGAGAAAAAAATGAGTCAATCAAGAGGGACTGAGTGAGCCTTAGAGGAAATCCACGAAGATTCAAGACTATAAGGGAATGAGGGAGGGTGTTAAAAAATCGACAATTTGCACTCTGTTTGAGTGAGGACAAAAAAGAAGTTCTCACAGATTTAAAATTCCATAGATCAAAAAATCCTTGCAAGTAGAGTGGGGATTAGAGTGAGAGTAGCAGCAAGAGCGCAAAACCGAACAAAAAGAAATAATTTGTAAAAAAAAATGAACAGCCATGTTGGAGAATTTATTCACGTGGATAACCTTCCCAACGTGGTTGTTAACTTGATCGCACAAGTGGAATGGAGTTTACTCAAGAATAGAACGAGTAAAGTTAGAAAATGTCGAGAAAGATAATGAAATTATCAGAAACTATAGAGGGAATAAATGAAAGATGATATGCGCGTCAGAAAAACTGGTAATAAACAAGGAATGCTGAACGTCTACATCCTAGACCGATCATAGCATAATAGATGAGAATAACCCAGGAAATAAATGAATGGATGAAGGAAAGAAGAAATGGTGAGTGGAGGAATATGAACTATTTAGCATCATGGATTATTTCGGTAGGTTTAAGATGGAAAAAATGTAGGAAAATTTCTCTGAAAGCGAGTAATCACTGCGAAAAAGAGAAAACTTCGCCCGATGCTGAGGAAGAGGGAAGGTTTCCACTGTAGCGGACACGAAATAAACTATTAGAAACCAGATGAACAAAAAAAAAACTCGAAAAATAATTTTAAAAAGTTAAGAAATAATTTATTGAGCAGTAGTTTCTGAATACGAAATGGACCAGTTCCCTCACCAATGTAATGACTTCATTCCGGGCTATTGGGAGTGTTAGAAACCCCTGAAAAGCTTCATGAGTTCCACAGCACAGACAGTTAAATAAGAACATTTTCGACTTCACAGGAAAAAGCTTCTGAAGAGTATACCTACCGTAGTCCAAGTGTGGATACAACAGTACGGCAAACGAAGGATTTCGCTCACTCGAATACTATTTGGTGGGTACTGCTAGGCCTTATTAGGCATGAATCAAAGCCAGTAAAAGTTTTCGGCACTGATAAGCCAGGAAACTTCCATTTCATTCCTAAACTGTCGCCAGAAGGAAATGCTGGAGAAATGACTCGGCATGAGTCATCACGGCATCAAAAAACGCGGCAGAGTACTGTAGCTGCAAAGCACATGCTGGATAGATAATCGTAAAATGTGAAGTTAGTGCAGAATCGCGTGGTAATTTTCTCCCCAGCGGTCTTGGAACCCAAAATAACGGAGTTCTCAATGCAAATTAACAGCAGAGAGGGAATCTCTGCCAATAAAGGTCCTCCACAAATCATTTATTCTACACCAACATTTTACCCTTGCCATGGTAACTTTATATCTTGTATAAGGGAAAATCAGTTTGCATAGCCACAATGTTCAGGTTCTTCCAAAACCATTATATTTGCTCAACGCTCGGACCGATAACTACAGCAAAACATCGATCTTCGTTTGATACTGTAGTCTATATGTACAGTACCAGGCACAAATGAGACATAATCACAAGTAGCGTAGCATGCGCTAGCAATAGGAAAGAAAAATCTATTGTGGTGATTTTTCTAACGTCGATTGTGCTACATTGCTTCCTACAGGTGATGAAAAGTCCACGGGAGAAAGCGAGCAAAAAAAAAAGAACAAAGTAATCCAGCATCTGGAAAATTTTGAGAAGTAATAACTACCAAAGCTGCAAAAAGACCTGTAAAAAATCGGGTATATAAATAATCAGGAGGAAGGAACACATTAAGGAATCAAGAGCAATATCGTCGAGACTTCCACAACGAAACATTATCCCGAATTCCTAGCAACGGATAAAATTTCTCGGGTACAAACGCTCAAAATTTTTCAGAAGAGAGAGAAAATCACAAAATTCCATCGTTAAAGTTTGAGACGTTGTAGAACTCAATGAAAGCTTTTGGATCTACTTGTTCTTTTTTGCACTGCAACAGACATCAGCGAAATTCTCAACACCTTTTAAGCGTAAGCCGTTGATGTGTTTTGAATTTGAACTTGCATTCTTCGACTCGCTGAATTTTTTGTCAATCCTTTTTATATTCTCCAAGTTTAGTGAGGTGAACAATTGTAGGTAATTACTTACTAAGTAGCAAAAAAAATTTAGCCGCAGATTTGAGCACTCTGCAGAAGTTCTCGTAATAACTAACACATTGGATGTCGATAATACATATGTTAGGAGGTGCTAGAGAAAAGTACAGCGATAGTAATTGAACTGAAGTTATAGTTCTATCTATAATATATACAAGCAGAAGTCTCGTTTAACTGTGTAATTACTCTGCGTCTACGCCCAAATCGCAGACTTGTCGTAAATAGGTATCTGTGAGGATTAAAATAGAATGAACAAAATGCCAGATATGAAAATGTGTTGAAGAGATGAAAGAAAAGACATTTCACATGATGCTAACGATTTCTCTCAGGGCACAAACCACGAAAGGCGAGCAAAGGCGCGGGGACCAGTTCTCGCGCAACATTGTTCAAGTCTGTGCTCTTGCCAAATCATAGGTAGACCTAACGCAACGCTTAATAACAGAAAATGCTTTCACACTATCGAATGAACTTTGCTCAATGTAAGATATTTCTGGAACCACTGACCACCCAGTTCTACAAGGATAACCGGCCGCCTGGCAAGTCATGAGTCGTCGTTGCACATCCTACTGCGACAATAAAATATCACATTTCTGACAGGATGAGACACATCTCAGCTAACGATGAAATGCAATTTCAACGATGTGCCTCTGAAAATCGCACATGCCGAAATCCATCGAGTGCAAGTTGTGATTCTCTCGAAGTATGCAGCAAAGGCTGCAGCAAAATCCTTCACCAGCATGCATGAGGTTTATGCCGACAAGAATCTCGCCGGATGACAAACCACACTGATACACCTAAATCTTAAAAGGAGTGCAGAGTTTTGTTTGAGATTTCTTTCTGAGGATCGCACATATGTTCGAGGTTTTACTCTAGCAATTCCAAAACAACAAATCACCGGTAGAAGTTTAGCGGATGGATGATTGATAAAAGTAGCAGTTCCCTGCTATTCAAAAAGAGCGTTGCAAAAATCGCTGCCTTTGATAGAGCAAAAAAAATCAAACAAAGTAAAAAACCACGACTAACGAACCAGCACATTGTCTGTGAAACTCTAAGATTCCTAAAGACTTTTTGCTCCAAACCTCTGTCCACTTAGTTAGCACCTTCTTTTCAGAGAAAAACCCATATCTTTATATGATTGCGAAAAACTAGGTGGTCTTCGATGAACATATATTTGACCCATTAATCTTCAAACATCCGAAAAAATGTGACAACGACTCGTTAACCAAGATATAAACGAATAGTAAAAAAAAACTTCACCTGAAAAACGCTAGAGAAAACGAAACGAGAATAACGACACTAGATCTGTAATAAATGATCCCAGCATTATTTCATCTTGAAGAACCCAAAGAATCTTCGAACATGTTTTTCGCCGAAAACTCATAAAGGGCTCGGCACTATTGCACACTGCGAACCTCAAAGCTTTGAGAATTTTTTTTTCTCCGCTGAAAATTTGCACGGTAACGAGTAGTGCCCCACTGTCATAGTATCCCAGAATAGTGCTCTACTGTACGATGACTGTAGCTGGCCTACAAGAATTGTATTTTCCTCGCGCCCTTTCAAAGCTCTGCTTCTACACAGGTGAGCTTACACACATATTCATATTCAACAATTATTTCGGCTGTATCGTGGAAAAGTTTTGAGAAAATATCACTTATAGAAAGGATATCTCTCCAGTCTGCAGGGCAAGTCCAGCGGTCTTAGTCAGCATGCTCGATAACATTACTATTCAAAGCCTGAAAAGATTTTGAAGAATGCGGATCCTACAGTACACATACCGTAACCGCACATGAACGGTGTTGAAAAGCGGATGTCAGCTTTGTGCTCAACACATCAAATAACAATAACTGGTAGGCAGTGGAGGACGCAAGGGGGGCCTCTCACCGAGAATGGGTCGCCGAATTTTTGAAATTACTTTACTATGCAAATAAAACTCTTGTATCAATTTATTTCTAATTGTTTATTATTATTATTAGCATTATTTTTACTATTTATTATTATAATTAATATTTTTATTAATTTTATTTTGCGTCTGGGTCCCCAAAACGGCGGAGACCCCACTTTTTTTCCACGCCTAGTTTCTGCATCCGCCACTGCTGGTTGGCAATTTTTATGCACTCTTTGTAAGACCCTGTTCTTGCAGCTTCAGATTATTTTCAACCGTTTTTTTTTTTCGTGCGCAAAAGTTTCTAACTGAACCAGTTCTTAGGTGACGAGGGCTCATCACCATTTTTTTTGAGTTCTTTATCCTGACTTAAACGAGTGAAATGCAATGAAACAATTATACGAATATGAAGACACGAACTTATTACTTCTTTACATTGAGAATGCACGAAATATAGATGGATATCTGGAATTTGTTGCTCTAGAGCGACAGAAAAACTAGGTAGGAGAAGACAAAATTGTAGGTGACCCTGATCGCGCAGCAGCATTCCAAGCCGCGGTCCCAAGGCCTAATATTATGACAAGTCTGCCCCTTCCGTCAGAATAAATGAACCTGTTGCTGTATATGAAACGAGCTCCTCCCACCTTGGTTCGGCAGTTATGAAGCGAAATCTTAACCCTTCATTTGGCGAACGTTCGATTTAACCAGTACAGCGACCCAAATTTCATCTGAACTGATCTCTGTTCCTTTTTTTTGTTTGCAGGATATCAGAACTAGGTTCTTCAACAGTAACAGTCAAGATGCAGCGCGGCTGAATGACCTCAAGAAGTAAAATGACAGTAAATCCTTCTCAAATGTATAAGAGCATCTCAAATGTGGCAATTGTATAAGGAGTTGAAATAGAATCGCAATTGGGTACCTGCAGCTTTTAGAGATCTCAGAAAAAGAACAATATATCCGAGAAGGACGCAAAGGTGATTGAATTTCGGCAGTGGTTCCGTTATTGAACATTTTCGGAAGAGTTAACGAATTTAATTACGGCAGGGTTAAAAATCTAGGCAATGCCTCAGCGAGGCAAAGATTATCTGTAAACGAATTGACTTTCGCTGCTTCCAAAACGCATAGTTTCGATAGTTCCGAGAGTTGGTGAGAAGAAGTGCGAAACTGCTGGCCAACTGTTCCAACTAAAATCCAGATTACTACTAGAAGGCGGCTCCAGCAGGATCATTGGATCGTTGCGCTTCCTGGAAGCCCACAAAGAAGAATCAGCCCTCGATGATCACACAAACAAAGAACGAGACGAAGAACAGCGACAAAAAATCCGGCACTTGCGGTTTTTTCGCATGCTGGCGTTTCAAGTGGCAGCCGGAAGACGGGTGATTAAGAAAGACAAGCCTCAATCGCGGCTCAAGTACAAAACGATTAGCGCTGCGATAATCACCACGGTGGTCCTTTTAAGGACGCCATTGAAGCGACGAACGGAAACCAGCGCCAGCCTGCACTTGCAAGACACGACGGACATTTCGTCGCATGGTCAATGGCTTCCGTAAATCTCTCGTTATAGGATAAGAAGAGGTGTTCGAAGCCGCATCAAAGGGATAACCCGTAGCTTCTCTGTTACCCCACAGAAACAGCCAGAATCTGCTCTGATAGATGAAAGGAACAGAGTAGCAATAAATTCGCTACTCTGCTTGTGGGGATAAAGGGTTCGTTTAAAGACAGTATCTCGGAGGAAAATATTATTCCTGATCGCAGTTGAAAAAGAACTCTCAAGCCAAAGTGTCAAAAATCAGAAGATCGTGGAGATCCCATGATGAGTTCCGGGCAGATATCGGAGCGGATCTGGCTGTGATATTTTAGAACGCATTTTGAAAAAAAAGCATTCTAGGCAAAAAGAAGCACAGATACAAGCATTTGCAAGCAAAAAAAAAACAAGCTGACAAGGAAAGGACAAAAAATAGAATCACGGATATTCGTGGATGTTCACGACAGAAAAAACTGCAGCCTCGCCGCGAGTGCAAATTAACCCCATGATAACCATCGTGAATAGAATGAGACAGTTTAATTCACTTACAACTACCGCATTCGAACACCTCTTTTCGCTCTTCAGTGCAACTCGGAGCCCAGTTCACGCACAGTTACACTGAAGTGGAGCATTGCACCTGGAAGATGTCCTGTGGCCATTGTGACTCAGGCGATTGGCCAATCATGGAGCGCGGTCGCCAGGCCTTTTCATGGTACAGTGCTGGACATCCGAATTATGTACATCATATCTTACCTTTGAACCTTAAAGGCAGGGGTCCACCTCATCGTGCCTGTTGGAGGTATAGACATATCCCAGACCTTCTCGCCATGTTGATCCCAGTAATGTATATCAACAGGCTCAAAAGCGGCGAAGGCCTCATTTTCGAAGCGATTGAACCGGCTATATTTTTGGAGCCCGGAGGCGGATCGCTCCAAAAATACTATTGCTGTGCTGGCTGACTGCCACGGCTGCCGCGGTGGTCAACGAGTCTTGGCGTGTTCAATCGATAAGATCAACGGTTTCACACGTCAACTCGAGTTAGTAATCTGTTACAAACTCCGTCTAGGAAGACGGGTTTGAAGACTATTTTGAGACAATTTACCTATACCGCTGGATTCAGCGAGTCGTGGAGATGCAGGATCTGCCCTTATCTCAACCACGAATCTGAAGTGGCCCTCTGCCTTTAAAACTGACGGCGAGCAAGTTGAAAAAAGGGAGTGAAAGGCACAACTAAATCTAGTAATCACCCAAATCAGGCACCGCCTCACTTCCCTTCATAAAGCATCCTTCTTTTCATTCCAGCGGAAAGAATGTGGGAAACACAGAGAAAGAGAAAGGGAAGCGGAGAGAGAAATTCTTCAGTGCCAACTTTTGCACCGTTCACATACGAGACGTTAGAAAAACGGCGGCAAAAAATCTACCGGTCATTCCAACTAGAATGCGTTTTGCTGCAATTTTTCCGCATGTTAATCCCTGACGATCCTTACTCCCATCACGTTACAATGCTTCATTCTCACCTTCTCACGTTACCTGAATAATTCGTCACAGTTATTTGCTGGAAGGAAAATTTCGCACAGCCTGGAATAGCAGGATAGCTACTAGCTTCTCAGAAACATTCGCAAATCCCACACTTGATGAGCAATGTACAGCGTGTGAAGAGCCTCAGATAAACCCGCAAAAAGACCCCCAGAGATAATCGTATGCGGAGTGATTGCAGCAGAGTGCATTCTGGCCGGAGTCATCGGTCGATTTTCTGCTGCGGTTCTTCCGCAAGTTTTTCTTGGACGCTGAAGCTCATGCAACACGAGAGTAACTTGCGAACGCGAGTACAACACGCTAGTGAGTTCAAGAAGAAATGCAAGAACGGAAAAATGATCATCTTTCACGAAGTACGTACATCAGAGTGCAAGCGATTACTAGACGTAAGCATTTCGATTTGCTATTTGTCAGACTTTTTCTATCAGCCACATATGGTGACATACAGAATAGCGGTACGAAATCCGGAATAACCAGGGCGGAAGAGACAGAAACGGGGCGAACGACAGAAAGGGCGAGAATGACAGAGAGAGGAAGAGAGAGATTTGGAGTCATTTCGAGAACCAAATCAAATGATTAAAAGAACGGTTAAGTAGAAAAAATGAGCGATGAGGAGGCAAAGGCGATAGACTGAGCGACTTCTGCGGTTTTCGAAATCAAGAATCGTGCAAATGTTGGACGCTCAGAAAATAATGGCCTGAAACCAGCAGCAGTGCGACAAACAGAATAAACGACGGGCGGGACAAAGTACATGCAGAAGTGACAAAGTGTCAATTACAAAGGTGATATGACTAAGTAGGTTGAAAATCTTACAGATAAAAGTTCGCCTCAGAGTAGCCGATCATAACGAAGCTCTGGTCAAAAGAAACCTGTACTAAGATGTAAATATTTCATTGACTCGGCCCCGCAAGTTATCCAGTCCGATACAGAGTTGAGAGCGGTTTCAGATGAGATTTTAATAGAAGAATGACCACAAGGCGCATGAAGGGCATAGCTGCCAAGGATTTTCGGATGGGACAATCAATAGAGCTCGCTCGAATTCATCATCTCTGTGTAGATTCAGATAGTATTTACCTTCGTCAATTAGCCATCAGATTATAAAGCTGGATAAAAAAATGTGAATTGGGACAGTTTCCCTGGAATAGCGTTACATAGTCTTATTTCTATTTATTTTTCAAGAATTTCTCACTCTGATATTGTGATGATCCTTTTCGGCTGGCCGTCTTCTCATGAACCCCAACTTTTCCATACCGCACCACTTCGGGAAATCCACATCGAGAGAAGAGTGCAAAAGGAAGAAATTACTACACCTATGAGACTATTAAATCCATTTCTAACCCAATCCATCATTGTATTCTGTTAGTCCATTCTATAATAACTCACTGAATGGATGGCTTGACTGGCTTGGGGCGGGATCGAACCATCGCCGTGCGGGGTCGGAGTGCGCCTCTCGCCACTGCGCCACACGTGCTCATCGTTAGATCTCAGAAAGTCAATCCTGATTTAACGTACAAACAGTAGCCAGAATGAGAAACTTTTGCAATCGCAGTCCGCAAATGGCCAAAGTAGGAGGTAGGATTATACGACATAAGAGGGAAACCAGAGAATCTTTATTTATTTATTCATTACGAGGATATTTATTTAGTTAATTGTCTATTTGTTTGTTTATTTGCCTATTCATTTGACCATTAATTAATACAATCAAAGTGCAATCAAATATGATGCAAAAGGCTAAAGACGTAGATAAATGGAAATCATTTGAAAGATAGCATTCAAAAGGAAATTGTTTGCTATGACAAATAGCACTTGTGGAAACACCATAGCATTTTTCACAGGAGATCCCTACCCTTATTCCTGCTCAAGAAGCAAAACAATATAATCAAACCTCAGATGAAACAAATCTCATAGATTATTCCAGAAAGGCTCCTCAACGTGCCAACGACACTATAGCGCCGAAAATAGCCCAAGTGCAGTGGAGCGCGACATGTTCGTGCTTCAGTACAATCCAAGGCCTGCAAGCGTGACCGACACAATAATTTGTTATTCCACACTGTGATTTCACGAGAAAATCGCGCAAATCGTGCAGCTGGCCCGGATATGTGGCCGGGCGTCAACAAACTCTTCCAGAGCCAGGAGGAGTAATTTCATCTACCGTAGCTGGATTACAAGTTGCATACGTCTTTCGCGGGGCGTACACGCTGTCCAAATAGATGATCGAGAATCGTGCGCAGAACGTGTCTGTTCCGATCCAGCACAACAAGCCAAAGCACATTAAGGTCAATGAGAAACACACATATCACATTAAGATACGACTGATTGACGGTGATACGTTGAAGAAATGTAATTCAATGACTTGACGTGACAACTCGTACAACTTAGCGGTCAATCGGTGACGTCATCTATACGGTTGGGGTTAAAAATTTTCTACTTCTATAGCAGGGTTCCGGTAAAAAGGGTAAGAACTTCCAGGCAGATGTCCCAAATTCTTGGTTGATGTTGGATTTGTGTTCGGTATAAGAAGAGATCGCCGTTAGAAATTTATTCTATCGGTTTCTGGAGTGTAGCACTTTCTTCAAATCTTAACAAAAAAGTTACTGCTGTTGAATGGCAGTTATTTTCTTCTTCTCAAAGCTGAGATGCGCCTTCCGTTACGGAAAAGTAGCCGAGTTAAGAGCACCTGATAGCAGCAGTGATCCCGGTAGAGGGGGGGGAGGGTGGCTGGGGTGCGAAGGGGAGGGGGAGGAGAGATGGACAAGAGAAATTTCGTCTTCACCAAGAAGGTCTGCCCAGATTAGGGGTTTCAAAATCAGACTAAAAACATGCTCAAAATCATTTACAAGTTGATGGACCTCCTCCTTAATAAAGAAGACCTATATTCAATACCATCGTAAACGGAAGAGTAGTGCGAGAATGGGGTAGAATTTCCATTCCTACAATGATGCGGTGGGCAGCCATATTTCGAAAGAACCGCTGTAGATAAGACCCTAACCTGATGAGGAGAGCTATCTTTCAAAAATAGCTTACATCCTAAAAAAAGAGCCTCATGCCAAAAAGTATGCACAGAGAGAAGCGATTTAACAAAGAACACGACCACAATTGTGAAGAAAATATAAAACACATGCCGCAGTTCAGATATTGCCCCGCCTTTAAATAAACAGACTACATCACAACATTGGAATGGCTTTCGATGACGTAGCTCTCAAATTTGCTGCCAATGGAATTCTGCCGTTTTTTTTTTTCGAAAACTCCAGAAGTTTCCAAGGTGTTTGATATTGCATACCCCTAAAATATCGAGAAATGAACCGTACAGTGATGAGTGTTGAACATTACTATGTCAGAGGTAGGGGAATGCAGAACAACCTATGCATCAATGTGTTGGCAGCATTAAACATACTCAATATTCGAATATTCGACTTGCAGCGAGTTGAAAATCAGAATTTTCAAAGAAGGAAAGGTCCCACAGCCCAGAGGTAGAGGAAAGGAGGACCGTAGACCACTTCTTTACATCAAAAAATTTTTATGAAGTTCATTAATTTTTCCTTCCCAAAACTGATTTCTTTTATTTTGGTCAGTGCTTTGAAATTTGCTACATAAGAATGGTCACGATCACTCAAATATTTGGCATCCATTGTTGTGTTATCATGTATTAAGTATTATCTATGATTTACTATATACACCATTTGTTGGTAGAGTAATATCTTTGTATTCACATATCATTATATAACATTGTATATATATTATTTTTTACTTAAAGGCAGTGTCTCACCTTATGATGGGTATCGAGATGTCAACGGAATCTGGCCCTACTCGACGTGCTGATTCCAATAGTGTGCTTGAAATGCGAAAAAAAAATGGTTAAAAACCCCTATTTTGAGGACCAAATTCAATATTGGAGCGGACGAGTTCCATTGCTAGGAAGCTAGCAAAAGCGGAGCTGGGAAGTTAAGGCTGCACATAAGAATGAACTTCTAAGCGGTGGCTATTATCAACTGATAAAGTACTGCCGTTTCGGAAAAACATCCCGCACCCTCAGCTAGCTCTTGCTGCGGGATGAACCCTCTCGTCCACTGGCCGAGAATTTCAAAATCCCGGCCATGGAAACCCTTAACTTATGGTGTTCTCGACGTTTTCACGAAACATAAAGTACATCTTTGTGCTCAGCGGCTCGTGCAAATCTCGAGCGCGGTCATTGAGCTGAGACACTGCTTTTTAAGGGCGGGTGAAGCAGTTCGATAGAACAAAAGGATGTGAACCACAACAAATAAATGACAACGCCGCAAAATACCAGCAGCCCCTCCTCCAATAAAAAAATGCTGATGAAGAATTCATGAGAATGAAAGCAATGAGTCAGATTGCAGAGGAATTAATCAGAAGGAAAATTAAAAAGATGTGTAAAAAAAGGAAAAAAAGGAAAAAGAAGTAAGATGTCATGGCAAGAAGCTAGGCAGGAGCAGAGTGCGCGAATTCAACTTCTTCAAAGGAAAAACTTTGCCTCTCATAACAGAAACATGACTCTCACGTAAAAATACGTTCTCTTCTCCAGTTTCAAAGAAGACAAAGAAGAAAATGAGGGAAAAAGACGAGAAGAAAGTGGAAGAGAAAGCGGCGCCGAAACGGCCGCTGCCACCAGAGGGGGCGAGCACCGAAAACAAAATGCCGTGAATGCCTGAAAGCCAGCTGCTCCATAAAGTTTTTTGTCGCTTCCTGAACAGCCGACCGATCAGCTGATTGTGCTTGTGCGCTGTGCAGGCATAAGCAGAGCTCAACACCAAAGCCCCCCACACAGGTGGGAGCCAAGGATTCTGGCGATCGATATATTGATCAGCAACTCGAAATACTCCTAATTTTATTCTTGAAGTTGAGGATTTATAGATCGCGTCACATTCTTATACCTTCGTTCACACCTTTAGAACGACAAAGAAAGACACTGCAAGTGAAAGAGAACCCAGAGGACACATACACTAACCGAGGCAATGCCCAGCACAGAGAAGTGCACACGCAAAGAAAACACAAAGAACGCAACAGCTGCATGGTTTTCCGGCTGTCAACACACATGAAAGCAATTATTCACTCAGCAAACACAGTGGATATACCAGTGGCAGCGAAATCAATGACCCCAGCACCAAAAACAACCGTGCAACAGTTGCATTCCACAGCGAATGATGAATGGTAATTTCGAGAGCGTACAGACCACAGCCTTCAAAAGGCACACGTCTGATTTGAGATGCGAAATTTCGCAGAACAGCTCTGAAAATCAGCAAAATCTAGTCGGGCGACAAGCGCGACATTGAGCGAGACTCATTGGAAAATGATAAAAATCACAATAAAAATTGGTAGAGTGGTTGCACTACTACAGCATCACCACGGCGTGAATTTCCACTCTGAACAAGTACTTGAGAATTTCCCACGATAATCTTGCTATGTGCGAGTGCAACCGACTAAGCGCGACATCTTTTGATTAGACGCCAGAGGAAATAATTACGATAGTACGCCTGATTGTCGGTAGAACCATTTTCTCAAATGTAGGTGATGGTGAGCGAGCGTAAGCGACAATACAGGCACGTAGACAATAAAAAATACAGAATTTAATAGAAAAGATAGAATGTAGATAAAACTGTAGATAAAACTGAAAATAATGACGAACGAAATAGTAAAAGTGAAAACAAATGATCAATGAAATAGAATAGAAAATATAAAATACAAAGAACACAGAAAATATTCAAAAAATGAAAGTGCATATTGCAAAACATATTGACAGGAATTAAAGGTGTGAATGAATGAGCCACTTTCACGATATCAAGCGAGCGAGCTAGGCGGCACTGAGCGGGATCAAGCGACAGCAAGCGAGTACTAGCGATGAAAAGCAACAAGGTCGATGAGGTGAATGTCAAAAATGACCATGTTCCGAACAAAACTGAATTCGAGAGAATAAAAGCGCATCCATAACCGCATGTTAGAGAATCAAAGTTTAAAGAGTCGAGGGCGGGTAACAGCGTGAAAGAGCGGGAGAAAACGATAAACCTGCATTGGAGTAATCACCAGTGGTGAACCAATGAAAATGGAGGAATGGTATGGGATGGAGAAGAATTTGAGAATGTGAATGATCAACCAACTCAAACTCAAGAGGGAGTAAAGCCTGCACGAGAATAAAAGCAAGCCACATTAACCGACTCCAGTGCAGCATGCTATCATTAGAACTAGTTAAAGTTCCAATTTTAACCCTGACATGATGTCAAAATGAGGATTTTTGCAAAAAGTGCACTCAATAAACACATTTTAATGCAATAACCGCCATGTACACTCATTGCCATGCGATGGGCGATGACTCAACAATCAGCTGATCAATCAAAAATTCTACATAAAAAAGGAGCGGGTGCTGCGAACCCCACAGACCGCAATCCAGAGGCTTGGATTCGCGGTCACCTGCAGCACGGCGACATTTTACAATGGCATCCGCAGTGCTGGAGGATATAAGCAGTGAAGAAATGCGGAAAACGAGGTGACGAACGTGCAAACGACGATTTGCACACAGAGTCGACGTCAGTGCGGATGTGTCAGCGCCGGCATAGCAGTCGGATGGCCGACAACACAAACGGATGCACAAAGCAACAGTGTCCGACACACGGTTCCGATTGAGCGACGCTGCTTTCCCGGCCAGTTCGCGCCCTGGGAACGGGATGACTCCTTGAGAAACAGGACGTTTCGTGTGGGAGCGATGACGATGCCAGCTGCAAGTGGCGAGGAATTCCGTTCAGTTGCGGAATTCAGACAGTCGCCTCGTTTGATCCGCGTGCAAGATTTGCGCTGAATGCCAATGTCTGCTGCAGGAGGAATTCTGCACTGAAATGCCCTCGACTGCAATCAGCTGATCGCTAGCGACGAAACCACTCCCTCGCAAACGATGACGTGAGCAGAAGGAGGCACGTGAGACAAAGTGAGGATATCAAAAATTAAATGCGAAGCAACAAAGGCAGTCAAAAAAAAACGCGAAAATAAAAGGTGGCAAGGTGGGGTAAGGGAGCAAACCAAACTCGATAGTTGCCTCCTTCATCGATTCGACCAAGAGATCGGCACTCAGAACGCGTGAAGCTCGAGGGAGGTGCAAACTATCCTCTTGAACGCCACTTTTTTCAACACTTCACAACGAAACTGTGATGAAAATGTGAGCATGGAAGCCCAGTTCGTTAACGCTCGACTCGACAGCCGGGATACCAAGACGCTTGCAGATCAGTATGTGTCGCTTGATATGAAATCCTGTGAGAAAAACCGCTTAGGGATTGAATAAGGCGTAGTTCAGGTTTTATAATCCCCTCAGCCACATACAAGAGCTTTCAAATATAAATTAGTTTTCTTACAACAGTATGAGATAAATCTTGAAGTAGTTTCCTATGTGTGACACAAGTATCAGTTAACAGGGTTACCAATCATATCGCCTCAGCTACAACCGTTCCCAAAATCATAGGGCTAATTTGGAATTTTTACGAGCATATAATGAGAATTCCATCGCTTCACCTTACTCAGTGCTGGGGTTCATGAAGCTATAACCAAGCAAATCAACGACGGTTAAGCTGACTGGTTATGGTAAAGACTACGCAATCCCAGGAGACGGAGGGCGCGAAGGTTAGCTTGCTAGTCCGACGTCGCTTGGTTATGTGTTCATCAATCCTAGCTCAGAAGACATTAGAGATGAAAATCATTGGAAAACGTGCAGGATGAAAAACGAGGAAGGAGAAATCTATGGAAGGATGGCATGCACAAATATGTGGGGGATTTACACATGTTGAAGCTAGAGGGGATGATATCCAGGGCTGAATTCATGAAGCTCTGACCAGACAAACCAATAAATAGTTACTGTGATTGGTTATCCCATAGACTAGATAGGGGGTGGAGAACGAAACTTGGTTCAGTTCGCTTTTTTTGATCCAAGAATCCTAACCCAAGATCGCGCCTTCCGCCTTTCGAGAACCAATACATAGGACCCCGTGAATGCGCGGTACTGATGCTGGAGAGACCGAAAGGATAGTTTTCTCGATTTCAGTTACCTACATTATCTTATCGGGTGACATATCTGGACAATACATATTCCTTAATTTCTCTGTAGTCGTCCAGAGAGCACGAGACATCACAAAAACAGTCACTAGGGCTGAGTCAATTCCAAGGAGCTCGTTCACTAGTTCGAGAAGAGAACTCTAGTTAGGTATCTGGGCGACTTAATCAAGTTCGAATGTGTTACTCAACTAACGGTGAAATTCGGAGAAATTTCATCCGAAATTTCATCCAAAATGAAAGAGAATTAGAGACGAAAACCAGTCAAAAGTAGGAGAACAATGGATGCCAGCAAGTATTCGTCGAGGTAAATGAGAATACCGATGACATGTCATCGCCAACAACGTGCACACAATAATGCCATTTCAATCAGAAAGTTCTTTCCAGTTCTCTCCCATTTCGCTGCATGTGTTTCTTAACCTAGAAACAGCACATTCACTGTCTGTATTGACTGCTAGTGAAAGATAACAGCGATAAGGTGCGGGAAGCAGCTCAGTTTTTGTGCAAAAATAACAATAACATTGACCGTAGAAGTGCCTGATACCCAAATATTTCAAAATACGGTTGACACAATATCAAGCTCGATGACTGAACATTACTGAAATAGTAACATATTAAAATCTATAGATATATAGGGAGGGATATCATAGGCGAACGAGTCGACCTCTTCCCCATCACCCGGAAATGAATCACCAAAACTTTAAAATTACTTTGAGGACGAACTGAATGGAAAATATATTAGCTTTTTTGAATTCCTTATTTTATTTGTAGATATCCATTTCTAATTACCAATTGTTAATCATAATATTTCAACTAATAACAATATCATAAGAAATCATTCATTTCTGTTGAAATAAAATGCCTTAGGGAATCTTTCCATTTTTTTTTCCATATTGGTATCTTCACTACTCTTATCAAAGCAATGGATAGTGTCGCACCCATAGGAGACGGTGCAGCAGATTCCTGCGCTTGGTAAGGTAGGTGAATTGGTCAGGTCAATCACACTCATAGGACTTGACCCTCCTTCCCAGACACGACACCTCACATTCAAGCGGGGCAATGTTTTACATTGGTTTAGCTTTTCCTATTCTTCTCATTCCCACGTCGCTGAATTAATTCTGCGGTGCATTTTGTGGGCTCATTGCCATGCTAATCAAATTGAACAAATTAATTCAAAGGCTCCTCTGCTTTTTTTCTGAGCATTATTTCAAGTAAACGATCTTGCATGGAAAGGAAATTACAGCAGCTCACTTTTTTCAAGGTTTTATTATAGCTGCAATAATAGCCACATTGGCGCAAAACCAACCAAGTGGAAAGACCTTGATCAAAAGGAGTTATTGAAATAATAACACTTGCTTTCATTCAGTATAGCAACCAAACAAAAAAAAACTCTGGATAGGCAAAATGATGGGATTCATGGAACGGTAATCAACCAAACCAACTATGGTTGGCGTGATTGGTTACCCTATAGACTATGCAATGCTAGGAGACGCAGCACGTGACTATTGGTTTGGTGGCCTAGTTTTGCTCGCTTACGCATTTAGGGCCTGGATGCATTAATGCGATTACCCAGGGTGGACGTTTTGCTGTCGTATTAACGATGGGTAAATTTGTGTGGTGTGAACACATTTACCCTGTGTGATCTCAATGATGCATAAGCCTCAGGAACCTTAGCCCTGGGTCGGCATGCATTGCCGGGTCTACCCAGGGTAAACGTATCAACATGCGTGCTAAAGATGAGCAAACATTGGCATGTCAACCGTTTACCCCGTGTAATCTCCATCATGGATCTAAGCTATGGGTTCGGATGAATCACTGAAAGCATGGCCCATGGGTGTGGGTAGCAGCTGGACATGGACGGCGTCGTAAGGGTAAACATATAGATGGGTGCTAGGTAAAAGGCAAGTTTGGTACGTTATTGAGTTTACCGCGGGTACTCTAAACGGTAAATGCACAGGAATATGCAATTCAATGTGGAGGGGGGATGCGTTTGTGGAGGGACATTTCTGCCAGAAATACCACAACGCAATCACGATTAATCCAGACTGACCTAAAAAGCTGGGCTTTAACCTATTCTAAATGACACCAGAACAGACCGTCGCAAGAAACCTTCCGTGGGGGTTGCGCCTCTCCCCTTTTAACCCTTTCAGCTGTCAGGAGAAAAACATCTAAGAAAGGCTTTGACCTCAGCACATTACCATGGCACTCAGGACATCCGCGATAAGCTGCTGCCTCATCCTGACGGGCGAGGAATGACAAATTCTTTGACGTCAAACCCGTCTGTTCTCAGGAATCTCATTCGGTGAATCATGCCATATGTTTTCGTGTCACATTTGCGCCGTTTTGATGGCTTATCTCTCGAATTTTGATGAGGAATGAGCTGCGTGGTCCTCGTGGGAGTTCGCGCGCTGAACTCACAGAACGGACAACTAGCACGAGGAAATGGGGTACAGATTAATTGAGCGTTGGGAAATTAAGCGGTTTCCTCGATTCATCTTATTATTACGTATGTTTGTGACTCATATCGTTACCAATTCGCTATTATTTTCGCATTTATCATTCAAGGGGACTGAGTAAAATAGAACTCAAAAACATGTAGAGATTCTTTGATGTTGTGTCAACTCGTCCAATTAGTCAATTTCGACGCTAAACTGCGAGACCCACCATGCGCAAAAAAAAAACCAAACTAAGTGCTACTTTTATACAAAAAAGCATACCAGAGCTCAGTCTTCTTGTCATATGTTCGGCTTACGTCCAAGCTTTCAGGCTTACTTTCCTTGAAGATGCGCTTTCAATTGAGCATACTCTTCAAATTTTTCAATTTTTCCTTTCCAGAGCGTTATCAAGATGAGATTTCCTGCCGTCTCTTCTTGCTCGCTCTGGTAAAAAACTCGAAATTGCCTTCCTAAGACTCTCATCAAAATATGACTAGCCTTAGAAAAAGCTTTCGACCTGAACAACTGCATTTATCATTCTGCCTTAATGGGCTAAACCTGTCTAGAGGCTGGAAGTGAGTTATGCCGAATGATTCTAGGGTTGTCATAATTTCGTTCGAAATCATCTGGAAATACAACAAGGAACTGTTCGCGGCTCTCACATTTTTCGAGAGAAGGGATCACAATTCATTGTTATTGTCACTCCTTCAAGTAGCACATTAGATGGAATAGAGAGATATTCATAGCAAGGAAACCGAGGTCTTCCGACAGGTCAGCTCGAAATTTAGTTCGATGCACTCGCAAGGATTCTGGTGGTTTCCGTCCGATTTTCGGACAGAGGTTAGGGAAGGTGTTTCAATTTTATGCCACATATGGAGCATTTATAGAGCTTCCGATCATTACAGAACGCATCAACTCGACTTCAAGGCAGATGCATGCCTATATTATGAAAGATTGCCCGTCACGCATTTCAGACGCAGCCCACACGCAAATTATACGCTAGTATTCCGCGACTTATTCGAGGTGGTACGACTGCATTCTCGTGTTTTTCCCTCGCTGCACTCTGTTTGATGCAAACCTGGAAGCACGCATGCAGCATGATTGGTCCTCTACCTCTACATATCATAAAGATCAGCACATCCCTCTACCCAACCAATTACAGCATTAGTTTCTATGATTTACCCAACCAAATAGAATATTAATTTCCATGACTCTGTGGTTCTGTGGTGCTCATTGTGCTCATATTTGTTTATAAAATGTGTCAGATGTTTACAAGTTTTTCTTTGCATTCTATAAACTTTCTTTTGTTTCTCTCACATCCTAGAATTGCGATTCATAGGAACTTCTGGTTGACCGAGCCAGAACTGGTTGCACACGTCACTACGTAACCTTGACTTGAAATAGCCAGCAGTTACCCACCATATAAAAATCATTTCCATGATCCCTCATTCGCTCCGAATGGTGTGTGTAATTTTAGAGAATAATCATTCAGAAAATCAAGTAGCCCTTTTGGGCAGCAAAAATGTAGCATAATGAAATGTACGCAAGGAAGATTCCTGTACTAGTGCAATGTCAAGCACTTTATGGCTGATTATCAAGGTGAGGAGCTGGACGTTACGGAAGGGGAGTGGGAACGAGAGGGGAAGGGTTGTAAAAGTTTGGGGAAAGCGAAGCCAAAAATGACAGAGAGATAGTAGGTGGCAAAAAAATTCTGTGTATTGAGCAGAAAATTGAGATAAAAGTTAGTGATGTGGACGAACCGGATATTGGAAGTTAGGATTGATTCCGAAAATTGGAAACCTACTATATGCAGGATGGCAAAAACTCCAAAGATGGCTAATAAGCGTCCAGTAACTGGGAAATGTTCGAAAGCCCAGATATGGAAACGTGGAAAGCTCCAGAGTTTAATAACCTCCAAAACACGAAGAGTTAACTTCCAGATGAAGAAGTCAGAATTTCGCTAAGCCCCGGGTGAGACCACAGTGATTCAAGAACATTCCCGGTTGTCCGCATTTCCTTAGCAGACCCAAAGAACGAAAACTACATGCTCTTTTCGCGCTTCAGACATCCCATGCCTTGCTGGAGCTTCAGATCAGGATAAGCCTCTACTGTTTTTTTCTTCATGAAGGGTTCAGTTCTCTGGCCACTATTTATCCCGCCCACTAATGCGTTAATAGGACCGGTCGCCATGAAAAGTTCTATATGATAATGGATTCCATACACGTACAACATACCGGCGGAAAAACTCGTGAAAAGGGTGTGGCAAAACCTTGTCCAAAAAGGAAATTCCCGCATTTGCAAGTGGACAAGGACATTAGGGCAATGATCGACTGGAAGCAACAACAAATCGCGCGGCGTGCGTCCCTTTCAGCCCAGTAGGGGGTAGCGAGTACAAATTCGACGAAATGCGAAGACAGGGCATTCCCGGCGCAGAGCCGGTTCTATGGAATTTTGTTAGGAAATCAAGGGTTCATGGAAAGACCTCTGAATGCGCTAGGGAAAAACAAATTCTCTATTCTCGAAGGAGTCGAGGGATTTTGGGAAAAAATGTTGAATCGCCCTACATCATCATTTTTTAAGCATTCGACGGCAGCATGGGCTTTCAGAGGTGGATTTTTATTGTACATGCAGAACAGGTACCGCAGAAAGAAAAAAGACGCCGAAATTTTTAAAATTTGATGGAATTACATATCGGACATCTCAGGTTCTTGCTGGTTAACCCTTTTGTTGGGTTTGCAAACGCTTGAGAACGAATAAAAAAAAGAAGAATTCGATTAGTTCAATTAACAATTGAAGATTTGATCCAGAATTTCAAACATCCATAAAAAGTAGGGCCTTCAACCCTCCTCATATTTGTTCCGGGGTTGTACTGCTTTCTCTCCTTCAAACATCTGCGTTCTCGACTTACTCGAGTTCAAATTTCCTATTTCCAGTACATCTAGGGCAATATTCGATCCTATGTAAGCGTAGTACTTTTTTATGTGGTACTTTCCATAGTTTATTTACGTATTTAGTATTTATTTACGTATTATTTATTATTACTTTTCTATTTATTTATTATCTATACTTATTTAATATTTATCATTATTATTACGTATTTATTTACGCAGTAGTTTTTATGATTTTAACCACTTTGAGTGGAATGTAGCTTATACTATGATACATAGATGCGGGCGACAGTCGCGCGTTAAGCGCACGCATCCTCTTGCGGAGAATTTTCTATAAACCCTGTTGAACGTGGCATGTGCGCCATGAACAAGAGTTTCGTGCGTGCGGCACGAGTTGCATCGGCGCTACAAACGCGTGGTGCCCATGCATATTCACGTAGTCGTGCGCGCGACGAACGCATGCATCGAGTATAAACTGCCCTCAAGCATCTCTAATGAAAGCTATAGCATGAGCAATTACAAAGAAAAAAGTGTCTGAAATGAACAACACTAACCTCTCCAGAACGACTCGGCAAACATGTGAAAAAACATTCCTAAGACGGCTTATCACCTTCTTATCATAAGAATTTACAATTGAAGGACTTAGTAACGTGACTAGCGTTAGATGTCTTGTAAAGTCCACTAAAGCACCAAGAAACACCCGCTTACGTTTCAGTGAGAACAATACCTATCACAGGTTCCACGTTATGCACTCATAGGGTTCGGAATAAGGTTGGGGTCACCCCTATACCAGTCGCGGGCCACATTTTAGCAACGTAGCTGAACCATTTCATTCATTGGCTAGGAACCTGTGAGAGCAGCGGCACCAAACTGCCACAAATCAATAATCATTCGTTATCAAAAAAGCCGCACAATCAGACAATTTAAACCATACGCGTGCGTTCGACACGCATGCGTCTGTATGATGAAAGGTAGGCTCAGACACAGCACTGACGTGCACTATGTAGTTGACGTTGACCGACCCTCACCAAAAAAAAAAAATCCGCAAACGGATGCATGCGTATAACGTGCGTTCTACTATAAAGAGTAATTTATACTAGGTGCGCGCGTTTGGCGCACGTGCGCCTCTTCATTCAGACGTCAGCAACTTAGACGTTCGCATTCGTCTTGTTCGAACCCTAGGCTTAGGGCGTTTTATACTAGACGACGCAACAATCTATACTAAATGCGTGCGTGCGTTGTACATCCGCTTCAGATTTCTCATGACCATCAGTCACGCCACTGACGGTTCAGAATGATCATCGCGACTAACTGCTATGGCGCAAACGCGTGCGCATCAAATGCGTCACGGCTACTTCAGGAGTGCGTCTCGACCATAGTAGTTGTTTAAGTACTGGGTGTAAGCGCAGACTGAATGGTTCAATCGACGCACAATACTATTCCTTACCATGCTGGGTTTGAGAAGAGGCTACAATCCCTTGGCCACTCGTTTCACCCTCCACTTTGGACGTAATCCAAAATGGTTTTTTTGCTTACACTAAATAGGGTTACGGAAGTAATGAGTAATGAAAACCTTGATGATTTGCGGACTTCATGAAAATATTCAGTAAAGCCAGTACTATCTCTTTTCGAGCAACGCTTGACTAATTCCAGCACTATATTTGATATTCATGTGGATTCCTTTGTCAACTCCGCAAAAAATCTCCTTCCCCTTCAATCCCATCTTGTTGATACCCTTTTGGCGAAAACCCGGTCTCTCGGCCGCGCCCATCCGTCTGCCGTCGCCACAGTCCTAGACAGCCAATACCGAAAAAAAAAACATTTTTGTAAAGTCTACTGGACAGAATCGAAAACGGGCAGAAAAATTTCTCTTTCAAATAGGATTACTCATTAGATCACTCAAGTAGGGAGAACAGCAAAAATTTAGTTTAAGTTCTTGTGTTATTCTCCTGTAAAAAAGGCTTTAGGTAGTAGTAACAAGCCGAAGCAGAGGATAACGGAAAAATCTAAGAAAATAAGCACAAAAATCAGAAAGGAGAAAAGAAACTATTAAAGCTTAAGACTGTGCCCGGCTTCTAAGACTGAAGATGCAGAAGAAAGTTTTCCACCTGATAAATTATGCTTTATACAGGCAGTTGTAGTGTCAGAAAAAGTCGCCGAAATCAAGGAAAACTCAGGGAAACCACAATTACAAGATGATGACTTCACTGAAGGAGCTAGGCAAAGCCGAGCAGGCGCTTGGCCACCAAGCGAGCACATCCAATTTGTATGCAAAATTATGCAGCTACAACATTACCCTTTCAACAAATGGGGCGTGGCGCACCGGCGCTATTCGAGGCATCGTCATTTCCACAACCAACTTCACTAATGAACAGCACGATCACTGCGGAAGCGTGAAGTTACTAGCAGTGTCCGTGATAACGACCCTGTCAAGTGCTCCTCCTGATAAGCGGCCACCAACTGACAGATGACAGCTAATTACGACAATTAACCTGGTGCGTAGATCTCCTACACACAACTGCACTTCTGCAAAATTCTCGAAAAAAAATTGAACTAAAGCATATGATGGCCAAGACAGCTACCGTATCCTCTTCGCAGACAATGCTGAGGCCTACCGTAGCCATGAAGCGCCTTATCGATCGAATCCATACTTCGCTACAACGACAACAAAGGAAGTTCTGCAGTAGTTTGTGTACCTTTGTGTTGCGAAACTCCGAAAATGGAGGCGATACCAGTCAGCAGCGCGATGACAATGTGATGTCAGCTGATTACACAACACAGTTGTCACGTTCGCACCTGGGAGTGCAAGGCCGCGGTTCTGCTCTGTCTGAATATGTTGTAGTTCGTGCAGGGGTTTCGCATGAATTAGCGAAATTTTCATGTGATCTGCAACGGGTATGTTTACCGCCATAAGAGTATGGGTTAGCGGAGCAACGAGGTTGGTAGGAAGAACTAGGAGAACATGGAAATGGCACTCATTACATGGAATCTCCATGTGAAAATACGAGCAAGGAGAAAATCAAAGCGCAACCACAACCAGAAATGCAAAAAGAAGATGCTTTGCCTGTATCTGAGAAGTACAGAATGAACTCATAATTGCAATGGAGGAAAAATCCGAATCATGCGTTCTCCAGGCAGACTTTAGCAATCCAAAATATCCCCTACTCTGATAACTGTGCTGGACGAACGCAGACCAAACGGCGTAGTGGTTCGGGTAGAAACCCTAGCAGCAACAGATGCCAGTTGTTGCCATCCTCTTCCCAATTGCTGCTCAATCTGTCGGCCCTTTCGCAGCAATTGCTGAGGCACGGCAGCAATCAAGGGGAGGATGGCAGCAACTGGCAACCGTTGCTGCTAAGGTTTCTACCCGAACCATTACGCCGTTCGGGCTGCGTTCGTGCTGCACAGTTATCAGAGTATGGTATCATTTGTGCATTGTCGTAGTTTTTCTGTTGCTCCACTTATTCAATTCCTTTGTTGACGATGTTTTTTTTTCTTTCTTCAAGTAATGTGGACGTGTTATAAATGAACAAATAAAAAATTGCATGTTGGTTTGATTGCCCACGCTTGAATTCCTTTGCACATTTCGTTAAAGTGGATGCTGTGGACGCACACATCAATAGTGCATCACATAAATAAATTAATAATAAATAAGTAAATAAATAGGACTGACTAGCATAAAAACTAGGGAAAGGAAATAAAGCATCATGAAGTCTCATATCAGCGAATTTTTTTCTACAAGTTCGTCCTATTAGAAGTGCTAAGCTGTAAAGTAGAATAAGGGGAATTTCGAGAAATTTGAAAAACAACCATGAAGAGTGACGAAGAGAGGAAAAGATTGATTCCATGACGCTTTAAGTTACTTTAAAACCTTAACGGTGCGCAAGATCAATGATCTAGGGAATAGAAAATATCCAAAGATCAAGGGACCGCTACAGATGAGAGCTCATCTGAACTGAAAGAATGAAACTCAGCAGCGCGACGTAAACCACGCCCACTTGCGACAAGGTGATGCCGTTCCAAGGGCGGATGTATGGATTTAACTTGGAAAAAATTGGCAAATCTTTTTACACAAGAATATACAACATTTGCTGCTCAGTTACTGCAAAAAACCTATTAGATTTGGTTTCTTAGAGCGTGGTTAGTAAGAATTGACCAAAATGTTTCTTCAAAAATTCCCATTTCATCCTCTTTTTTGTATCAATTGGCACCAATTTCTAAGTAAAATATATTAGCATTTTCAAGATTTCATAGGTTGGCATCAAGACTCTAAAATAACAACGCAGCTTCCAAATCTCCACAACCTGATGCTCAAACGCTCTGGAAGAAAGGCAGTAGAATGCTGGGCTTACTATCCAAGAACGAAAAGACTTAGACACTTAGATACAGGTCGTAAATCATAGTGAGCACCAGGAAGCCCATTTAAAGGAGATACTCCTTTCAAGATCTATGAAATCGGCGATGAGGTACAGCAAATTTCACTCACGTCAACACCCTTACAAACGTGCAGCCATTGCGCGGAAAAACGCGCATAGTCTCAAAGGAGCTTTTCCACGTTGAATTCCGATTTTCGATGAGTTAAAAGCAGCTGGTGGCGACTGCTGTTTTTGCTTTTTGCCTATGGTCAGCGCAAAAACGACGGGCAGATGTGCCAACATGGCATTTGAAGAAGCCACATATCTCAAATGTGGCGAGCACAAGCCACGAAGACGTGGTGAGGGGAGGGGCTCTGGATATTTTGACAGACCTGGCAGGAAACTGATAAGGATTCTCTAATGCAGAGTATAAAGGACAGTTGGGACGTGCACTTTTCGATGAGCACAGTTAGACAGAGAGACGTCAGCGCGCTAAGACTGTCTGATTCACCGTGACGAGTCATTATTGCTCCTCTGAATGAGTCAGCTTCTTCAACTCACTTTCCTACGTCCCCTCGAATGTGAGCTGAATTGACGGATGACCCATTGTGGCGCACACCAAAAATGACAAGCGGTCAACTTATTGGACGACTGTGATGAACGAGGTCATTTCGACTATTCAACCATGTAACAGAAACAAGTATGTAGACTGTGGGTGGTAATGTAACTGGCTTTCCTGTGCTGGTATTCAGAGAAAATCGGTCGTTTCTAAATTTCCAATCACCTAGCCACAGAACCTCATCGCTCCAGCAAAGAAACTATGTAGGACATACAAATAATCCAAGCAACTGGGTCAAACTTCTAGAAAGAGAAAAGCTCCAGGAGAGAGATGCGGGGAACATTCAGGAGAAAATAATGCATCAGTCTAGAACTAGTATAATTTCCAGGAAAGTACACGAAAATAATAAGGTTAAGAAATCTCTCGTCAATTTCTTTCTGGGAAATATCGGGATTTAAAAAAACTTTCCTGTAAAGGTTGGTTTTACGCACATATCCGGATTTTGAAAAGAAACTTTCCTATGACGGTTGGTCTTACGCACAAACAATCACCTGACATATATGGTGCCTAAGCCCACATTAGGCACCATATATGTCAGGAGAAATATCGCTAAATAATGAATAAGCGAACTAGCAGATGTCAGTGAAGCGAAAACTGGTCCCGACATCTGGAAAGAAAACATCTCATTGAAACCTCTTTCAGGGTATCCTGAACAGCCCAAGGACTTTAATCACGCCAAAATCTAGAACTTCTTCAAAAGGCCACTTTTTCGTGGATAACATCTTGAAAGGTATGGGAACCCGATATGAACCCTGTCTGACTATTCAAATATAATATTATTTATAACGACGTTTGGCCGGGAAACTTGGGTTGCATTCGAATGTTTCTGGGACAGAAATTTTCCTTCAGTGTGAAAAAAGAAACAGTTTTGCAAAACCAGTGCAGGGTGTTCTTGGAGACCACAAGAATGCCTTTTCACAAGTCTCTTGAGAAACTAGCCTCGGAAAAGTACAAGGCATTCATGGATGTCCTGGCCGGGAACAAATAACATCTCGAGCTTTGTGCCTGCAATTCTCTAAACAGCTCGGGAGGGAAAAATGAAAACTGTGCGCACGATGCGCATAATGAACAGTAGATGGGTACTCTACTTGTACTTGTTCCACTCCCTTCACCGTTTCGGGCCCTCTTGCAGTGTCCTTTCCTATTTGCAGAGATTGTCACGACAGCTGCTACATATGGATGAGAAACTCTGACTGTGCAAAAAGATAGTTTCTAGCCATAGCCGTAAAAATCAGGCTTTTCAGGGAAGTTATGGTCAAGAATAAGAGAAACACAGATACTCACAATTGTCTGCGACGGTCTACAAACAAATGTATTTGATTACATGCATTTGTTTGTGAAATGTTGAAAAATGAATGAATAAAAACAGATCAGTACTAAAATGGCGATGTTAACTCCTCGCTGAGAAAAACAGTGTTCTTCCTTAATGTGACTTCTACTTGGAGCCATATAAGAACTGTTTTGAACGATCAAGGTAGAAGATACAAAAGCAAAAAAGAGAAATTTCCAAGAACGATACTAACTCCGAAAATCAAAGAAAATATGGTCCATCAATAAAGAACTATTGGCCCAATCGCCACACACGGAACTAAGCAGCGGAAAGCGAACTGAATCCACAGGGCGAGGCCTCGTGGTCAGGTTCCTTCGGTCACGTTGACGCCCTCCCGACGGACTCTTACGGTGTTATTCATCATCTAGAAACCGAACGTTCTCATCTATCGCTGTGCATCCTATGTTTGGCCAAATAAGATATGTGATGATCACACACAGCAAAGATTTAAGATTTCTGGAAAATTACTGTTTTTTAAGCAAAAAATCATGATTGAAGGCCCTTTCAGAGTTCATTCTGAGGTGGATGGAAGAATTTTGCAGCCAACAAAAACAAAAACGTCTTTTCAGTGAGTACCGCTCTCAACACGTGACTCTTCCGTCGCCTTAAAGGCCTTCTAGGGCCTTTACGACTTAGGTAAAAAGATGATTAATGCCTCGTAGAGAGCCAATTAGCTCGCAAACAAGTCTAACCTTGGGTTGCGTTGATTTATTCATTTCAAAGGCCCAACTAAACGCAGCCACTTAGGGATGCTCAGCAGGAAATTCGGTTGAACTAGCACAAAAAAATCTCTAGAAAACCTGAACGCTACTTAAACAATAAAAGGTGCGGGAAATTTCCGGTCGGAGCGGAAACTCAAAAAATCTCCTAGAGTCGTGCACGGTAAGTGCTTTGAGCAACAGTCACAGTAATACTACATGGGCAGATTCCAAGAAGTAGCCTTCTTCGGAACATTATTGAAACGATTCGGGATAATTCATGGAGATTATTGAAACGATTCGGGATAATCCATGGAGATCGAGCAATGGTTTTCATAGTGAACTCCACCAAATGATGTAGAACAAAAATTCCAAACAGCGAGACTCTAGCATTTGACTATTTCCAGTGTTCTTTAATCACAGAAATGCAATGCGGAGAATTGAAAGGATGGGAACTTACATTATGAGCGGAGTTTATCCCTGCGAGCAGAGCAGAAAGTTTCCTTCCGCTCCACGTAGTGCGTACCCTGCGTACATGGGATACATTAAATTACAGGGGTAGGCCTTATATTTCAGATGAAATGAACTCATGTACATTTACACTCATAAAATGAGCTACAAAGCAGAACAATACAAGGGGTTCTAAAGATAAGCAAAGCTGGGAACATTGGACGTCGACGGAGATCACCCCTTATAGAAAGCTGAGAAGTGGAGTGGAAAGAGAGGGGAAAATGAAACATGAATGGACCTAATGTAAAAAAAGGAGGGGGAGGGGCGAGGAGATTCAAAATTTTACCTAACTTCCCAATCTTTATTTTCATTTCTATTTTCAAGCACTGAACATCAGTTATTCCATATTGCACATAAAATTTCAGTTAGTTTCGTCCTTGAAATTCCAACCTCACTGTATATCTACTCCCATGTCGCGCGGGTCTTTCGGGCAGAGACGGAGGGGCTCTGCATGTTGGCTCCGGTTGTCTGCTTCTACCAGCAGCAGAGAATTCGGGTGCCGCCACACCGCGGTCGCGCCCCATGCACCCGGCCGTTTGGATTTCCCTGTAGGAGTAGCCTGAGGTTGCGAACAAAAGAAGCAATTCTAAGACTTGGATTGAGTTTGCAAAATGTTCCATTTCCTTTGTGGGAGGAGCATAACAGTATTCATAGTTCCAATGGAATTTCTGCTAATGGTATGCGGAGTAAGGAAAATTCAACCGAATACGGATCCTGTGCTTCAAAAAGGGGTGTGGCACCACTACAACATCATTTCTGAACTGGCTTCCTAGCGAAGAGAGTAGTACGACCTTTAGAAACCCTACAAAAAAGATGTCAAGATAATTGGCATCAATTCGCAGCAAAGACTTCACCGCGACACAGTTCAGTCGAGGCGCGAACAGTAAACGATGTCGAAAAGTGGCGCAATTGCACAATTTTTGCGAAAAAAGCGGCGTAGTACATTGCGCGGCAATAATTCATGTACGATCTTCGTCGTACCTGTTACCAGTCGTTGAAAGGCAAATGAAGATTGATTTGAGAACGTGCGTGGGTGCGGAGGCGACCGCGACAACCCTACACCTCGACGCCGTCACGATGCAGCTCTGCACCCGCTGCTCTTTCGGCCACTTCTTAGGGAACGCGTGTGATAACGCGCGTGGAACGTTAGCGCGCGTTTTTGCCGCGTTCCTCGCGATAATGTGCTCTACAACTGTGGCGGAAGTCATTGCAACAAAGGTTGCACTCAGTAAGAATAACAATGTACGAGTCGTGCAAGTCAAGGACATTCAAAAGAATTTTTCTTGGAAAGTACCTAGGCGGAATGAACTCAGTGGGGGAAAAACGTAAAAATTAGGAACTCGATCTCTGATTATCGACTGACCACACTGTTTGATCAGGAATCAATTTGTATCAAGTGTAAGCGTACGTCAGTGCGTGTGAGTAAGCATTAAAAAGCCATTGAAAACTTCGCATCAACTTGTTTTTGGTCAAATATTTTCATTATTTTTTTATCAGATATTCGCTATTGACTATTTTGTAGAATTGACATGCCTAGTATTTTACCTCTCCATCTGGATCATCACAATGATAGAGGACCCCACTCCCCTTTCTACCAAGCTAGAAGCGGCGGAGCGGATACAGGGTGGGTGAGGGGAAGTGGAGGGTGGAGGGATGTTGAGAGGGGGGGAATGGGTCGCCGAATATTTTGAATAGCTTTGCAGATAAAATATTGTATAAGCTTATTTCTTACTGGTTCTTTCTACTATTATTCTTAAAGGCAGTGTGTCACCTTTTCGTGTTTAAGGTTCAAGCAGATTCTGAATCTCCTCAATGCGCTGAATAAAGCGATATACATAAAGTGCCTCAAAAGTGTCTCAAACCCGTCTTCAAACTTTTTCTGTTACGGTATCTGGAACAACTTGTCGGGCCGAGTGGAAGCGTGAAGGCGTTGATCTCATCGATCGGACATCCCAAGACGTCTTGGCCAGCGCTGCAGCCGTGAAGGGCAGCCAGCACAGTCACGGACAGATCCGCCCAAGTAGTCCGTGAACTGCGGTTTCGAACCCTCCGAAGACGGGGTTTCCGTCAATTTCATGCGTTTTGATGTACACCATTGGAATCAGCGTGATGAGGAGGTCTAGATTGTGTTTATATCTATTATACAACTCACAAAGCAAGGTGACACACTGCCTTTAAATATCAAATAATTATTGATGATTCTCCCTAAATACATATTCAATATTAAATATTCCCATTTATTGTTATCTATTCGATGTTGGAAATTAATATTTTCAGCAACTTTATCATTCCATTTTCGTCCACGAAGTGGCGGAGTCGCCACTTTTTTCCCCACTCCCCCCCCCTCCCCTTCTAGCTAGCCACTACTGTTTGCGGCACTGTTTGTTAGCTAGTTTCCAGTTCTTTCCATCGACCATTCTCCATATATTTTAACAACAAGCAGTGCGAAATCTCGAATATTCTCTATCAAAAGCGTCCCATCAGAGATGTGCCCACAGCTAGGCACCAAAACGTCTACCCCCTCTACCATGTCATTCCCAGGAAGTCAATGTTGTCAACACGACAATCAAACTGTGTCTGGCAGTAAAACATAGCATGCATAGAATTCCAGAAATTTTTTCCGGGTCGTGATAACGCCATAAAAGCAGCAAAAAAAGGCTAGCACAATTGACATTTGTACGCGTCAACAATGCGTCAACAAAAACATTGCGTTGGCATTCGGGGCATGCGATAAGCGTAACGAGGCAAAAACGCATCGAAGCCGATTAGCGCAGCAGCGCTTGATGTGGTGCGATGACTAGCGCATGCCTTCATAAGTTGAACAAACAAACAAAAACGGAATTAGCAGTGTTATGGTTTCCTGGAGAATTTTCTGGAAAACGACTCACTGTCGAGGGGACTTGCAAGTAACAACATCTGCAGGACTCTTCTCGTTGACTAGAAAACTTAGGAATGGGAAGAACAATAGAATAGAAAGAAGTTTTATTGGGGAAGGAAATCTATCACAAATACTCGGGAACAGATGTTCATGTAAAAAAAACGAACGTCTTACACTTCAAAAAAGAGAATAGTTTGCTGTAGCCCATTATACTTTCAATTTAACGGGACCGTCACTCGCTGGTAAGGTGGGTAGCGTAACGTGTACGGATGGCGGTGGCTCGGGTAAACGGATAGTACATTTCGGATTGAAAAAGCAAGATTTAATTGGAGACGCTGCAAAATTGAGCGCATTGCTAAGCAACCATTTTTTAACAACACAAAAACCTGCTGCTACGGCCGACTATAGCAGAAAGACTATCTCGCCCTGAAGTCCATTTTCTTTCATTGGTCATTGTTCCTGTCCATCAGTAGGAATATTGTGAGAATATAGCGAGACTACCCCAAATAATTGGCAGCTACATCCGTATACAGGGTTCTGAGAGAAAAGAGCAAAGAGGGGGCAAAGATAATCGAATACAGAACATTCAAAGCATCGTACTCGTTCAAGAAATGCAGAACTTCAAAAATAATGTGCAACTCACGCGATGTCGATTCACTTCCCAGACGGGGAACATTTCTCGCATAACCTTCACAAACAAGAACTTTTGTTTTAATGGAGTTGATAAGCATGGGAAAGATGAGTGTGGATCTCTGCCCCTTTCTAACCAGCAGGTATTGAAAAGGAGACATAATTATCACTGTATTAGAAATATTTCAAAAAAATTGGGAAAGACGTCCTAAGGCAATATGTGCAGTAGATAGCCAAAAAAAACAGAGCGTCATGAGAGCAACAGAGACGCAATGTATGATGATAGTGCCCAAAAAAGCTTGCAAGAATTGGGACCCAAATAAATTTTCCCACAGATTCGTGCATCTCTCGTATTGTAGGAAGCTCTCAAATAAATAGGCGGTTCACATTGAGAAGCAAAGAGGAGCAGTTATACCCGCAACTCTTCTTCTGTGCGTCTTACCAAGCCAAGTAGAGACGCAGAGCGCCTCGTGTGATACGATAGCTCATGTATTAGATTGAGCGGAAAGTTCGTGCGGTCTTTTCCAATTCGATTTTCCAAGAGGTTTGGTCTACCACCGTAGCCTATCATAAGTCATCTTGTAGCTCTTGTTTTGCTCTTTACAAATATTATAACCAGTTTTCTCAATTTCCGTTACTTCTCCTTTTCTAAAGCATGAAATGTGACGCTCGAATTTGACAAGAGCTTACATCCCCGACGTCTCCAACTGTTCCACTATAATAGTGGAACAAATGAAGCTCAAGCTGCTTGGATGTTACCAGCGTCTAAGTGGAAGCCATTACTATAGCGCAGAAGTGGATGCCTGCTTCAGAGAGGTCGATTTTGAGCTGGAGGATGCACCTTGTTCTGTGAGCACAATTCGTGGAGTTATGAGACGATTTTTCGCGAGGACTTGCTATAGATGTGGAGAAGAAGTATTGCAGATATTAACTTTCAAAAGAGAACCCAAGTTCAACTACTCCACTTCGTGAAAATACACTGAACTTTGACTTTGAAACGGAACGTACGACGTAAAGTAAAGCGACGCAACTTTGCAGAAAATGTATGAATGACGGCAGGACTTGGCAAAATCAGGGAAACTTCCCGTCTGCAAACACGTCATGGCGTGACTGCTGTCATGACGCAGAATAACTTCTGTGAATCGCCAGAAGATCCAGTGACCCCTAAAATATGGGCGCGGTCGGCGAAAAATGCAAATCACGTCATTATTTGCTGTGGGTGGCCAACACATACAATACGGATTGAAAGCCATTCCTGATAAATGGGGCGGCAAGGTGCGTTAGACATGCAGACATCTGAAAATGTTTGGCCGTCTGCGCTTTGCCAAAAAGTGAACTCAAAATTGGCTCAAAATCGAGTGTATTTACTCGTCAGGACACTTTCTGATGGTAATAGCTTCAGAGCAGAATTTGCTCAATAGAGCACGCTTGCTACAACTCCAAAAACCAATCCATAATTGGGTGATGGTAGGAAAACTGTGCGAATAGCAAAACAGTGGGTGTGGCCAAGAGGTGAGTACAAAATCGGATAGACACTTTACACATGCCCTTGTGACACTATTTTCGGTTAATTTCTAAAGAGAGAAAAAATCGATAGTGACGCAAACGGATACAAGGAAGATTACTGGTTGAAATTACTGGTAATTAACTACCATTATCCGTAATTGGAATTCGGAAAAACTGTGCGATTTCTGTAATTGCAGGAAACAGGTGAAGCTAATGGATGATGGATCGGTGAGCGGTATGTCAATCGTCATGAAGAGCAATTTTAAATCGCTTGTCATTTTTGTGTTAGTTGTCTGCAAAGTGATAGAATTTCAAAGAAGCCTTTTTATTCAATGTTTCGTTAGTAATTTTCTATTAAATTTGCCGCTTTGGTTCTTTGTTGATTGTTTATTCATTTTTTTCCTAATAAAGATCTAAAGAGCTTCAAGCTATAACTGAGAAAAGAGCACTCAATCCTTATCTGCGGAGCATTTTTAGACCACGAGAATTACACTTGTGCTTTTTTTTTACCGTAACCCTATCCTCACACGATTACCATAGGTACAGAAATAAAGCTGTAAAATAGGTGCTACTAGCTTTCTGACCTTTTCTACAGTCATATGATCAACACTTCTTCAAGTCAAAGCCGACGAGAAGTGTAAATAGCAGTAAAACCGTTAACAAAGTACGAACCAGTTTTGGGTACTAATCGGGTAAACTGTAATTGACAGCCGGTCATAAAGAACATTAACAGAGGAAATAAGTTAATCGGCCCAGAATATGCGAGAAACGTTAGGGTGCATTTTCACATGATTCCTTATGTTCCCCGGTGAAACACAGTAAAGCCAGTTTGGGTCAGCGTGCAAAGTGCTCCAATCCATCAAGGACCAACGCTCAAAATAGGAATGAAACACGAAAAGTGAACTTCTTCCATTCAACAAGCCCCGCCCCTTTCCTTGTAAAGGCATTTTTTATAAAACACAATTTTGAACAAATCGAGGCGAATATATGTGTACAGTGCGTCTGACTTTTTAACCTTCTTTTCAAAACTTTCGAACTATGGAGGGAGGTGGTCCACCACAGGCAAGATCTCCATGGAAGACAATGATCTCATATTCTCCACGGTACAGTGAAATCCTATAAATCTATAACAATGTGTGAACCAAGAGGCGCCGCTTACGGGTCCCTATAGTCTCACATGCCGTTTTTCGGGACCTGGCTGCAACATTGGAAGCATGGGTACTCTCACGTGCATGGGTATGACTATCATGGGTAGCAACTGGGTATAGACGTCTCATACGAATAAACAAAACATTGATGGGTGCCAGGTAAGGGTTGAGCTCGGAAATGTGACACTGGGTAATCTCAGTGACTCGTCCTAGTCTAGCAGTAAATAGTAGGCATTTTCAGATTGAAAAAGAATGAACATTAAAACAAGTAGAGAGGAAGAGTAAATCATGGAAGAGGAAGTATTTTCACATAAAATCCGTCGAACGCACTAAATATGTATGTAAATTGCTGCGTCAATCCTGCTGATTAATGTTCTAGAATCTGACCCACATTCCCCTTTAACTCGGGGTTAGCTTCCAGCAATGGAATAAAACTCTTTACTATACTTTACGATAATTGGTGCAATTGAAAACTCTACGCCAAGGGCCACCTACTGCATTGGCAGACTGCGCTAAACAGATTATGGCAGACTACTGTAGCACAATCCGCGCTGTGATTGGTTGGTACGGTATTGAAAGAACTCACGATGATGAGGCTTGATAAAGTCATTAATGAATTGCAGGATTTACTCTGTATTTATACGTATATGTGACAATTGAGGTTGTTAGCAACAGGACAATTTTTCGTAATAGAGCAGATTATAACAGTCTGAGAATCAAAGACGAAACCTAAACCAGTCGCTTAAGTAGTGAGTTTTTTAGCTTATGGCTGGTTCGAAAGCAAAATCTTGGTAGTTTATACTCCAGTGGGTACTAAAACTATACCTCCCCCAACAGTTACAACCTTCATCCACCACGAAATCACCAAGGAACTCTTGGAAAAACCCATCCAGCATAAGGTGCTGCATGAGAAGTGCTCGTTTCGAAAGCAGTTGTGCCATAAACAGGAGTAATTGAGCTGACCATAAATAGACTTGTGTGGAACTGATGCGCATCGTTAGGAGCAGGGAAACGACACTGCACCCGTGCCGGCCGTATCATTGGGGTGTTGTAACGACGAAAATGATATTTGGCCTTGCATGCCGAGATCGGGGAATCGCAGTGCGATTTCGCTACGCTCTGCGCATCGCCGTCGTCGCTCTTCCACACCCAGCGACCGCACTTCGTGAGACGACGATTTACGACCGCCACACCTATGGACAACATTTTGGTTCCATTTGCAGATGGAAATGCTCCATTAAGCACTGTCTGTTATACTGGTAGGGAAAGGGTGTTGGTCAACGCATCAAATGTTCCTAGACATTAACAAATCTTCAAATGTAGCGTATGAGCCTTGGCTTCAAAAAAATTATCTTTGTACAATTTTGCAAGGAGAGGGAGAGACGTTTCTGCAAACTCACCTGATGAGATGGATGAAAATTTAATACTGACACATTCTAATTCTTTACTTTTGCTATTATTCTCAAGTGTTCTTCCTTTATATTTGAATTTGCAATAATTTCCGAAAATTACAATTCGCCAAGTTGCTATCGGAGGAAGTCCTTTCCCACCCCTCCCTTTTTCGGATGAGCCTGTGGAATTGCATGTCCCAGCTGTTATATATTGTTAATAAAACTTTGTCTTCTAAAATCCGAATATTCAATTAATCGAATGACAGCACTCCTCAACTATTCGAGTGTCATTTGAACACTAATCTACATCAATCCCCCTGACTGGTCGAGAACTCCATACATTTTTCCACTCCAAACCATTCACCACTGTAGATATAAAAGTTGCAGTCAGGCCACGCCCACTTCCTGCACTTTACAAAAACCAACTGCGCTATACTGCTTCTCCTTGTAAAGATCCGGGACATTTTTCTTCATGACATCATTACTCGGCAACTTCCCTTCCCTGCCCCTACTTTTTCCATAGGATACACCAAAATTACAAAACATCGAGCTTCTTCTTTTTCGGACGATATTTTCAGAACAATTACACCTACATTCAACAAAGACACAAGACACTGCATTTTTGAGAAACGCAGGGGCGAAAATTGCTTATTACTTTTCAAAAGACTTGAAAATAGCCGTACATCCTAAAAGAATTGCAGTAGTTAAAGATTCACTGATACAAGCATTTTTTCTCAATGCATGCGTCAACCACTGTCAACTCCTCCTACCCCAAATCCATGAGATAAATGTCCCAAGACATGAAAAAAAATGGGAGAGAATGATTTACAGCTGATACGTGGGCGCGTAACGCGCATATCCCTGTTTCCTGTGAATCAACGTTGCTGTCGCGCACTATGACAGCCCGGAAGCATATCGCCAACGACATCTCCGTACCTTCGCAATGGACGGAGACAGGAGGGCGCTCCCATGGGGAGAAAATGCTTCCGTTCCTCGCGAAAAACGGAGCTTAGTATAGTTCTTTTCAAAGGATAAGACCTTCAAGACTAGGTTTTAGCACGATTACGATTACGCATGTTACTTTACTCAAACGTATGACGTGTTCTTTTTTCAGGAGGAGGAGGGGGGGGAGGGGAAGGGAAACGAGGAGTATCCCACGAGTTTGCCACGGAAAGTTCACACCAGAGTTCTGGTTACAGCGCAACAAATTTACCGATTAACGGCCAAAGTCAGCCGTTTCCAATGGATTCTCATCTGCATACATTAGCCTCTCTCCCGGAGAAGGTTTACACGATTGTCGCTGCGCTTAAACAGCAAAATTTCGCATCATAACCTAGCTGCAATATAATCCATCTGCTGTAAACGAAATGGGCGGAGCGAGTTACAATTTTATCGCGCACTGTCACCCAACTCCATTCATCTTAGAAAACGACCATGTTATACAGCTCTTTCTGCGAAAAAATCGCGTTTGTCAACATGAATGCCGGGCACGCTATGCAATATAATTCGAGAAAAAGGAAAGATTTGTGGAGAACACATGAGCAATACTGCGTATAGAAACATTTCAAGAGGTTCTTTTCAAACGGCAACAATAGTTGTTCCATAATCGCAAAATCTAACTCAGTCATCTCTTTGGGAGCTTCTTGATGAGCGTTCAAGCGCACAAAATTCACAGTAACGCCAACGCGTTTTCAATTCAAGTCAAAGTCTTTGCAATCGCAGGGATTCTGTGGCATTTGTATCCTTCAATTTTTAGAATATTCTATGAGATCACTTGAAGTGCTTGATCCGGCTTGGTCAATACGTTACGTGAACAATCTTCCATTCACTGTAGAACAATTGCTTTCGCGCCGTAATTAGTACTTTCTCCAGTGATCAAAGAAGACCATTTGAGCGGCCTGACTGAGAACTTTTGAGGACTTTGAAAAACAACGAGGTCTGAGAGGAATCTTGAGGCAAGACAAATTGCAAAACTGGTTGGGAAGGCAGAAATAAGCCGCAGATAATTTTCAGAAGATTAGATTTTTCCTGCTCATTTTTCCCACCTGGTGAGAATCCGTTTTCTTTCATATATTTCTTTCTTTCATATGTATTCTTTTATTTTCACTTGGAAGGGAAGCTGAACAGCTATCGGAGGTAAATCAAGTAATGAACATCAAAGGAACACTTTCGCCCAAGAAAAACGATAATTTTGAAAAACGCTCATATGTAGGTAAACCTCAGAAGATTCTCAAAGTCCTCGTTTTCTTCAAGATTTCAACATGACAAAGCCAGGAATAGATCATCTTAAACTTTTTTTTTACTAACTTAAAAAAATGGATGCAGAACTCCATATGAAGCCTTTAGGTTTTAACAGTGAACAGTACAATACACAAGTATGGATAGTAACATCCACAGAAATGCAGGAAGTTGTAACACGACAGCTTGCCCGAAATTTCTTTCGGCCCCTCACAGCCTAGAGGCGTTATCCCGGGAAATTTCTACTCCGAAAAGATCTTCAGATGAGGAACAAAATCCGAATTCCACAAATTTTCGATGTTTGAGCGCGTTAATGGGCAGATTGAATGAAGATCTTTGTTTTCCAACGTTTAAAAGTTCTAGAAACAATTTCAGATGGAGCACTAACATTAAGAAGTTATGACACCACGATTTAAACTGCGATATAATTTATTCCACTGTGGAAGACAGAGAGGCACCACAAAGAACCAGAGCACAAGAAAGTGCGCAGAAACTGAAGAGGGTGAAAAAACAGGCAGTATGCACAAAATCTCAACTATCGTTATGTTTGAAACATACTTCAATTGATCATGAGCTAAAGAAAACGAGAGAAATCAAAGATCAGAGGGGAGAGCCATTATACTGATATATGAATTCACAAAACTGGCAAAAGAAAAGGTGCGGGTTTTAAGACTGAACTTAATCAATTAACTAATTGGTCAATTAATTAAGATAAAAGTAAAACCCAAAAAAATCAAATTAGATCTCAGCAGAGGTGGTCAAAATTATTCGAGCACAAGTGGTGGAAAAACGCAATTGATCTGTAAGGGCACAGAAGTCTATGCCTTTAGAGACCAACAGCGTTAATGTTCGACGTACAAAAATTGCGATCTACAGCAGAGGGAACCCTCGGTAATTTAAGGAAGTGAAAACCAAGCAGAAAGCCTGGAAGAAACACAGCTTGCTTCGTTCAGTGCTGAGTTGAGAGAACGTCCCCCTATCGGTCGTTGTCAAATTTAATAGTCGTTTGCAAAGTGCCGCGCTGTGTGATGTGCGTGTATGTTTGTCTCAGCATTTGTGTGAGTCCATAAAAGTTGGTGCCGTCAGATTAAACACTTCGAAAACGGAGAGACGTAAAAAGATTTACGATTATTTTCGTTTTTCTCACGTCTTCATGTATCGTTGTTCGTCTTCAACGAATACCATAACAAATCAGACGACAATTAAACACCCACACAAACACTTGTTCAAGACGAAAACACCAAATCGCTCAGGCTAGCGGTGAATCAGATATGCGGTGAAGCATTATTTCTAAGGATTTAAGGTCAAAAGCCACAATGGGAAAAACCCTCGAGTAAAACCGAAAGGGATTACTGAACACCTCAGACGTTTGAAACCTCAAGGAAATCGGTGAAAACTTCTGAAACATTTGCGATTATGGGAATCCTACCATGATTTTACATCATGGTAATGAAAATCGTATATGACGAGCACCATATATGATGAGTGGGTCCCCAGAAGACCAGGACTGCTCTTCCAGTCTGAATCCTCCTCTGTGAGTTTCTTTCCTCTATACCCCCTCCCCTTACAAAGCATTTCCTATGCCAAACAAGGAATATGTTCACCAAACAACTGTAATCCTCAAACACATCAAAAAGGAAAAATGCGACAAATGCAGAGCACAGACAACGAAACTGCTCTCCGCTCGTTATTCCGGATTCAAATGAGACCAACAAACAAAGAAAAAAGAAAAAAATTCTACGAAATGGCACGTTTCACAACAAAACAATACCATAAATCGAACTGGTCCTACTTCAGACAACCGAATGTACAGCAGTATTGCCAATAGAGCATCTAAAATAAGGGTTTGTGCGGTTGGTAGTGCGAGAATTGTTCCTTGGCCAAAGGTGGAGAATATCTTAGAACATAAGAATGACATAGTAGGATATACGAGAAAAGCAGAATATGGTAGAAAAGAGAGCTAGAAGAATGAAAATGTAAAGGAGCGGTACGGGGACCAGTTCTCGCCAACGCTCCCGGCCGAATGATGTTAGAGCGCAGGTACATAACGAGACTAGATGACGTAAAGGCAGTTTGTATGGCTTATTTCATGGCAGTCAACAAACAAAAGAAGAAATTCTAGCCATTTATCTGACACATACATATTTTATGACAGAAATCACATATTCTAGCAGGTAAGAGCGCAGACAACGAGAGCGTCACCCTGCTCAGCGAATTTTAAGCGCTGTTTTATAGCACTTGCCTCAGCGAGTTAATGACGCAGACTGCGGAAACAAAGTGACAAAGAAGTGCCCTTATTCATCCTTAGGGATATAGGCACAGACAAGAGATGGCTAGAGTCCACAGAACGACAACGCAGTCACGAAAATCTCGGAAAAAAAAGTCCATGAGAGATATTGAAGTCCCAGAGCGTTTCAAAGATTATTCGGGTGAACTAAGAGACTCAGAGGTTAGAAAACAGATGGCGAGAGAAACGCAATTTTTACAGTTGCAGGATGATTTGAAAACTTTTATTTTTCCCACGTTGCTGCAGAGGGTCCAAAGTTATGAAATGAGGTATCGCACTCTGATTTACAGTAGCCAACAGCATTCACTTTCCGCAATCGAGGCGGGTGCGAATAGAGTGACCATCTGCGATTGAGAGCCGAACTAATTGAACGCGACACATTGGAACGGAACCGCAAGTTTTGCAGATCGTTCCGAGAGCGACGAGAAGTGGATAGGGCGCAGAGAAGCAGAGAAAAGAGACGTAGCCGTCGGCAAAGTGAAGATTCTATTACTCTAAGATAGAAACGCGATAGTAAAGGGCATTCCGGCTGCATACGGCAGCTGCAAGGGCATCGAGTGAAATGAGATTTGGCACTAAGCCCCCGTGGGTGCCTTTCGGGAACGCTACGGCGAAAAAAATGCCACCGAAAATGGGCGTGGCCAAGAAAAAAATGACTTTCTGGGCCGTAATGAGCAGTTTCCCTGATGAACTTCAGCTAGTATAGCCGCGCACGTAGGGTACCGCTGGGGGAGGGGTGGGGGGACCGATGGTGGGGGAAAAATTTCATGTTAAATTGATTTCAAGTCATATTTTACTACTATTTTCAAACATTCATTTTCAAAATTAACATTTTAAAACAGTTTTCAACTATTTTTTTCCAGATTTCCGACGGTTTAATCTCCCCCCGCATTTCGGGGAGGACCCAGTTTCGCTTCTCCACTCCCCTCCACTTGGTCAGTTGGATTAGCAAACAAAATCGGGGTTCCTCGAGGTCTTTTGTCACTACTTGTGCCAGTTGTCCCACAATTACGAATTACAATGGGTTGAGTACATCGCTGGGCCAACCTAGCTCCAACAGTATTTAATCTATGAATCTGAATTGTGACAGTTGCCCGCCATATATAAAAACATATCTTACTCACAAGTGGGAGAAGAAACAAGACTCTACAGACATCAACAGTATTTTGTGACAATTATCAGATGACAGCCACCCTTCGCAAAAACGAGAGATGTCGAGCAGCTCCTCCTCTAGACAACCGGCACAAATACGAACCAGCGACCAGAATGGTCACCATTACTTGTCATCACTGTCATTTTTGTGAAAAATTTTATTGTCTGAAGAGCATTTCAGAACATGTGGTTAAATAATCAACCGATGGAAATTTCCAAAACTAGAATGTTCTGAAAAGTAGCCCAACCCATCCACTTCATTCTGAACACTGCGGACTCCTACTTGTACCAGTTGCCCAGATTGAATCCAACTGCTTACATGGTCAGTAACCACTGTCTTGACGCCGCTTTGATTAATAGCTGTACGAAAGATCTATGGCAATATTCCGTAAAAGCACTACACTCTCTCTTGCTATGATAGATGTCCGGAAGACCGTCAAAGTGCATAAATTCACTGAATGGGACCTCCGCCGAGCATGATTTGTGAGAGTTGTCCACTGAAGTAATGGCTATAGAAGAACAAGGAGAACTTTTCATGACCAATTCCTTCTCATAATGGTTTTCACAGTGTCCTGTGATAGTTGTCCTTGGAAAAGGGTAGGTTGCAAAAACACCGCACAACGTCCTGAACGATATGTAACAGATGGCTGATAAGCTCTCATACTCCTCCTTTGAAGCAGCAATGAAAGTTTGATTATTTCTCTCGTGCATATTGTATAACGCAATGCCTTGAAGGCAGTGTAACATTTTGGAGTATTGGGTATCAGAAGATGCACGGGGTGACGCTGATTGCAATGGTGTAGGTATCTAAGCTCGAAAGTGCAGAAAACCCCTTTTTTGAACCCTCTATTTTTGGAGGAAACCGGCACCAAGGCGCATCGACATCTCGTACACGAAGTTGTGCCGCGACCGATCGATACCCCGGCGCAACTCCATGCCGGGGTGAAGTTGCAGCGGGGGCATCGATCGATCGCGGCGCAACTTCGTGTACGAGATGTCGGTGCGCTGGGGTACCCGTTCCCTCCAAAAATAAAAGGTTTAAAAAGGAGGTTTTTTGCACTTTTGAGCTGAAATACTTACATCATTGTAATCAGCGTCGCCCCATGCATCTTCTGATACCCACTACTTCAAATTGGTCCTGAGCTTGGACACTGCCTTCAAGCATTCGTGTTCAAAAAATAAATGAATAAATATTATTTATTTGTTGACTTATACATCAGGTGCATTCAAGGTTGCCTTGTCATGCACAAAAGGAATTGAAACGAGGAAATAAGCAATAATCGTGAAAATCGTGAACCCTAAAAGCATTGCTTCTGCTTTCAAATAACCATTTTCGTATGAATTAGGTCGTACTCTCGTAAATGCAGCCAAAGAAATATAAAAAGCATAACTAACGCTTCTAAGGTGAGCGACAACCTCGGCGAGAACTGGTCCCCAGAGGCGTTCGGTATGTGGAGGTGGCCGAGATGCTGACAGAAAAGCATCACAAAGAAAATGGATATGTGAATATGGTGTGCTAACGCAGTGACAAGAGAAAACGAGCAAAAACAAGCAAGAACAAGTTCAATCCTGTGCTCTCGAGTACGTTCCGATTTGCAGTTGTAAAGCAAAAAATCAATGATTTAACGAAGTTATTTTAAAAATATGGAAAAATTAGGTGAGTTGAGGGTCTAGCAATCGATCATGGCAGTAGAAAATTCGAAGACTCGACACAGGTGGCCGGCGACCGCGTGGGACGAGTTGGAATTGATCAGAGATCAAATCAATACCTATCAAATGGATACAATACAACTATGAGCCTGGAAAGTCTCGGATAGATTCAGAACACCCAAAGATGTACCATAACTAGTAATACAGCAAGCAGAGAGAAAAATTCGTCTTCCATTTTCGAATCTCAACAGCGAACTCGATCCAGCCAAAGGTTGTGATCAGGCAGATCAGCAGATCAAACTATTGATTAAATCGGTGACGAAACTGCCGTACAGTCCGTGAGTTCCCCTCTGCAAAGGCTTGAAGATCTAAATATTGAACACCATGTGCGTGCGTGCGTGCGTCAAAATGTCTTGCGGACGGGTGCGTCGGACACTTTTTCACAAATATGTGCGTTTACAACAGGTTCTGCAGGTAAATGAACCTGGCACAGGCACGTCTACTTACTCGAATGCGGTGATCGCGGACGTTTAGCTTGCGTGCGTCCGTCCGTTTCGGCCACTGGATAGCATGAGATGTGAAAAGGAGTACTTTATACAATTCCCATTGTAAACGGGGACCAGTTCTCGCGTCTAGTTGATTTTGATTCTCGAAACGTTGACCACTCACGATGAGAGACAAAATGTTGGATTCAGCGCTCTCCTCACAAATTCATAACAGTTGCGGTGGAATTTATTGTATACTGCTATGATTCAAATTATTATAAACTATTACTACTATATACAGGGGGGGCCATAAGTTATTGTACAACGTTTGCTGGCCCATTTCTCCGCAGTAGTAAAATATTTTTTGCCGCACTAGGCACTGTTTAATAGAGCTGGATTTGCTCTATCTTTTGATCACAAAAACCTCCTGGATACTTCCAAGATAACGAAAAAAGTTTATCGGAAACATTCATTGCAGACTTTCGGTGCCGCAAAATGCACTAACTCTGCCCGCAATTTCCGAGCAAAACAGCCACAAAAACAGTTTGATATTTTTAGAAAGAGCATTCTTTGCTCTTTAAGATGCATCTAAGCAGTACACCCCACTTTAGAGATTTGGTGGATTTTTCGTAAAAAATTTCCACATCAACCCGCTTTTTTCAAAAACCTGTTCTAAGTCCAACTGCTCCAAAGCAAAACTCTCCCGGGAAACCGGGTTTTAACTGTAAGATACTTTGATCCCTGCTCTATTCGGCAGCGAAAAGAGCAGGATAATCCATGTGTTGCTGGTGGAGAAATAAATGAGCAAACGTTGTACAATAACTTATGGCCCCCCCTGTATAATTATTTGTACTATACATTACTCAAGTAAGGACTGCTAAGGTAATTTTGGGGTTTAAAAAAACCAAAATTCCGCTTAAATTCTGCAGGTAAAAACTACTAGAAAAAATAATAATAATAATCACGAAGTGTGAATTTGATTTCATGAGAACAACTGCTTTGCTAAAACTAAAAAAAATTCACAAGCTTAGAGTGTTTCCTGAAAACTGAGACCTTACTTAACTTCAGGCTTATATGTACATTCCACACCAAGGTCCGAACAACTTTCGTCAAATGCGAAAATAATAAGGATCTAATATGTCAGCATTTATCCATTCGGAGAAGAAGAGCGGCTCCCAAAGGAAAACCCAAAGGAGCGGTGATAAAATTCGATGGAATGTCGTGAAGAAAGCCGCAAATGTAAGTGACAACCCGAGAACCGGAACAAGTGCAGCGCGTCGGCGACGACTCGTTGCAAAGTTCAACGCACTTCACCTTGCCAGGAGTCTAGTGGAGACGTTGTTGTTGAGGAGCGCCCAAAATGAATAGTGCACGGATGTCCGGCCGGGTGAAAAAAGCGGGGGAAACGAATGAGCGAATGGATTGATGAGTTGATGAATGAATCGGTGAAATATGGAGAATGTGAATGAATCGAATAAATAAACGAAACTATCAAATCGAAAATATAAAAAAAATAGCGTAGAAGAAAATAAATAGAGAAGAATAACTACATAGCTAGCCGAGAATGGGTGGGCAAATGTTTGAAATTACTTTACAATACATATAAAAAACTTGTATTAGTTTATTTTACTTGTTTATTTTTAACATTATTTTTAATACGATTTTTATTAATTGTTTATTATGTTTATTATTATTTTATTTTCCGTCTGGGTCTCCAAAACGGCGGAAACGAATGAACAAAGGAACTAATGAATGTAAGTAGAATCTGAGCAAGTTATCTGTAGATGAATGACTGAATGATTGAATGAATGGCTGAATGACTGAATGAATGAATGAATGAATGAATGAATGAGTGAATGAATGAATGAATGAGTGAGTGAATGAATGAATGAATGAAAGAATGAATGAATGAATGAATGAATGAATGAATGAATGAATGAATGAATGAATGAATGAATGAACAAGTGAATGACTGAATGAATGGCTAAATGAATGACTAAACGAATGAATGAATGAATGAATGAACAAGTGAATGACTAAATGAATGACTGAATGAATGGCTAAATGAATGACTAAACGAATGAATGAATGAATGAATGAATGAATGAATGAATGAATGAATGAATGAATGAATGCAGTGAATGAATGAATGTAGTGAATGAATGAATGATGTGAATGAATGGTTCTGACGAATAAATAATTGAATAAATCAGCAAATTAATCACTTAATGAATTGATGAACAAACTCTAAGAACAAGAGATGAAACTAAGTGAGAAATCAAGGAACGAGTTTTGAAGGAAACGAAGAGGATTTTTAGGGCAAACACTGGAATTAATTTCAAATTGGACACTTAAGTACAACAGGTTAGCAGTACTTGTAGCACTCTTGGAGAGTTTCGAGGGGCGAATATTAATATAATATACTTTGTATCCTGTTCTAGAATTGCCTGGCAAATCTATACATCATGTACGATTAAACCATACCCAGGACCACTTTTTGCCTCCACCATTATATCGCAGAGTAGTCACTGTGTTCCAATGTACTGGTCGCACGACCTAATCGTTTAAGCGAATGAATAGCTACATCTTATTTCTAAAAAGAAGTTCTTCATGACCCGGATGCGCCCGTGATAAACGTGTGAACGTATCCTCCAGATTTGTCTTTTACCTGGCACATGTTAGCAAGTAACCTACGAGTGAAATTGTCTAAACCCAGCTGCTACCTGTTGGTAATCATACCCATGGTTGCGAGGCCTCCCCACCCCTACCCACCGAGGATGGGTTGCCGAATAACTGGAATTAATTAATGAATTAAGTAAAAACACTGTATATGTTTACATTTATTAGTTATTTTCATTAATATTCTCGAAGTACTTATCATTGGCCATTTATTTTTGAACTTAATACTTCTAGTAGCATTGTTATTCCCATTTCTCCCACGCTTTCCCCCCCCCTGGCTAGCATCCAGCACTTGAGACGTCCCATACGTCCAGTCATAGATGTGGGCTCAAATATACTCCAGAAAGTACACCAGCTCGGGTATCCCAGCCTTCCAAAGAGTACATTTTTCCTGATACCCAGCACTATGTCAGACTATTATTTCAATAGAAGTAGAGGATATTCAGTTAATACTGCGTCACGGATGCAGATTACTATGAGAAAATGAACAGCACAACCGGACTGCTTGTTGTCTAATCTCATCAAAATGAAAAAACTAATCCCAGCTTTTCTGTTGTTTATCGCTACCTCGTGGGAAAAAGCTGTTCACACCAGTATTAGGTATCCAAGCACTAGCACCCGTGACAGTCGCAGAAGATCTTTCCCCAGTGGAAAGGGAGGGAGGGAATGAGAATATAGGCGCGGCTAGAACTCTTACTCGAAACATCATAGACAAATTCCTTTGAGGATGCCGAAAAGTAATCTCTAAGGATACTATTCGTATCAGGTTACCCAGCACAAGGCATATCGTAGGAATGCATAGCATGCTTGTTTGCTGGGGACTCTGGGGAATCGTTACCATTCTTTTCTTTTTTTGTTTTCTCTTTCAACTGTAATTTTCTTTGTGGAACAGCTACTATATTTACATTCCTTGTATGTTTGATAGCATAATTTTTGTTCTGATTAAAAGTTGTTCTTGCGCACTTCAACGTGCATATAATAAATAAATAAATAAAAGTAAATAAATAAAAGAAGGTGAAATATTGGGTATTCAAGCCATGTAGTGCAAATTCTAAAAGACTCAAGGAAAATCTTGAGACGAGCTATGGCTAGAGGACAACATATTTTTCAGCATAATTTGAAAAAAAAATTGATAGTAGCGTCTGGATCCTTCGATTTCATCTACTCACGCTGTATATCCTGAAGAATTCACCTCCATATAACATTACAACGTACTAGTCGTCAAAGATGATGAGAAACCCGTCTGGATCAGCAATTCCTGCATAATCACCAGGTGGCCCGTCAACAACCCGTGTAGTATAACCTGTCCTGAGCAATGCCAGGAACGTTTCTCACATACTAGTTCCCAAGGAAAAACTATACAGGTAGCTCTAGCTCAGAATCCGGACTTTACATTCATTCCTGAAGAGGAGCCTTAGACTGACAAGGGATACTCGAATACACTAGTTGTGCCTAGGTTAGCCAGAAATGACTACTCTGTCAAAATCGGCTACAATGAAAGAGCGTATAAGCTTTGAAATTGCCTTAAAAATAAAGAAAAATCAACTGAATCCCGTACAGCTGCTATTCTTTCACACTCTTCAGGCATTAATAGGCTTAGTCGCTTTGAGCTGACTTTTTTGCTCCACCAGAAACGGAAGGCATCATTGAAATCACCCATGGTAAGCATGTTAACATAATCAAATAATCAAATTTACCCAAAGGTGGCACCCACAGCATGTTTACCCATGAGTAACGTTTTCTACACCAGGCTGCTACTCGCGGGTAATGATACCCAGGGATATAGGTTGGCATGTCCCAGTCCAACACCGGTTCCGAAAACGCTGCGGCTTTGATGCACACCCGATGGCAAGAAAATATAGGATGAATGGATGCTCACAGCAAGACAATGGATCTGAGACTAGGATTTATAGAGCTGTTAGCCGGAATGGGGAATATGACCGGACAATGTCAAATTGGACAAGACCTACGGATAAAAACAAGGATATCTACAGCGCTGTGAAGGTCAAAGAAAGCTAAATCAACCATTCACATTTTATGCTCATTTAATCCCACAAAGACAACCTAGGCTTACCCTCAAACCGGGAGCAAAGGCAGCATAACAATAAGACTCAAAACCGCCGGCACAAATGGAGAAATGCTGCACTGATCGACGACGACATTTATAGAAACGGGCCATGAAATCAAAGCGGTGGAGGACGAAAGTGGGCGTGGTTTTCGCACGCTCTCTTCGGCACGCGTGGGAACGAACTCGTAACGTTCCACCGCCCACAATATCCGGTTCATAAAACAATTCTACACTTTATTGTCAAAAAGAGAATTCTTCCATAACCATATAGCGAAAGGGAAAATAAAAACTAATAGAGAAAACATCGAGAAAATAAAAATAAATACGTATGTATATGAAACTTAAAAGGCAAATACTACTTTAACACACAATACACACAAACTGACAGACAGACATACAGGTGCAGACAGACAGCGAGTGATAGGCGAACAAACAGACAAATAAACAGGCAGACAGATAGACAGACGGATAGACATGAAAAATGTACACGCGAGAGTGTCGACCGAGTTCATCGTAAGAGCTTCGGAGTGAGCAGTAGAGCACAAGACGAAAAAAAAAAGTGATCGATAACAACACATACGGCGCATATTAACAATACGAGCATTATTAGCTTTAAGAATTATCACATTCGGGACAAAAATCAATCAATAACTTAAATAGTACTCATAATTCAAAAAAATGGTCTTAAAAATCAAACGAATAAACACCTCAATATGTATGTAACTGAACATGCAGTAGCGAGGAACGACAAAATGAGTTGAGTTTCAGAACAACCTCCTTGACTGATACTTAAATTACCGTACGTTGACGCTTATTTAATGCCCAATTTCACTAAGCACCGCTGCAGACCACCTTCGTCGTACTCGGCTTTCGAGATCCAAAAGTCCTGCAAAGAAACTATAATTCCCGATTGCTGTGACTGTGACTAATAGAGAAAAAAAAACATCGAGAAACTAAGGCGACAAACAACAATACGACTGAGTCATCTGTGAAATTCCACAAATTCTCAAAGAGTCCCATGGGAAACGACAGCGGATGAATGCAACCAAAATTACGAATCTATTGCCGCCCGCCCCTACGGAAGAACAAATCATTGGACTCTAGTTGCCGAAATTTATTAATCCATTAACAGTCTAGTAGCATTTCTTCTAATCGTTCTCTACCCAGGTAAAAGGGTTATAGATAAACACCACCAGGCGAGAATGCACCTCTAAGCTTACCCATGTTAGACGTTTAGATGTATCAACGTGCCCAAAATTACCCTTCACCCAAAATTACCCTTTACCTGGAGCCTATCAGCATGTTTACCCATATGTGACGTCTATACCCAGCTGCCCCCCCCCCCCCGGCAATCATACTCATGGTCAGAGTTCACTCATTCTTGTACTCTGCACATATAAAGACACGAAGTTCAGGAAACATGCTCACTTCCCCACTTTCTCTTCTTCCAGAATATGTCGTGACTGCCGAAGCCTTTTCAAAACTACTGAAAGAGGACGAAAATTTTGTATCGGCCCACTTTTAATTTCCAGTTTTTAGATGTCCACGCTCATTTGGTATTAATACAAATTTTCTAAGAATTGATCATTAAACTTCCGGCCTCAGAGGTCCCTCATTCGCCGGGGGCCCCAATTCTTCCTCATCCCCATCTGCCACCGCCACTGACGCCTGTTTTTGAGCAAAATGAAGCAAGCTGTCGACTTATTATTGAAAATCTCGTACATTTGACACTATCAGTTCTGACAAGACATGTAGACTACCACCCCATAATAGAAAAGAAAATATGTTCCAGAAACATCTCCAATCGAGAAAACAATCAACAACAGGAGCTGATGTTTCCACTTTGTTAAGTCCGTCAAATAGAACAAACTGATAAAACAGGAAAGATGTGAAAGATATTGGGTAAACCGCAATAGAAATGGCCAAAACTCTTTCCCCATAAGTCGCGTTTAAACGCTGAACTTTTGTTCAATCCTCAGAGAAAAAACTATTACTGAGAGCTACTCTTTCTTTAAAAACTACTCTTTTTTTTTTCTAGTTCACCATGAAAGATCTTGCCTTAAGGAAAAAGGAGAAAAGCATGACAATTACTAACGTAAACGAACAACAAAATAAATTTTATTTTATTCACCCATTCCAAGGAATTCCAAGGTACTGTTCAGACTGGTTCAATGACGCTGGAACGTCCACATTCCTTTCCGGCAATTTACTGCCTATTTTCCTCATAGAATTTCATCGTCCAAAGCACAATTCATAAGGAAGCAGTATTTCAATCTACGCTAAAGAACGGAAACCTCATTTGGCTTCCAAACTCCCAAAAACAAGAAAGCATCCCCGGAATGCCAAAAAAAAAGAATATTTGCTGGTTCACTGTGACTACACAAAGCATGTGCAATGATGCGTAAGGACGCAACGTTCCATATGAATGTTGGCATCCAAAGGATACATATGAAGAAAATCGTCATATTACAGCAGTAACTGAAACAGAACTAGAGGCAAAACTTTTACTCAGACCTGCTCTTGAAGACTAGTACAGATGAATATGCGTTGAGCTGCCCTACGCACCACTCTCAGATAGAAATGGAAGAATTCTTACTTTTTTTAAATTTCCTATTTTTGAAATGCCTGGCATGATCTTATCGGTGGAAGAAATGAAAAGTCAATAGAAATCAAATGCAAGCATTATAAGGCAAAAATTATTGAGCCATTTCACAGCAACAGATTTCGCTCACGCCCTGAATACGCTTAACGACCGCCTCTACTCTAGAGAGAAAAATTAGGAAGAAGATATCATCAGGGAACAATCACTTGCACGCTCTATAACCAAGAAACCAATCAATACGAAACTTTTTCAGAGTTTCTTCACGGTAACCAGACACTACTAGTAAAAATTTCCCCGACAATCTTAACAAATATTACGCAAGAATATGATAAAACCAGCACCACTTGACCAGCAGATCACTCATCAAATACCAGCAAAAACTTCATGTATAAAAACGTGTCGGCAAGTGCTAAAGCCATTCATCGCCCAGTTTTCGGTCAACTATCGAGAACAATTTTTGGAACTAGGTCATTTCTTACATCAACGGGAGGACGGAATTTCAAGGAAGTTCCAGACAACAACAAATTCCAGAGATGGTCAAGATCATTAGAAAAGCAGCTAGAAGGAAGAAAACTCAAGCAGGATGAACTGTCCAAATGCTCAGATCTTGGCAAATTCGAGTTAAAAGTCTATGTGGTTGAGCCCAAAAAACAAATCAACATCAAAGAATAGATAGACGCCAAAATTTCTGTAGATTAATGGCTCACTCTGTGAAACCCTCAAAACGTGAAATCAATGAGAATAGTTCAAAAAACGATAGAAAGAGCAATGAAAAAGGAACTCACATGGTCCCTATCCCTCATAATGTTGGCTAGCACAGCGCCACCAAGAAAAACCATATGTTTTCGGAACGGTGTCGCCTCGATACGTACTTTGAACTTCTGGAAAAACAATCACTGAGTTATTACAGCGGAAGAATAACGATCAGATCGAAAACATCTTGAGGAAGTCAAGTCAGCACAGTCGCGTCCGGCAAATTTCGTTATAGCGAACCACGACCATTTCCCACACCTCCCATTAAAAACAATGAGGTAGAGCCCTTATTTCGATAAATGTTCGTGATTACTGTATACATTTCCATCACAGCGATCCTAAATCCGCCTTGAAGCCAATACTCTGCCAGCAGCGTGCACTTACACACAGTTACACTTTAGGAATGGGTTTGCCTTTTGCAGCAGGCCCGTCATACTTTCCACGACCAGCTTCCGTGCATGTTCCATGTAACATTACACGGTTTATTGGATTGGACACAATCCAGAGACGGAAATCTCATTTCGTATTGCATTCAGAACGTCATTTCTATGGAAGAATTGTGGCTTCAATGGAACTTCTTCAATCGAAATTGCTACTTCAGTTCGAATAACATGGAAACTAGAACTGGAACACCGAAATTCCTCGCTGGACTCTTTTTTTTTCCTTCTTCTTCACACCAAATTACACAGCCGATGAAATGCCATAAATCGCAGAGGCTTCGCCCTTTCAGACATTAATCCAATTCTACAGGTCATATCGACAATGCGACGTGAAATGCAAAATGGTGGATGCATTACAACATGAAAACCGCGGAATACAGCCGAATTCTACCAAAATGGACATCCTGGCTATTTCGCGATGTGGAGCTGGGCCGCGATGGATTGCTCCTACTAATTTGAACGTAAAATGTTCTTTTTTTTGAAGTAGAGTATTTTCATTTAATCGTATTTTTTCTGGTTTTACTCTCTCCCTCAAAACTTGCGACAAGAAATTAAAAGAAAAATATCAAAAAGAATAGAAGACATCTGACAATTCTCAAGCTGCTGATTGCCTCGAAATTTCCTTTAAATTACAATATCAAAAAGAAGTGATCGCGATAGGATTGCAAATCGTTAACAATTGTGGGGGCATTAAATTAAAATCATATTAGAATCCACCACCTCCAGAACTCAATAAAAAGGAGTAATAATTCAAGTAAAACACAGTCAGGATGATTTTGAACCGACCAGATTTCTTAAATTTCCCACACAAGGAAGGATACTAAATGGCCGTGGTCATTCGTGATATGACGTGGACTACCAGATGCAGCTTTTGACGCTGTTTTCGAATCCGTAGTCCAAATTTTCTGAAGAGACCTGTATCTTGAGTTACAGCTATTTCTTCTCGCGCTGATTTAAGATAAAGAACTCATGTACTGGCTCCAGGATGTGCTCGTTAGCTGTTTTAGTGTCTTCAAACTACACAGTGCTTAAGGAAAGAACAAAGGCATTGACTGTGTGCTGCCGGCGCAGCTGCCTGACCCCAATTTGAGTTCGTGTGTGAGGACCGCACTCAAATTCACTAACACACTCACGGTCTTCATGTACAGGCTTAAATTGGGGTAATGCAGCTGCATCGGCAGCACACTATCAACGTCCTTGTTCTCTCCCAAAGCACTCTATAGTTTTAACAAGCTGAAACAGCTACCAAACACAACCCGGAGCCAATACATGAGCGCTCTATGGTAAATCAGCGCAAAAAGAAATAGCTGTAACTCACTATACAAAACTCCTCAGGAAATCTGGACTACGGATTCGAAATCAGCATCAAAAACTGCATCTAGTAGAACATATCGCATCATGAATGGCCACTGCCACCGAGTATCCTTCCCTTGTCAGCTATTTTTATAAACCCTCCTGGCCACCAAAGAGATATAGCACTTGAATTTCAAAGTCACATACAGCAACCTGCTCTTCTGTATAGTCGTCTTGATACACATTCTTGTTATCCCTCAAAACCTGCATTCCGCCTGTTTTCTTTCCAATCGCGCTCTTTGCACGTCCCATACCTCCCTTGACTGCAAGTGGCATCTGGGTGACTCTCTCTCTATTTGACTATGCTAAGCCGGAACACGCGCCCAGGGTCGATCGGGCCGATGAACAGGCAGCGCAACACAAATGAAAACATTCCCACAAAACGAGCCACAAAAAGACAACGCCCATGAAACTCGTTGCAAGCGTGACGCGCCTCTCAAACGAAAAAGCGCTTCGACCACATGAGGGTTTGATTAGACCCCCCGCGAGTCGCACATAAAAACCATCCACGATGTCCTCAGCCCTTTCACAAACATACGCACGGAAATGCGTGACCAAATCTCTGTATGTGACGCATGTTTAGTAGTGAAGGGGTTGGAGCAAGGAGTATCTGCTGCAAACTTTACTGCCACATGAAAGTATCAGCAAATATGCCTACGTGTCTGAGAAAAAAGTACATTGCTAATCCTGCAGCCAAACAATGGTGCAATCATTGATTAATTTGAATAGTTTACTCAAAGGAGACCAAAAAAGAATAAATATCCTTCTACAACATTACTTTAAGGTTCTAGAATCAAAAGTCACCCACTTCAACTGGCTACAAAGCTATCTATCAAGCAAAGAACAGAACTACTTTCAAGCCTGAGCTGTTCAGATAGCCTCATCTTTTGAGTCTTTCGTATTCTTAACCGACTCAAAAACTAGGTATTTTGAAGGATAATCTTGTCCTCAGACGAAATTGGGGGGAAATGCCCTAAATTAGCTCCCTACTCATGTATTCTAAGTGGACTGCTTGTACGGATACTTCTTCAGCGCTGGGTAGCAAATTAACACCATCCAACTCTATCACTTCACACTACCAGTGTACAGAAACCTGTTTGGATGAGAACGGATGTTAACAACCAACACCTCAACGATTCGATTATCTTAAGAACAACTTGAGTAATGAAGAAAATTGAAAAACTCTAACTTCGTAAATTAGAGCTAATTGCATGACTTCGCCAGTGAAAACACCTCAAAGAAAAGCAATGAAAACGAAAACTTGGAATGCACGCAAAACACTTAACTGATGAGAGGATAACTAAATTTGGGAAATCAATGAAGATAAGAATTAACAGAATGTTGCCGAAAAAAAAAAACAAGAGAATGCGACCAATCTCACCTGGAAAAGCTCTGTGTTCCCTTTCAGAACACGATCTAGATATAATTGCTTCATTTCCTTCTCAAGTCTACTTGGAAGACCTGGGTACATTGTCGATCCACCGGATAACACAATATGCTTGTAGAAATCCAATCGAGTATCTGAAACAGTATAGTTCAGCCCCTTTGTGTGAGGAAAAATTCGCTCACACCTTACCAATATCACTAGATTGGATGCATCCAAACAATATCTCTGACAATCCAGGTTTTTCTACATTAATGAGATGCGGCTGGAAAAGCACCTCCGGCGCCTCGAACCTCTCACCGCCAAGTCGAATTGTACGGCCATCTGGTAGCTGAAATGTTAGAAGATAAAGGGATAGAAAAGAAAACCGTAAAAACTCCACAAAAGAAGAAAACATGGTTATTCAGTAGGAAAGTGATAGTAAATACAGCGTATTCAAGTTATATTTACTATTTCATTTATATTATCATAGGCAAAACATCTGTTTCTGCTCCATTGGGTGTCGACTTTGTCACCTCGCACAACATATCCAACATGTAAACAGAGGCAAAAGACCAGACATTCAATCAAAAATATTCCGCTCACATCTAAATCAATTAACTACACAATGTTACTCTCCTATTGTAGACCCCCTCGCACATTTTCTCCTCAACGCCTGTCTCGGCCTCGTAAGCTCGGCGAAAAACCCATAATAAAACGTAATCCTCGAAGCGTGACACAAAGCAGAAAAAGTGAACGTCAACCACGCCGCGGTGATGACCTTTAAACAAAGTTACGAACCGAACAGCTGTCTATTTCTTATGATTTTGAAACCTCACTGGCATTAAAAAACATGAGATAATGAGTAGGCCACTATATTGCAACATAACCCGGAAAAATATTATTACAAGTCATGACTAACTCTTATACGATGGCGAGATAGATAGATGGAATAGTTCATTTCAAGGATCTGTTTCAAGAAGACGCATTCTTAAAGGCAGGGGCCTATCTCATTCTTGTGATTGAGCTAGCAGCAGATTCTGCATCTACTCGACAAGCCAACTCCAGCAGTATACATGAATTGTTCCAAAATGGTCTTTAAACCCGTTTTTCAAGACGAGGTCTGTAACAGTATGCTAAACCGAGCTGATGTGCAAATTCGTTGATCTTATCGACTGGTGAACGCCAAGAGTCGTTGGCCAACGTTGCTGCCGTGGCAGATAGCCAGCACAGCTTCAAGCTATCGCCTCCCCGCTCCAAGTTTTAGCCACTTCGATCCTTTCAAAAATGGACTTTCGTCGTTTTTGTGCCTGTTGATGTATATTTCTGGGATTAACATGGCGAGAAGATCTAGGATATGTTCATACCCTTGATACCCCCAACCGGCGGTAGAACGTGGTGGGCCTCTGCCTTCTAGAGGACAGAAATTGATGGGAAAGCAACTCACCATCTGAACCCACCAAAGGCCCTCCCCCCCCCCCCCCGCCCTCTACTACGTTTTCTCTGGTAATCTCCGAAGAGAAGCGTAAAATGTAGAGTGATGTTAGGAATAGCGGCGCATTGCCTAACTGATATTACCAGATGGTGTGAGAACGAAGGCAGTAGACTAACGGGACGAGAGAGTAGTCTAACAGTTCAGGGCCTGAACAGCTTTAGCACAACTTTTAGACCTCTAAAGAAGACTTTAACGTCTGAATCACAGGTATTTCATTCTAATTTTTCCACCATCTAACCTTGCATGTGCAGAAGGATGTTGTCAAAAAGTACGACTGCACCCAGATTTCAAGATCGAAGAACGTAGAGATTCTTACATGAATTATGATATTGCATGCCAGTGTTAAATTCTTATAAAAGTGAAAAAGCGCTCTAATATCTGGAGAGGTACCAGAAATCCTGATAGAGTTAACGCTGGTGTGTCTCTGGTATTTAAGCTGGCATTATATCAGATTAAGAACAGAATTATATGGACCTTGTCACTAAATGACTAACTAGAATGCCATCTACATCATTTCAGTTTTGTGCCTAAGTCGAGGCAAAAAAATACTGTAAAATTCTTGATTTTGCATTTTTAATCGGACACTTCTTATCATCAAACGTCGTAAACTGGCACAGGAAGCAATACCCACCTAGGATCCGGCCTGTACCTGTGTAATATACACCCCATTTACTTCATCTGTTCGTCTCTGTTGGCTTGAAGCAATCGAATCATGCGCTATATTAACCCGCACATGGCTATAACGCTGGCGCCAGTTCCGTAAAAAATCCGCACGCAAAACTTGCGATGCGCAAACGACGCACCGTGCATGAGCATAGAGCGCAGCTAAATAAAGTCATACCATCCCAATCATTCAATTGCAAAAAAGCAATGTTAATCCTTTCAATTAGTGTAACCGTTTCAGTTCTAGGAATTCTGAAACCGAATGGTGATGACTAGTGGAAGGGTCCCCTGATGACCCATGGGCTCACCCTCTAAGTAGTTCAATGTAGCGAATGAAATAATCCACAATAGTGTTCCGATTAAAACAAAATTTTCAAATTTGAACCATTTAACGTACTGAATAGCAATTAATAACGGAAAAACTACTAAGAAGCACACCGTGTATGTTTGTGACAGCACGGTCGTCTCCAAGGCCAGTTTCTGCTCTTGTTCCACGTCATAAGCCACATAGCAGAGCTTCTCCTTCATTAACCGAACCGTTTCAAAGTCAGCCGAATGATTGAAATTGTAACCGCGGAGCAAGAGTAACTAAATCAGTAACAACAGTCATATTTGCACTCATGGATAGAGAAAGAAAAACTAACCTTAATCAAATAGCGGGTAATGTCACGTCCTGCGATATCCAGCCGTCGAGTCAGATGATGCAAAGCATAACCTTGGTATACTGGGCAGATATGTGTCACTCCATCACCAGAGTCCACAACTACCCCAGTGAGTAGACCTTGTGCATACAGGGTCAGCACTGCCTGAAGAAGTTTTCACTTGCCGCAGAAAAACTGACAGAGACAAAACTATGGTCCATTCAGGAAGCTGTGACTATCGTGTCGCTTGAACGCATACGTTCCACGTACGTCTACATCATTTTTGGGGCCTACTTTAGCATACACTTCTACAAACACTTTAATAACTACAGTAATGTCATAGAACAAAGAATTGGGATAAAGCACTTTTGGTCAATTAGCAACAGCATAAAAATAGTCAATGATTGTCTGATGGTTGATAGAAGCACTCGGGTATTTTCGGCAGACTTCACTAGCCTGTTTACTAATCTACCACACCGAGTAGTTGCTGATTCCATATTACAGCCAAGTTTTTTTTTATGTTTTGGTGGATGTATCTACCAGCAAGGGAACGGTATAATGCAGGGAGCCTCATGTAGCCCACACCTCGCGGATCTGACGCTAGCTTATATGGAATACGAATTTGTTAAAACAAAATTGAACTTAGGGGATAGAAGGGCTCTACAAATATACAACGGTACGTATCGTTATATAGATGATATAGCGGGATATATTACATATTCTAACAATACTACAGAATTTGAGGGAAACCTCCAAGACATATATCATTCATCTCTGAGTATCGAAAAAAAAACTAATGACAGCAATAAAGAAACAAATTTTCTGCATCTTCACAGTATTGTTGAAAATGAGCTGATTAGGGCAGGTAGGACATGCTCCAAGTATGAGGACTTCAAGAACAGAATAACGCAACTATGCTGCATAAGCAAAACCAATGAATGGGCACCTTTAAACGTAATCAAAACTTTTTGCAGTGCAGTTAGAGATAGACCATTTCTCTTATGTAACTATGGACTAAATAATGCAGTACATCTCCCCCTTATTCAAGACATAAGGATGCGCTTAACAGATATGTAACCATAACCCAGCAGTGGCGCTTCTTCAAATAATTAGGTCACATGCACAGGTCATATTTAAGGAAGCATCTCAGTGCCTTACTCACTCTTTATATGTATTCGTCACCTATCACTTGCTGTCTCACTGTCCATCGTTACCCTCCACAGTTACTAAGATCTTTTGAAGCTTCCTTAGGAATTACTAATGAAAGTATCTATGACCCTATGACCCGGGAGCGCCAAGGAACCTACACTTCCGATCTAGTTCAAACCAGTCAGTGTTAACCAAAAACTTAGGACCTCAAGATTGTTTTGCTTTCAATTCCTTAGCTTCTGTGCATCAATCCTTTCATCAACCTTAGTTAATCAGTTCTTTGTAGTCTTCAATCGTCGGTGTAACACCACCCTACTCACATGTCAGGCTAAAAATTCCTAGTAACAACTGAGAAAAATCGTGAATTGTCAGAAGCCGCTCTGCGCTCTCCACAAGGGAAAGCGCCAATGATCATAGCTTTGTGAACCGACAGTATTATGCACAGCAATGCAAACATGTTGCGGCGAGGCGCCGATGCTCCATGAAAAGTCCAAATGAGGCACCAGTCCGGATGAAATTACACGTTACCTGTACTGCTACGTGTATCGAATGGAATCCATACTGCTCGAACATCACTTGGAAGAGCCGCTCACGATTGCTGCTTGGATTCAGCGGCGGTTCAGTCAGTAAAAGTTTGCATTCCTGAAAATACAACAAATAACACAGAAATGTGCGAACAGTAGCCTCATTACATTAAGTAAAAGAATCTAATGCATACTAAAGAGGACCAGATTTTTGATTACAGGAGTAGAAAGACACCGCAGGAATTACAGATGGGGACAAGATAGGGGCTCGGTCTGGTTTGGATTTGGAGAAAATGATTATTTTCGTCGAGTTATTATACTACTCTGATGAACAACCCTATATGACCCCAAATAGTGGGATCTAATTTTTGGATTTTCTGGAACTTCTTCATGTCCGACTGAAAAAAATCCACTTCTAAGCGCTACTCCAGCAGGAACTTTATGGGAAGAACCTACTATTGCGATGTACTACTCAGAACTACAGAAAGAACTTCTCAAAAGCTTGTCAACAACCTATTTTCACACTTCCTTGTCGACAAGTTGTCCGCCCAAAGGTTGTTTTCGCCTTTTCTCACTGAAAATCTGCAAAAACAGGTTGCCGGCAAGCTTTTGGGCGGGCAACTTGTCGACAAGGAAGTGTGAAAAGTGTTGTTGAGTTGTTGACAAGCTTTTGAGGCGATAAAGTTCCAGATGCAATCAGAAACTTGTTTTTGGAGTTCTGAGAACGCTCGAAAAAGAGGGACTTTCCTAAACCAAAGCCTTTGTTGAAAACGACTCATTTCAAACCACGTGTTACGAAGTGGTCCATTCGAAGCATCTACCTCGACTCCATCAAATAACTGATGAACGATAAAAGAAGAGTTATCCTCGTGAGGATAAGACACCTGTGGCCTCAATCTTATGAAGCCTGACATTTCTTCTGAAATCCCTGTTTTACGTAGCATGATGTGCTGAATTGAAACAATACTCAAACAAGTTTCATCAAACTATTTGAAAAAGTCGGAACCATTTTCTTAATCGAAAACGTGATAATGCTCATGTCTGACATTTGATCGAGATTTCGAACCAATTATGAGTATCCTTACAATCACTGTTTAAAGAGGAAAGAGTTGCACATTTCAGATATAACAGACGCTGAGTCAACTCATTTTTGCGTTTGAGTGCCTTCAAACCTAACAACTGAAGCTGAAGCCAGCGCTCACTGTATCCTGGATTCTCAACAGCTCCTTACAACCATTTTCAAACCCGACCGGTTCCTTTCTCACCAAATCCATGTGCCAAAACACGTCGCGAGTTGATTAATGCATTATCCAAGTGCAAAAAAATAACGGAGTAGTCCGGTTGCTTATTGTTACAGCAGCTCTGAGGTAAAACTAAAATCTATAACAAAGCCAAGCGGAATTATTTCCACCAAACTGCGTTCTAATCAATAGGAAGGAATTAAACACCTCCACTACTGCTCGTTGGCTCACTTTTTGTTCGTTCTCATGCACAAACCACAATCAATAAAATGTGCTCACAAATCATTGCGCATGACTAACTTGAACCATTAATGAATCACGCAGACCGAGCAATGCGCCTGCACAAACACTGATTCAAGTCATAATTCCGTGCACGACTCTATTTTATGGCGTGAGTCAACCAAATCCTCGTGCTGCGCGATCAGACTACACGTGCCAATTGAGGGAGAAATAAAATAGTACAGAAATCTATAAAACATTTTCAGAAACTCCTAAAAGTGAATCTGCTTTACTTAACCAGTTTATGGTACAATAAGATGACTAAATATGGCCGAAAAAGTTGCGACTTTTAATGATTATAAGAAATTAATGCGTAAACAATACTCGCACTACATTTGTTCCGTCAATTGACTCTTTTCCCATATATTCACCGATACAATAGCTCGTTAGGCGGGAATAAAGAAAAAAACAAATTCTGGTTCAGCCTGGCCTCAATCTAAGAAGCAAAAAGCAATCTCACCACACCTAATGGATTACAGTAGTACTCACAGCAAAAATTTACGTTTTCAATATTGATAAGTCGTCGACCCGATAACTTTTTTTTCTTTCGCGCCGCTTGCTCGGCAAACATTTATGCTGAAGAACGTCAGCGATTCCGTAGAAACAGCTGAACTTTGTATGAAAAAGATCAACTAAACCTAAATAAAATGGCAATTGTAACAGCGAACACTGAATGGCTGGTTATCCTCACCACAGTTCATAATGAAAATGAAATATACGCATAGGAGCTCATGAAAACGCAAGAACTGACTGATTGGATCCCCGTCGTTCTGAGGAGCCCCCCCCCCCTTGCACACGATAGATTTCCTTTACTTACTTTCAGGACAATTACTCCTGAGCTACGGCAACATCTCCCTCTAGTAGACCCACACCCGCCCTCAAGAGAATGAGGCCGCGCGTGGGGAACCTTGCGATGCGCTAATACCATAATGGGTGCGGCAATCTTAATCCCAAAATAGAGGGCAATAATCCATTGAGAAAGAGTTTAAACAACAAAGCCTTTGTTTATTACCTCTGGAGAAACAAAAAACAAGGCGCTAAGTGAAGAAGAAAAGAACAATAAAAAATCGGATCTGAATGATAACGAAAAATAAGGCTCTCAAATGAACTCAACCTACCTTTGGATCGATGTCGAGTTTGTCTGGACCGAATGTATGATCCCATATATGGGCCATGTCTTCCCAATTACGCACGATGCCGTTGTCCATTGGATATGATATGTCAAGCATTTGTCGAAGTTGCGAGCACTCCTCACCAACCATCAGATCCTTAATTGAAATTTTTAATAATTGAAATTGAATTGAGAAGCCGTAGTTAATACCACAAACTACAATTTCACAGAATTAGAAAATATCGCCACAGACTTCATGGACTACTGCCGTCTGCCTTCCAAGGAAAGTAACTGACAAAGAAAAAAAAGCTTTCTAGGACCTCAGGTGAGGAAAATATATTTTAAAGGCAGAATTCGCCGAGGCGTTCATTCCGGAGATTTCCCCATACTACGACGTTTTAGGGGACCTAGAACTCTTATCTAGCGACGGAATAGCGCGAAGCGCACACAAAATCCACGAAAACGAGGTACTGGTTTTCATGCGCTTGACAGCGCGCCCTTTGAAGTCCCTGGGTCCCGTAACGTAGAAGTCACGCACGCGTGGGAAGGTGACCGAGCCTACATATAAGTGGGCTTGCATGGACGGACGCCAAGACGCCAACGCTGTGTCCACAGCATCTTCGCAGATGGGTGGCAATTCTTGGTATTATACTCACTGTTATGATTCTTTGGAAACCGACTGCACAGCAAACAACTTACTTCAGAAGTGAAAATTTCCGTAGGTGCTTCTCTTAGGAAAAAATGAATGTGTTTTTCAAAGTTTTGATTTGAATCCAGTGCCTTAATTTAAAAAACCTCGATCTCACAGGTCTCCCGTTGCCGTGATTTTAAAAATGTCAAACACACGTTATGGATACGCAGCAAATCCGACGACCAAGATCATAGTTCCAAAGGATATCTCGTCACAAAAACAATCAGTATTGGTAGCAGCTCCATCAATTATTGTGCGAATCTCAGGGAAATTAGTTACAGATGTCAATCACGTTAAAATTCCCATAGAAACGTTCACATGAAGATCACCTTCAATTCTCAGTCCTAGATAAAATGCTGCCGAATGTAATGTCTAGAAATACTCTCCACCACAGTCGTACCTACATCCGTCAATGACAGTCAGAACAAGAAGATACGTGCCGCGTACAACTATTTGCATTTCCATGCTTTAACGAAAAACAAGCGTCAGCCGTTCCATACGCTATAACCGCAGGCTATTTCCTACACCCCTTCCTGTAATTTACCACTTTTCTTCGAGAAACGCTAAGTCTTGGTCAAAAACACGAGAAGGGCCAGTTTTTCGATGAAGTACAAACTGTCTAATGTAAATGAAGTATATTTCGATGTCATATCGAATTACAATCTGACTCGGCAAAAGGCATGATTTAGGGAGAAATTATACAACTTAGTGAATTCTGATGAATGCGATACAAAAGAACCTCAGAAAATTACGTCAGCAAGTAATGGTCGTTAATAACAGGAAAAGTTAGCAGGCTTACTTCTCGGGACTTAACTAAATTGCATAAAATGAGTAAGTTTTTGCAGCACCATCTCCCTCTCCCTGAGAAAAAATACAGAGCGACTAAATCAGACATTTCACCACCGTGAAGATGAAGGAAAAAACGCAGAACCAGTTATTATCGACAGGATGTGCAAGTTAAACAACTTTTGACATTTGAAAAGCCAAAGTCGGGAATGAAAAACCAAGAAAAGAGCAGTCAAATGAGTGACAGCAAACCTTGATTTCTATGTTTCCGACTTTCTGCGACGATCGAACAAGAGGCCGGCCAACAAGTGATGGAAAAATGTGGGTTGGAAAATTTGTGCCAGCATAGCCGCATTTTACGAACTGAAAAAGAGAAGAACAATTCGCTACCCTCAATGGAAACTTTGAGAAACGATCTGCAAAATAGCGCATGTATAAATATAAAAACTAGAAAAACCATTAAAAAACAAACAAACAGATATCGTCCAGAGAAGACTTCGAAAAGTTAAGCTTCATTCTTGAGAAAACGTTGGAAGTGTATAAAACTAGCAAGAAAAATCCAAAAAGAAGCTGCAAAAAGAAGTCAACTCACCCCAGACCCGTTATCGACAACAATTATCTTTCTTCCTTGTGAATCCATCCCTGTTGTCTAAAACAATTTATAAATAGTGAAAAACAAATGAAAAAGCAGAAATTTCCAGAGAAACATGAATGAAACAATAGAAACGAGAAGAAAGCTTTCATCAAGAGAAAATTCAGGAACAAGTGGCAATCTGACAAGTTTGAGGCATAGCGATGATCCAATACTCCTAAATTTTATAAGTGATAAGCATACAAGCAAATGTACTAGGAAACTGAACGTTTTTCAGCGAGAAATGTGTCAAAGAATTTCAATCAAGGCGGGTGACGCACGGCGACTCGTCATTCATTCGTCGTAGAATGAGGTGTTTAGGACGTCGAGCGGGTGCGGACTTCTATATAGACAGTAGTAAGAAAAGAAAGGATTCGCTAACAAAAAGTTGTAGGGTAAAATAATTCAGATAGCTTTAATATCTTCTGTTATTTCATATGCCAGGATTTTCCAAGCGCAGAAGAAGATTGCGAGGAAGTTTCCATGAAAAAAGGCTAGATGAATATATTAGAAGGGTTCTAAAAATGAGTATTCAATCAAAATGACAAGGGAAATACTACACGACTGGCTCTAGTCCATTCCAACAGCAACAACGCTTGAGTATTCGAGCATAAACCTGGTATTGTATACACTAAACGGCAAGCGTTCGTATTGTGCCCTGCCCATCCGTCAGTTCCAGCACAGCACTTTTTTTCCAAATTTTCCTTCCATTTTCATGCCTCGCGAAAACGTTGTCAATTTGGATAGCAGTTTCCAAGTCCTAGTGATATTCCGAAATAGTGCAGAACTCTATGCAGGATATCGAACTGCAAGAGAAGTAGAAAGTGGGGAGGGGGCAGCATAGGGTGCTTGGATGACTGTGCTCCGTTATCAGAAACGTACCGCAGCGTGTGGGAAACACGTGTAATTTTTCAGGGAGGCACATGAGAACAGTTAGGCTGCGGGTATACTCCTCGAGGAGTATAGCACCAAGCATCGCCGTCGCCGTGGCGACTTCATTTTTAATACATATCGATTGTGGGAGGTCCGAAGTTGGCGACCCGCCCATAATCAATACATATCAAAAATGAAGTCGCCAATCTTTGGCGATGCTAGGTGCAATACTCCTCGAGGAGTATAAACGCAGCCTTAGGTTTAATCGAGATCTGTCTACAGTGAGCGCTGGCAGGAAAAGGTGCTGCCAGTACAACAATTACCGCGAAATTACTGCAACCCCATGTGGCAATGTGTACAGTTATCGTCGATGGTGGTGCGTTTTGGCGGAGCCAGGAGATACGTGGCCCAACGCGTCGCTTGTGCTGAAATTCTCGCCGCGACAACAAACTGTAGAATTTTTATGCTAACCAGTTGTGAGTTTTCTTTTAAGCTTGTATGCGATGAAAAACTACGAAGAAAAATATTGTTGTGAGGAATCAACGGAGCCGGGGCCCACGCAGCGCAACCGCGACGCACGCGCCGGAATCGATGTCACCTGCTGTCGGAATGCTATTTCTAGGCGCTTTTCTTCCCGATTTGATGATATTTTCCCGTGTTTGGTAGAAAAACTGCCAGAAATAGCATAAAAGCAGCAAACGGCATGGGTTCTGGCGCACGCGGCGCAGTTGTGCGGCGTTCTTCTCGGGGCAGCGAAAGGGCCACCGCCATCAACGCTGTAGAGTGGTTGCAGTGATCGTTTTGAATTCGAGAGCCATATTTCTCAGATGAAGAGGAATGCAGCATCTCATCCCCTCCGTCCAGGCGGTACTCCTATTAATAAGAAACAACTCTTTGCTGCACTCAACCCACCATGTAAATGGAAGCATCGCCCAAAGTGAAGACAAATAATTTTTAGAAGAAAAAAAATGTGATGAACTCCTGGATCTTTCAACTTTTGCTCCCGCTTCTAGGCCTATGTGAAAACGAATAAGCCAATGTTAACGATCAAGGTTGCGCTTCAGCAATTATAACAGAAGCTTAGCAAATATCCCAAAATTTGTCTATAGTTGAACGTTGATGAATCGTGAAAACCTTCAGGTCATCAAAGGATGAGGTGTTCGTGCCTTTTCTCCATTTCGATAGCAGTAGATTCGCATGAGCTTCTCAGGAGATGCTCAGGACTATAGTCTGTTCCAAACGTGACAATAGTTTAGTAACCGTGCGGACAACCTGCTTTTGTCTCATTCTTCTCCAACTGCTGCACAATTTTCCGCGTTCTGTTTCTCTCTGCTGTCTTCCCAACTTTCTTCCATGGTGAAACGCACTATAACCGGAGCGTACGATTGATCCCATTCCCATTCTGCTCCGGTTCTTCCACATCTGTCATGTAAGTAGCTCCCCTGGATGATAACCCGAGAATACAAGATCAGTGACCATGACGGGGACAATCCCACTGTGTGAGCGTGTCACCGCCGTTCCTTTCACTTGCTTGTGCCTATCATATCTATACAATATAACAAATGACCCGCGCGTGCTACAGGTTTCTCGCGATTGGTTTCCGCGTTCGCCGATGGGGGGCTCTCGTGCCGCCCCGCCCCGTCCGTCCGTTCATCCGGCTTCCGAAGCCGCTTCTGATGATAATTTGATTACTGATGGACGAGCTGATAGTTCGCGATAGTTTGACACCACATCCATATCGTATGCGGTTACTACTGCTATTGCTACTTTACCCTGTTATCGTCACTCCACAATGTGCACCAGGTGGGTCTGGAGGGTCTTTCTTTAGTAATTATTGCATAATTTTGTATTGTATCTCAGATATTATACCTCACTGCTGTGGATCCAGAATATACCCATCGGCGAGAGTAAAAATTCTTCAAAAACTGAGAGTAGGGTAATGATAGCACTACATAACTTCCTACCGTAAATCACCTCATACAACACGCTGTAGGCTTTTTCAAAGAATCTTCTCTAGGAATTTAAACTTTCAACTGAAAACCAGTCAGGCCACGAAATTTTTTTGCAACATTAACCGTGGCAGGGCTTCCAAAGTAGCAGGCTGATTTTGAATCACTCCCTAGACTTCTCCTCTATATTGTGATACTATGTTATTATTTGGCACACTAAATACACAATATCGAAAAAATAAACAAGTAATTGAATAAAATTCAATAGAATCTGTGCGATCCTTCTAGGGAATTTCTTCTTGCTGATAACGAGATGATTGCAAGTTAAGATGTTGCCTATTAGGTAAGCCTGTAGCCCTTCGACAGTCTGCAATAAGCCAGAGCCCATGTCGCTGCTTATATATTTGGTTAATCTGAGTTGTTTATTTACTTGTTTACTCATCAAATTATTGTCTACCTATCCAAGTTGGCAGTCAGCCACAGAATGGCTTGAACAACATGAAATTCTGAAACTACGAAGACAGTTTTAATGTAAAATTGAGAAGGTACAAATTTATCTTACTGCACGAATTTTCGCTTGTGTGTGTGCTCGTTTGAAAGAGCGATTTTTGATGCGTCTAATAATATAAAAATTTTCACTATTTTCCAATTTGCGATTTTAAAAATGGAATATGACTAACAAAGATTGTAGCCCTCGAAAAATTTTGGCGAGTTGTTAAAAAGATCATCTTGCTGAGCACTTCTAAGGCAGTTGCACATCAAATCAAATAAGTTCCAATACTTTCTTATTTTTAGGTGATATCAATGGATCATGTGCTCGAATAAAACCTAATCAATACCAGTTACGGGGAGTTCGCGTCAAACCATACGTAAGTGAACACACTATTGGTTGCTGGCTGCTCGGTTCACTTACCCAACATCTTCCTTTGAGTGGACCCATGTCATCTACGGCGGTCGAGATATCCGTCGTCGGCAGAGCTCCAACGCAATGCAAGCATTTGAGAAGCCGGCAATGGAATTCAACCTGCGGCCACCGCCGACGTACGCAGCGCAACGGCTTCCGCAGCCAGCGCAGCGATTTCCGCTGCATCCTGTTCAAGCACAAAATTCGGTAAGTAGCTGAGGCTTGATATACATATCCGCTGTCCAATCAATATATCGATCGTTCCCGTTTCAGTTTCAAGTCAGCGGTGCCGTTCATCGACAGCCTACAGTGCAAAGGCGTGCACATGGAGTCAGAAGCCTGGTATGGTCATTTGATTCAAAGACAAACGCTGCCGCCATACTTCTCGAGGAATAATGGTATTTGGCCGTTGCTGCCGCGACGACACTACTTTCGATACCTATCGATTGACCGAAGCGGCGACAGTGCAAGCGATGCGTCGCCCACAATCGAAAAGCTCTAAAACCAATGTCGCAGCGACCGCAGCGAGCGGCACCGCTATACTCTTCGAGGAGTATAGCAGTAGCACCAAATAGTCAGAGCTCGAAGGCAGGCAGATAGCTCTCAGAAAAAAATCACACATTCTGCAGTAATCAATATGTATAAATTGCATATCTTGGCACCACGATGCGGTGGACATTGTCGAAACGAGACCTGGTTCCTTCTTTTGGCACATTAGCACAGAAATGTACTCCATTTGAGACGTTTACCACAACTTTTTGACAGTGCCCGGATTATGGCGTCGATAGACCCCAAATGTAGGTGCACCAATCAGACGCGAGCAAGAGGGACGCTAATTGACCATGCTCCTTTGTTTTTTGACTGTTTTTTTTGGCCATTTTTGGACAGATTTTTTTTTATTTTCCATGTTAACGAGCGTTCCTTTCTACCATTCGCTATCCTAGATGAATGAATGACACAGCGGATCTTGGGATTTTAACCCACGGAAATTTACTTTTATTACCAACTAATTGTTCCAATGATATTTCGTTATTCTGCGTACTATCCATTTTGAGGCACTCAACAAAGACCCCATCGATTCCTTCGAAAGGGCCATCGGTGGTGATGAGTTCGACGACCGACCCCCAATCGAGCCGATTCGAGTGATCAAGGTGGGCGAGGCCTATTGTGAATTATGTAAATCGATGATCGCAGTGTAAATTTGTTATAGATTGAAAGCTTCGAAGTGATCGAACCAGCAGGCCCTGCTCGAAAGATCGGCAGTAATCCAATCAAGACCAAGAAGATCATCCAGAGTCTTACCAGACATATGAACGAAGTGCGACGCCCGAAAGTGATCCCATTCTCCAACAGGGACGAAATTATTAACGGGCAAATCGTCTCCCAACCGGAAGTGAAGGTCACCAAGGTGGAAGCAGCAGAGGAGACCAGAGGAGCCGCAGATGTGGACGTTTCCAGCTCAGAAATCGCTAACGGGATCCTGGAGAACATCCTCAACGAGAACTCTTTTGCCAAAAATGCGTCAGAGCTGCTGAGGGTGTTGACAAATCCCGAACAGACGACCACGGAAGCGAATGAGGCGAACACACCGAATGGTACCGAGACAGGTGAAGCGAGCTTCGAGGTCTCGACCGAGTTGACCGGCTCGGCCGACAACGACACTGACTCCTCGTTTCTGAATTTCGACACCATTGATGAAAAGCTGAGTGTCATTGTGAGTTTTCTAGTAAATCATGCATTTTAATTATTTCCCCGAAAATTGGTGGAACAAGGCTCTTTGAAGTAAAAGAGAGCTTCTTTATATAACAAAATTCAATAAATTCATACGAAATTCATATAAATAAAGCAATGTCTTCAGCTATTTTCCTGCCCAGTCAGATTGATAGATTTAATTGATATTGTTACGCTGGCCGTTGAAGAATGCGTCGTACAGCGCATATTAGCAGATGATATCGATCGACGCGACCGCGCCGCGGCTGCACACAGCTCGCGACGCAGCTGCCAGCTCGAAGGCCCGACAAACTTCATAAGGACACTTCTCATGCCCTCTTACCTTCTCAGCTTTACTTATATTTAGGTCAGGTAATTTTACCTGAGCCATGGGTGTCCAGGTTGAATTTCGGATTGCCCCATTTTTCAACAAAAGAAACGGATCATAATGAGGCAAAAAGTGACGGACCGTGTTTCTGTAGCTGATCTCTCCTTTGAGAGATTCAGTCGGAGAAATATGGCCCGACTTATTATCAGAGAATAAACTTCGCGTTAGTGGTAGTTATTTTTCGCACCCATGTAAGATTCATTCTACACCCAAAGTTATCCCAAAAACTATTTATGGAATTCAATTTCTATTTCTCCACAAAAAAAAATTCTGCACTTTCCAATTGTAAGTAGTAAGTGTAGGATCAAACAAGTAACATGAAAAGCGTTTTACAAGTCATTTTTTACTTATTCTGCTATTTAAAATGAAACCTAAAACTTCTGATCTCCTCTGAGATGGTCGAAAAAGCTATTCTTGTATTAAACGTCATTGAAAATAAGAACCTATGCAATTTCCGAAACCTTGGTCGATCAACATTTCCAGGGCTCTGAGGTGGACGACTACGGTGTCGACGAGGAGTGGGAGGAATTTAGCGACGCTGACGGAGGCAGCACGGTGTCCAGGAGGCCACGCCCATCTGGACGAGTTTCCACGAGACGGACTACCGCGGCATCCATCACGTCCACTACAGCCACGAGAGGGTCCATCATTACACTATCATCAACCACATCGGCAACAACAACGTCATCTGGGGCGGATAGGCCGACGTCATCGGCTGTGACGACTTCAGGTGCCACTACCTCAACCATCACTACCTCAACCACGACAACTGCTCCTCAAAGTGAAGAAGCGGCACCTGGGCTAGAATCCGATTTGGACGAAAGCGAAGAAGAGCTGCCAGCGGATGATGAAGTTGATGCGACAACTGCCACAACGTCTGCCAGCAGTACATCTACTCCTGCTAGCTCAACTGCTGCAGAGGAAGAAGAGTCGGACAAATCTTCAGAATCGTCAGAAGAGTCTTCTGATGAAGAGGAAACGACAGCTGCGACAACGACAACAGCTAGCGAAGCGGCGACAACAACCACAAGTTTTGATGATGGCTTCCGAGAAGCGGTGAAAGCACAGCAAGCAGAAGTGCTGGGCATGAGGAGAGAAGGAGGTGCTGCTAAGGGAGAAAGTTCCGCTGAATCCAAAAACATCACTGAGCTCAACTCTGAAACGATAAAATCGATCGAAAAGGAAAGGAAAAAGAAAAAACGTACGAAAAAAATAAAGAAGGAGGAAGTTGAAGAGGATGAGGATGATGAAAAGGACAAGGAAAAGACTGATCTCCCTGAAGGAGTCGAACAAGCTCTTCGACAAAATCTAGCTGGTATTCAAGGCGACAACGATGATAAGAAAGAAAAGAAAAAGGTAAAGAAGGAAAAGAAAACGCAAGTCATCAGTGAAGATGTCAGCAAAACTGTTGGCGAAGTAATCACAGAGAATCTAGGCTCAGAAATCGATTCCATCTCCAAAGAAGATAATGAAAATAAGGAACAGGATGAGGAAGCGGACTCCGCAAAGGAGGATTATGATGAGGAAGACGGCAAATCCAAGAAGAGGATGAAGAAAAAAGGCAGAAAAGAAGAAGAAGACAAAAAGGATGTAGAGGACGAAGAGGAACCGGTGGGAGGTGGGGCACAACCGCTATCTCCTGACGAAGAGAACACGCTCCGAGCCGAGATCAAAAATTCACAAGAGACGACAGTAACTATCAAGAAACCAAGAAAAGGTAGGGGTAAAAAGACGAAAGGAAAGAAGGAAGAAGAGAGGAAAAAAGAGGATAAGCAGGAAGAGGAAAACGCAGTCAACGAGAACGAAGAGGAGAACAACGACGAGAAAAAGCAAGAAGAAACAAAAGATGACGAGGAGAATGATGATGAGCTGGAGGTCACCACTCCGGATATTGAGGACGTAGAGGACGACAAGCCCGAGATCGCCGAGGAGGACACGGCCGAGAATGCTGGAGAGGAAAAGCCGACAAAAAAGAAGGAAAAGGTAAGAACATTCGTTTGGAAATTTTTTGCGTAAGCGGAAATTGCTAGGAAGCGAAGATGTTACACGAATTCATAAAATCTCTGCTAACTTATTGACTACATGTACTTATCCTATAACCTATCAACTCATTCCAGAAGGGCAAGGAAAAGAAAACAAAGAAGAAGGTTGATGAAGAGGAAGAAGAAGAGAAAGGCGATGAAGAGGAAGAAGCCAAAGCTAAACCACCGAAAGTTGGAGGCGACAACCACGATGTAAGCGACGTTTGCGCACTATTTTAAAAGAAAGCGATCAATACTAATCAAATTATCGATTAAAGATTCGGACGGGCAATCTGACGGCGAGTCTGAAAGACGCACCAAATGCCAAATATTACTATCCACCTAAAGTGATGGTACCGCTGCCGTCTTGCTTCTATAACCCTTCAGGTGGTTGCATATACGAGTTTCGTAGCTTAGAAATGTGAGAGCGCAGGGAATGAGGTGCCTCGTTTTTCCCCTGCGTCTCCCATCCCTTAATCATCCAATGAGCGTTCTGATTCCAGGTTATGTATGTTGTAACCTACAGTTGAACAACCTTATTGAGGACACATTCGAAGAGATCAAAAATGTGCAAGGATACAGTGCATGCAACATCGCGAAAGTAGCGAATATCATACAGGTAGGAGGGGCCTAGCATTGCTGACCAATAGCACCCTCAAGTGACCACGCCCATTCACATAAAAAGGCTGACAACACCTCTTAATTTAGCAAAAAAGTGAACAAATGTTCGAGCACCCATTCGAGAGCATCGTTGCTCTGTCGGATTTCGCTCAAAATGTGCATTTTGCTGGTGACCTCGTATGCAAAGTGGAAATCGATGGAAAGTCGGTCCCATTTTCATATTCGTTACCCATCGTTGGGCACAATTCACTAATTTTTGTAAAATTCAGGTACATGCTCACCTATGCCACCCCCTACGATGCAGAACATGCAGTCGAAGCAGTCGGTGTCGCCGAAACACCAGCTCCAGAAGTGAACGAAATGCGCGGAAAGGACGGCAAGAGGAAGGCGAAAAAGCCGAACAAGGCCAAGAAGAAATCGCTACCAATACACAATTTCAGAATGTGATCTCCGCCGAGTCGCGGGCGTATAGCAGTAAACAAAAATATGCATAAGATATGTAAAGAGCTTTCTTTTTAATAATAAACATGTAATAAGATCTTCCTCTTGGCACAGATGTAGCCTCACAAGGAAGTCTTCCTCGAAGACCCCCCCCCCCCGTTTCTGCACAAATTTCTCGTGCCAAATTCTTAAAATACCAATCCTTAAAAAAAAATAAAGTGATGAACTGGTGAACCATACTGTCCACAACCATCTCTTCCAGGACTTCCCAGCTGTTTGCTCGTATTCGATCGGGACCTCTTCTGTGTGGTACAACATGTCCCATTCCCATTTACTTACGTGTACAATACATGGTACACCTAGCCGTCCTTACATCCTCTAACGGTTCTCCCTAATCCATAGCACATGGATGTCATCAGAGCTTCTGATGCAGTAAAAACGTCATGAACTACTCCAAATCCAGTTCTATCTTCAATATTCACGGACCGCAAAAGGCCCTAAGCGTGCTCTTCAATGTTCAAAAACCAACACATAATGGTCTCCAAGTCTTTATTGTCATGCATATAAAACGACGTGAACACAGCCATAGCGATACTTCTGAACAAATATCACGATAATTAGGCTATACGAGGTCAACAAACCATATGTGGATTTATTACATGCTAGGATCTAGGATGATTCTCACAGCAAAGCAGAGGAAAATGTACGTCTTAAACATGACAATTAGACAAGGAGTGTTTTCTTTTTTTTATATAAATGTTACGAGAAAAACTAGCTATAACCACCTTCACTAAAGAAAGAGAAGCAGCAAGACAAGAAAAGAGAAAATTAAACAGTATAACACCACCAAGCAAACGGAAAGCATAGACTCGGATTAGAACGAAATATTACTAGGTTGGCGAGAAAGTAGTGCCCGAAAATTTTCAACCTCTCTCCCCCCCCCCTTTAGTTCGAAAAACCAGTCGATACAGGGATCTGGCCTATCTAATGTTAGAGAAGATTCTCGAAGCCACCACGCCTGACAAAACACTTCTTCTTTCGCGTATTTTAACATTAAATTCTCTAGCCCGACAATCGCTGAAGATTAACAGAACAGCCTACATCTATAGTCTGTCCGAAACGACGAGTCCGCCCACGCACGCGGGATCGAGAGGCGGCGCGGCTGAAACGTATGCTGTTAGGTGCCACGTCGTCTACGTCACAGCCCGAAGATAACGATGAAACGTGAAACGCAGATTAGAGATGATGACGTGGAGTGCTGGCCAGCGTGGCCACCTCTCAATCCCCGCGTGCATGGGCGGACTCGCCGTTTCGGACAGACTATATAAACGTTTACACTAGTATTGTAGAAGGGCCAGAGGCGATGCCATTTAAGAGGTGCATGTTATAGATAGTAACAGAACATAATCCCAGGACAATTTGGGTGTCGCCAATCCAAAATTATAGTCTGGATAATCCGCTCCTCTGCTTTGCTGGCATTTGTTGCAAATACCTAAGGCCTATGGCATACTTCACAGCGACGGTGGCGATGTGAAGAAAATGAATGAGTGATGAAAACAAAACATTATAAGTTCGCGTATCTTATCACCCATTTGCATAGAATAGCGTACTGGTATAGGAGCAGTTTGTACGAAAACCGCTAAGGGAGAATGGTTGCGACAACAGCACAGCTGTGAAGCATTTCATAAACTTAAGCCTGCGAGCGTGCTTGCAGAGCATAGTTATATGTTTCTACGTGGAGAAATAACATCTGAATATTAATGCAGCACATTAAAACGCTTCCCAATTTCAAGACACACCTAGGCGCAACAGACGAGGGCACGTTGTAGAACAATAAACAACACAAGAACACTAAAACGAAAGAGACTGAGGGCAACCCTCATTATTCAATCTGGAAAGAAGGTAAGCGGTGCGATTGTGCCACAATCGTTATCTAGTCGGAACTGTTCTTCCAAAACTTCAGAAAACTGTACTTCAAGCGCAACATTAACGCACTATCAAAAGAATGAGGAAAAAGAGAACCATCAGAAGTCCGAAAAAAATTTTGTAATACTGAGGAAAGAGATGGATGGGCGAATATACGTAGCTGATGAAGACAACACATTATGGCAGGACACCAAATTTAGGGCATAAAGAAAACCAAAGACGTCGTACAGTATAGTTTTAGGGTAGAATAATTGCCGTCAAGTAATAATCTCCACGAGACGAAATGGAACGCAATAACAATACCCTGAAAACGAAGAACCAATAGAACAATCAACCATCTGCGTGAACCTTATGTTTTGGAACCAATGCCATTTTTTTCTATCCTAACTTAGCAGGTTAGTTACAATCAACACAGCATAATTCACCGTTAGTGAACTGAGCAACGCTAGTTTCAGAAAGAAAGACGGGTCTTATACGATGAGCAAAATGGCTGTTCGATCCCTATTTCGTGTAAGTTTTCAGGCCGCATCCAGATGATGTCTGGGAAGGAAAGTTACAGATGATGTCTGGGAAGGAAAGTTACAGTGCTACCAGCCTCACCTCCAAGCAAATATACAGCGCTAATTTACCCTTGTCAGCAAAATTTTTATGCTATAATCTTGCCCAAGTTAAGCAAAATCAGATGGACCCGAACAGACAATGAGTACCGATGAAAAAGATTAATGAACAGCATCCAGCACAGAAATAACTGATTCCAGGTAAAATGATAACCAACAATTTCGGCAAGCCTGTCCATTTCATTGCAAGCTTCGAAATACTCAAACACATCCAACTAAACGACGCCTGAACTTTCCGCTTCAACTTAGCAGAAAATCTTACTCGTTTCGAAAGCAGCACAAAGTGACAGTGCCTCGACTTTTACGCACTCTTCGAAAACTCGTTTAGCCTCAAAACGCATGGAGCACCTCTGTTCATGGAGTAGTGACAAAAACATACCTATACATGCATTAACGCCTTCACCAAATCTTCAAATAACTTCGGATTGGCTTGCTTCATCGCGGCTCTGACTTTGATAGACGCCAAGCATCGGTGCATGTGATCATGAAGCTCTCTCTGAAAGTAAGACCATAATTCAGCACGCAGCTTCCAAGCGATAGTGATGAATCCACCTCCACGAGCAGGGCAGCTGTCATTCTAGCTACATTTTTATGAAACTCTATGAAAATGTTACTGCTACTAACCTCTGCCTGTTCATCGATACTACTGTGACACCCCAAATCACCATTAACGCGATCTGTCGTAATAGGACGACATTTCTCGCCGTTTGGTCTTCTAGGCGACTTACAATCCTGTAAAGCTAAGTGATCGAAGTGAGAGGATGAATTCGATTCACTTCTACAGCTACCTGTAACTCCTCCGAATATACTCCCGAATCATTCCTTTTCCCATCAGAGTCGTCCTCTTCGTCACAAAGACCTGAAAGAAACACTTATGATTTGGGTTAGATCAGAAATAATATGTTATTCATACCTCGCTTGCTCGTGCCACCTCCACTGTGTTGTTTTACAGAGTGACAAGGCGAACTTCGCTTGCTTATAGTGCCTTCACTGGGTTGCTTCATTGAGTGACAAGGCGGTTTAGTAGAGTGCTGAATAACCTAATTATAATGGTCATCCTCATCCAAAGAAGGATCCTTTGCAGCCATATCTCTACATCATCCCATATGACTGGCGCAACTTGGTGTAATGGTGAGAAGGTAACGCCAGGGCCGGAAATAGTTCCATTTGCACTTGGATTGAAAAGTCTCATTCACAAATGAGCGGAAGCGCTGAGCAACTTCACCACAAGCTCGCCGCTGGTTGTACGTGATGATCAAGTGATGTGGCCGCAAAAGAACCGCTAAGAATGGGAACTTATACAGTAATCCAATTGAATTCATAAGTAACTACATATGATACCAAAGTTGCCAGAAGACCGGGAAAGCGATGATTTGATTAGGATCCGAGCACACCCCTCAGGTTATTTTCGCAGGTACAATAGCCAACTTTGGGATTGTTGTTCCAACGTTGCGTCAAACTGTCAGAAACATTCTTCGACCTGCCGCCAGATACCTTTGCAAGTACAAGAGCCAGCAATATCACTAATGCAAACTAGGAGGTCGTTCCCACTAGCAACCCACAGGATGTTACTGATTCACTCGTTTCGAATCTGTACTTGAGAGCTTCTAGAAGCAATATCTTGTACGGTCCCACACTCCAGGGAGAAAGAAATGCTCTAGCTCGAGTTCATCCCACAAGCAGTACAATCACGGTTTCCACCAGAGCTACTCAGGTCCATAGAATGATGGAAACGACCAAACTGGAAAGCCATGCACTCACTTTCACTCAGTTATGACCCAATTTCACTTTCAAAACGGAATTCTAATATGAGTGTAGCAGATCCCCTACTTATCTTCCACCAAATGTAATCTGATCTGTCCACTTCAAGCTTCCTTGTCAAAGAAACCATTTTTAAGATTAATGTATTGATACGGAGGTTGGTAGGTCGCTCGATTTCTGGAACCCAGAGCTCTGAGAAAATGGAATTAGTGGTCTTTCCATAAACAGTCCATAGTCGCTGCTAACGGTGATAATACTGTTAATTGGTAATGTCATTATAGAAGCAAAGATAAGAGAAGAATAGAGATGATTCCATCAAATGTATCTGTACAAGAGTACAACATACAGGAGTAGAAGCACGTTTTTGCTCGACGACATAGCTATCCACGATATTGAGGATTTTCTTAACTTTCCAGCGCGGGAATTCATTCGGTTTATAATGTCTAATAGCTTCCACCTTATACACTCCATGCTCTGAAAATATGCAAATAAGTTGCGTAAACAATAGCGCAAATAACACAGCATATCCTACCACGATTTTTAAATAAACCAAACGAATCCGTGATGAATTCCCACCGATCACTCCACACTAAACTAACTCCCTGATCGTCTGTGCATCCAATATGCTCCACCATAAGATCCACCTACAACAAAACTATTCACCTACAACAAAATTATAGAGAAAAATTTTCTTCAACTAGAAGATATTTCAAATTCCAACCAACTATGTATTAGCACATAAAAATAGAGAGAAAAGACTCTCTCCTTTCCCATACTCCATATTTAAATTTCAAAATCATAAGTTCGTGCTCGCAAAAACGACCAGAGATGAACTTTAAGACGTCAAGTAGTATAACTATTCATAACATTTACTTTCTCAAATTTGCATATTACAAGAGACTATCTATTCGAAATATGTCAGCTTTTTTAACACTTACCGAAAAGAAGCTTTCGTATATTTTGGGAACATCGTTTCCTATGACCTCGACATTCCCAAGTACATAAAATTTCTTAAGAGGACCTTCCTTATAACCATGGAAAATTACTTCATGTCCGAGTAAACTGCTGGTCGATACGCCGTCTCTGGAACAAAGCTGTTGCACAATCCGAAGAACACTGTGATGTCTATAAAACTAAGAAGTTAAAAGCCGATTTATCCCGAGTTTTTATCTGTGCACCCGTTCCACCGCGTAAAAAATCTGCTTATCGCAGCAGGATGCTGTCGCTGCACGGCATCACCCGGTAAGCGCCCAGGGAAGGACGTGATCGTTAACTTGAAATAGCTACTCCTAACTTCACTATCCAATATTTTGCTTGAGGAACCGCCGAGGAGCACCAGTCTGTTCCCTAAGGAAACAGGAAGAGGTCATGCAAACAATGCATAAGCCCTTTCTCGAGTTGCAACAGCTATCTCTCTACTTTTGATCCGATGGAAGAACATTCTCTTCGAAGCATCATCTCATTCCTTACATCTCTATGCCCCCTTATTCCTCAGTGAGACTGGCTGGCAGAACATTTACCACATATTCCATCCCATCTCCCTCCAGCTCTCCCACTCCTTGGACTTCACAAAATTACATGGTGAAACGATTGAAAAACCCTTTTTTCAGATTTTGACCTCAATTTTCTTCTTACACCTCACCCTCACCCACCACCGCTTCCCCACAAAAGGAACGATAGGGCTGGCAGTGGTTTGCTGTTATGAACCCGTGCGTCAATAACCCACGCAGCTGTGGCCCTCTCCAACTCCGTTATATGCCTGAGAGTTACAGGCACCACAGTTATATGTGCACTGAGTATCTTCCACTGAAGATGGTTACGAACTAATCAAAGAACATGAGCAAAACGAGAGCAGCTGAAGCCTAACCTTCACTGAAATGTGTCCTAATGTATCCTATCAATCCTAGCCCGAAAGTGAATAAGGTCCTCAGTCGTTTAAACATGAAAAACTTAAATGTACATGGCGCATTACGGGCTTTGCAGCCTTGCAATGTGGGCGTCAACTTTTGTACAGGGCACACTGCAGTTCTTGCATCACGATCTATCGTTCTTCACGACCGCCACTCCCTTTCCAGCACCAAGACCATGCACCAGACGAGAGCTCGTCGCCAGCACTTACAATACACGGTGACTATACGGTTATCGCGGGCCGCTCGCCTCCACCTCCATAAGAGAGTTACCTATCCCTCATGACTCTCATAGCTAGAACAGACTGGTCGTACATATAGTAGAAATCTTGCCTTCTTAGAAAGCACACAAGAAGAAAGGACCTACTCAGTCTTTCCAGAGAAGAATCTGACGTCATGCGGAAAATCTCTAGACGTTATATAATTTACATTCTTGTCTGGCCCCTGGTTCACAGCACCGACGATACCACGATAAGGAAGTAGCGGAAGCTGAAAATGATCACTCCTTATGAGGAAAATCTTACAGTATTGGAAACTCACCTCACTCACTTCCCTCATATATCTTTCAACGCGGCATAACTCCCACACAGGGTTGGGAGTTTCCGCGTACATAACTATTGCCCACAATTTTCCTAAAAAGGTTATTTGAAAATATACGGATGAAAGGAAACGTCTACCAATTTTCCCGATAGACCAAGTTCAGCATGACTGTCAAGACTTTTACGCCGTCATCAGTAGAATCATGTCCCACGATACTACTTAGTTGCGAAATGGCCAGACAACAGTGACCACGAGGTACGATTACAGCACATCTTCAATATACATAGCATAGAACAGTCCTCCCTTGACTTAACGCTTGCTTGAGTGCTCTTCACACATCTTTTGATTAAAGGCAGTGTGTCATCTCGTTTCGTGAGCTGAAAATAACAGCAGACTCTGGATCTCCTCGTCATGCTAATTCCAAAGATGTACGTCAAAGCTCATAAAAATGATGAAAACCCCGTTTTCGGAGGGTTCGAAAGTGCAGTTCACGGACCACCTGGGCGGAGCGGTCCGTGAATGTGCTGGCTGCTTGCCACGTCTGCAGCGTTGGCAAACACGTCTAGACGTGTCCGATCGATGAGATCAACGTCTTCACGCGTCCACTCAGCCCGACAAACTGTTACAAATCCCGTCCCGAAAAACGTTTAAAACTAGGGTTTAAGGACTTTTTTGTAACGTTTTAGGTATACCGTTGGATTCAGGGTGTCGAGGAGATTCAGAATCTGATAAAAGCTCAGACACGAAAATGAGGTGATACACTGTCTTCGAGGTATGCTCAGAAAGGAGCACGTGCTTGGTGGTGCCGAATGAGCAATAAACAATAATGAAAACTGGTAAGGTGTGTTTGCTTAGGTGAGCAGTCGATTCCCAGTAATGAACAGAGCCATGAACGTATATGGCATTTAAAAGGAGCAGATATCGGTGCAATTGTGGACCCAGTACAAAGGCTACGTGCGGGCCGCTAGAAACGTAGCCTTTTAACGGAGAATTTGATCTATTGGAATGGATCAGCTCGCGACGCGATTACTCCGAGGTGAATGCCCTGTAACGTTCTCCATCCGCTCAGCCGATATACGTAAAGATTGAGTAGGCACGATCCAATCATGAAAAAAAAACCCACTGCATCCCACCTCGCAGATCTCGATAAAGTTACCCGGAAGCATCCTAGAAATACCCTCTCCGCCCTCTCCCCATCAGGAGTGTGCGGAATTTTCCGTCCGCCGTTTTCAGCCCATTTTTGGTCATCCGTTCTCCGTTTTATGCTTTACGGGTTCTTGGCCCGAAAATGGAAAGTCCTGGAAAATTAGGAAATGGATCGTTGTTTTCAACGCATAACGCATTTCCCTATCGCAAAGAGAGTTCACATGTTTCGATGCGCAGTGTATGTGACGTCACAACAATGGCACCAATTTGACGTTCACATGCCATTTAAGAAATTCGAACTAACCTTTAACTTCAAAGTTATAAGACTTAGCCATGGCACTTCATACATTTGTGAAAGGCAAAAAACCTCGCTTACTTACTCTGAAGTGCTACGTATAGCCCGTACCTGCTCTAATTATTGTGATTTCGTTCTTAGGAACAATCAATTAATCGATAACCTCACTGGATTAGAATACCCTAAATCGCTAATTACAAAATCTGTATATATAAAGTAGAATGTCTGTGCGTGTGTATGTGTGTGTGTATGTATGTTCCTTATAGAAATTGCGGAGAGTTAACCGATCGGGACCAAACTTTGCATGCTTATTCCTTATGCGCCGGCGGAGGTTTTAGGCTACTTCTTGCCGGGCATTATCGATTGATTTACCGATTGTATCGATTTTATTGATTTTTCGCTAATTTTGCTCAAGGGTCGGTGGGGACAAGTACACTGGGATATCTCAATACGCTGAACACGAATACGACAACCGTTATGCACGAAATTATCGATTTATCGATTTTATTGATTTTTCGCTGATTTTCTCCAGGGGTCGATGAGGATATGCCTACTGGGGTTTCTTGATGCCCCGAACACGAATATGATAACCGTTCTGCACGAAAATATCGATTTATAGATTTTATCGATTTTTCACAGATTTTCTCCAGGGGTCGAGAGGATTTGCCAACTGGGGTTTTTCAATGCGCTGAACACGAATATGATAACCGTTTTGCACAAAAATATCGATTTATCGACTTTATTGATTTTTTGCTGCTCCTGCCCATGGGGCGGTAGACACATGTCTACTGGGGTTCGTCAATACGCTGAACACGAATATGATAACCATTCTGCACGAATTACTGATTTCTCGGTTTTATTGACTTTTTGCTGTTTTCGCCCATGGGTCGGTGGAGACGTGTCTACAGGGATTTTTCAGCATGCCGAACACAATTACGACAATTGTTTCGCATGAATATATCGATTCAATAATGTCTTCTGTTCTTTTCCTGCTTCTGAAAAGGGGCAAAATGTGCTTACTGGATCAGTCGAACACGCTAAACACCTAAGTACGAATATGGCAACTGTTTTCCACGAATTTCCCATCGAAATAACTTCATTTTCGCTTACGGGGTTACTTGGGGGAAGGGTTACTTGGGCATGGCTAATCTGCACACCACCAAAATTACGGGTACTTGCAATGATTTTATCAGCAATATCAATTGTCCTCCTCAGTGTGAGAGGGCCGGGGTTGTAAAACACCCGAGCGAAGCCGGGTATGCCGTCTAGTCAGTCATAAAATGTATTTTAAGCAATAAGTTCATTTTTTATGAATACTTAGAATTGCAAAAATACCGCAAAATTAGAAATTTCGTTAGACATAACTTTTCCAACCTCCTCTAATCGTAACGCCTCTCCCCGTCTTCTTTTGGTCTACCATTATGACCTATTCCCGCCAACCTAGAATTGGACTATATATAACCCCATATTCTTTCATTTACTCATTTCACTGAAGCCACCCCTCTCCCTACTGAAGAGCCTCTGGGGATGGCTCACTCTCTCATAGACTCCTGTACAGGGGATAATGAGGCGGACCAGGTAAAATGGGCATAATTAATTATTTTGCTTGAGTTTTTTCTTCACATTCATGTAAATGTCCTGTCGCTGTTTGCTCGTCTTCATCATTGTTCTAAATACTCAGAACCCCCCCCCCCTCAAAAAAAAAAAAAACAAGTTGTCGGCCGAGCTTTGTCCACCACATCTTGCAACCAACCTTTTAACTAGCAAATCGTTGTCGACAAATTTGACGTGATCATGCCACCCAAAAACAACTTCAAACGAGCAACCGCAGAAATGCCGCAAGTTACCCTAACCTAACTCGTCCTTACCTCTGTACGTTTGGATAGGCTAAAAAGGGATTTTGTTGCTTGCTAACATCCCTATGAATAAGGAACAAACAGAGCAGCTGAGTGGGCCACGATAGGGAATCCGCCGAGACATTTCATCACTTGTTAAAGAGAACTCAGTTACACGGGCGTCCAAAGTAGTTAATGTCGATTTTCTCCATGTGCAGGGAGTAAGCCCTGCCGGGAAGTCTGATAGAGTTACTTTGTTCGGAAGAGCCATAATCCTAGCAATTGTGTCTCAAGATATGAATTAACGTCAGATATTTACCAACTAAAAAAAGCGCCAATATTTTTGAGCCACCCTATATATTTTTTGAGCCACCCTATATATAACTCTGATAATCTCTCGTAACTAGTTGAAGGATGAATGCTCCTCGATCTACAGAGTCATCACTCATTCAAATCAAGAAGATACCTAAAAAATCCATTGTCACGGAAAACTTTCGGGCCACAAACCCGTTCGGGCAAAATTTTCCGTTTTATGTTTTCCGCTCACTTATGTCCTTCCCTCTTCCGTTTTATGGGACTTGAAACTTAATTTACGCACCAGCCTGCTCCTTACCCACCCACGAAAAAAAATGAGATGACGTAGCATGAAACATAGGGAGAAATTGAAGCCAACAAGAAACTCTGAATCTCATACCATGGAAGGAAAAAAAGAACCAAAACAGCAGACAGCGCATCTATGGGATGCGCCATTGAGGACAGGGGAAACCAATTCCAGGCGAAACCACCTTCACCGAATGTACAACTTTCATACAAAGAAGAAAAATTCACAAATAATCTATCATATGTCCGAAAATCTATCATATGTCCGAACTTGTGGGACTCACCTATGTACTTCCTGTCTAAAATACCACGCTTGTCTTCCACAACACCAATGAAGTCGTTGAATATTGATGGGTGCGAGAGCGGTTCTCCTTTGTAACGGATGTGCCCACATGTATAAAAACTCCCCGAGAACTAAAAAAAAGTACATATTATTCACAGAGCCACTCGGGCATTGATTTAAAAGATGACGAGTGGAATGAGAAGAAGAGTTGAATAAAAATCTCTATTTTCTCCCAGAGACTCCTCAGTATTACAACTACAACTACAATGTAATAAATGAATGAATATGGGGAGGACTGGAGACAGTAAGACGAGCTATTAGAAGGAACATGGTGTCGCGCAGCGATCGCTTCTTTCCACAGGGAGGCCGGGGCACCATACCCAAGATCGCGCCTTGGGCGGCTGTGATTTGAATTTGACCACATCCGCCCTATCGGCTATCGAGAATTTCGACCACCATGCGGCCTCAGTTCGCCTTCGAAAGCCCTCCGCACATAGCGGCCTTTTCCCTCCTTGCTATTTATTATTTCTCCTATCGATCTCTTTTTTAATACATTTGTTTGTTCCATTCTTTATTACACTTATTACACGCCGCGTGTGTTGCCGTTCTATTGCATAATAGTGCGTGTAGCCCTATGGCTGTACTACATTTCACCAATTATAATTCTAACTATTACGCATATTAAATTAATCACTGCTTTGAACTTTTGTAGTTTCTTTCTAAACGTGTTTTATCTTTGAACGATTTCACATTCTCATCCCGTGCTTGCGGTACGTGTAGCGCTGGATGGTTAACCAATCGGGCTCACTGAGCCTCCGATTCGCAACACACGGGGTATTTATAGTGCGTCCAAGAGAGCGGGAACAGATAGTTTAGTTCGCTAGTTCAGTTTCGCTATTTGGTATTTAGTTCGTTAGCAGTTTAGTTTTGAGACTAATATGCCGAATTTCCTTCTCTAAGCTCCTTGTTTTACCAATTCAAATTCCACGAGTTTTCGCAAAGTTTGGACCTGGCTACATACTAAGCGGGGACTACACCTGCTGGACGCTCACAGGCTCACACTATCCCCAGACTTCGCCAGTTCAAAATGAATAAGAATGAAGCGGTAATATAAGAGATAAGGGCTTTGGAAATGATACGTATCGATTGCCACGTTAACATCGCCATGGATCGCTGCCAAACGGTGCTCATCGTCTGTACTCTCGAATATGTGCCCAAAATGAACTGGCGATGTGAGTGATAGTGATGGTGGATACGATGCTTATCGATCGCCATGTCACATTAGTTATGATCTCTCTCGCATTCGAAGTCTCCTCATTTACTTTATCCATGTGGCGATTGCGTGGCGATCGCCACGATTGCTGGCAAGTCTGGAAATACTGTAAGCCCACTGAGCGTAAAAATCTAGTGGAAGGTGAGCTGTACGCACATGTCGATGTACTTCGCAATACGGGATACAACTTTCATGAAATCAAGCCTCTCCTAATATAACAATACATATGATTCCAGGTTGGTGATGAAGGACGACTATCTTACCCAAATGAGCAAAGCCCAGCATATTACAAACTCAGAAAACTGACATACTCATGCTGACCACCTTCAGCTTTCCATCTGCATGCAACAAGTGTATCAGCACTCCTTACTCGCAGATGATCAGAAGAATACACACCTTGAGCTCTTTATCAGTTGCCTTCCCTGCCAAGCGGAAGGCCATCGGGTTGTAGCCGTCATAAGGGTTCCAACTACAGATGTCTATCTTATTCCTGTCGTTCCCCGAATGCCTGAAAATCACACTGAGCAAATGAAAAACAAATAGTTCTCCTTGCCAAAAGAAATATTAAGCTATTTATTCAAGAATTAGAGTGACCATGGGGACTGCTACCAACTAATCAATGGTTAATTCTCCCAACCAGTGTGACTGAGATGAAGACTTAGCTAAATGGTTCTAAAGCTAGCTTTGGTTCTACAATTACAGGTAGCTTCAATCACGATCGCACTTTCCAGGGCCTGGAGCGGCGCAGCAAATGCGCGGCGGGCTGGGCGAAGTGGATCTCCCTCGCCTGCACCGCGTAGATGGTGCACCGCTTCAGGCCGTGGAGAGGTGCAATCGTGACTGACGTTCTCTGTACTGATTTCCTATTGTAGAAGAAACTACAGTTTCCCCGAACCTAAAAGTGATCACGATAAAGGACTGGTCGAACCGAGGTACAACGACAGCGAAAAACGCTCTAAGCAGTTAACCTCTTATGCAACCCAAACCACTCTCACTCTTTTTCACCTTTTACAGACATCCTGCGTAGAGCAGTGGAATACGTATGATGAACAACACTGATAGAACCATGCACAGTCTGTCCGAAACGACGAGCCCGCCCACACATGCGAGGAAAGAGAGGCGACGCGGTTGGGACGTATGCTATCAGCTGCCACGTCGCCCACGTCACAGCCAAATCACTGGTCGATACCACAAAGATAACGATGAAACGTGATGCGCAGATTAGAGTTAATGACGTGGAGCGCTGGCAAATGTGTCAGCTCCTCGATCCCGCATGCGTGGGCGGACTCGTCATTTCGGACAGACGGTACACAAGTCGGATTGCAATAATCGGTTCATGCCAACCATTAGTGCTCGTCTAGACTGACTGTCACCTTCGTATTCGAAAACAAGAAAAATTACCGCAAGTCACACCAAGTTCTACCAACGGGCGTCAACCACTAGGCGAAATTTACCGATTTTCACTAGCTCCGCCCCATGGCTCTGATGCTCTGGAGTGTGAAGCGATTTTTCGGTCCTCTCAACATAATACTGAATACGTTCTTTTCACTCAGTATGCTGTCGCGCACTGCTATTTTTTGTATATGCTCGTAGGAATTGATCTGCTCCGAGCATCAGAACCAGTGGTCGGAGCTTGCAGTTGTTCGTCAGAGCAGTCGAACTTCGCCTAGTGGGCTACACTCCCTACCAACCCTAGGACCAGTGCTTTTACCTACATTTAAATAATAAGAGAAATCTAACTCACCTATACTCAATTATAATAATTGCTCCAATTTGCGGAGCAAGCGGCAGCGGAGCAAAGTTGCCAAGGAGCAACTCTTTATTAACGACTAGTAGATATGACGCTGTAGATGGAGCCATTCTTTTTATGACGAATGCCTTCTCCGTCTTGGAGGCAGTCATCACTACATAGGAAAAGCACTGAAAAAGGCTTACTGAATGCATAAAATAAATAAAACGAATGCCTAAGACGAAGGCAAAGCAACGAATGAATCTAGAGCGCACCCACTGCCACATCAACCACTCGAATCGATGATGGGCGGTGCAGCGGCAAATGCGTTAGTTAACAAAAACCATCCATTACGTTGAACGAACAGGCATTTTTCGACGACAGACTACCAACGAAATCTTTTGCAACATACAAGGACGTTTGTGAGACAAAAAGGTGTCTGCTTCCTTTTACACCGAGAGCAGGCATCGACATGAGAAAATATTGCCATTGCGGTCCATTACGAGATTTGATTTGGAAAACTGCAGTTAAAATCAGCGCGAGCGAAAACAACTGACTAGAGAACGTAGTTCTGTGGTCTCCACTTTCGAATACACTGTACATCTTAGGATTTTGAACTGACAGATGTAATTTCCCTCAAATTCAGCGAATGCGGATTTCAATGACTTTCTGGGCAAGATTCATAGATGCATGGCCAAGCGAAACCTGATTAGCAAACCAACTTTCACGGCTTGTGTCTTTTAACAATGCGTAGTCGATAAAATAACTGAGCATGTGATCATCGTTGGCTGGCGTGGTTAAAGTTTCATGAATCCCAGGTTTACTCACAACACCTAGTGTACACTGTAATCGTTGGGTGGCACGGACTTCAAGAAATTTCTCGCCAGAACTTTGCGAAAAGAGGGAGAGGGCATGTGATGTGGAGAGCATGACCTCCGAGGCAAGCTGTTGAACTGTGCAAAAAAAAAAAACGAATTGAGTGTAAGCGTCGGACAACCTCTTTTCGCTGTTGGCTACGCAGTGTTACAGGGAGCACGGAGCTGGCGAATTTGTAAACATAAAGGCAGTGATGCACCTTAGCATCGATTTCGATATTTCAACATCAGAAGGATCCCCATCAATGGCACTGTGCATCTCGAACTCCAAAAAGGAGGCGTTTAAAAAGGAGTCTTTCGCTACTTTCGCAAGGAAATATGTACACCATTATGATCAGCAAAGCGGTGAATCAATGACTTCAGTTATATGCATATATGCCGTCGTTGCAAGCTCCTTTCGCTATAAAGCGCTGCCGCAGTGGCTAATCGTTATTTGGTGTTTTCATTCTATTTGACCGTTTCACGTCATTGCGGCAACGCGGGATAGCGAGTCCAGATGGGGGGAGGGGGGTCCGGTCGAGCTGCTCTACACGCCCAAGCTCGTACTCGTCAGCTCCATCTGCGCTCACTGTTCATACGGTCGATTCGTTTAGAGAGCGCGGATGCCCTAAAAGGGGTTGCACTGGCACTGGGTCACGCAGCTCCACAGCTCAACAACTAATACCCAATCAGCCCAGCGTCTTCGTAGAGTTTTGTCGCTAGTTTCTTGTTATGACTGCACTGAGAACTAAGAAGGAACATTACAAGAGGACAAACATCCACCGAAGACGCCCAATTTATCAACTGAGCTACGCATTCTCAAAACGAATCGATCATATATGCGAGGCGCTGCTCCTTAGGTGGAGGGGGGGGGGGGGGGATAAGTCTTCCCCAAGACAATGCGCTGGAATTATGAATATCTCATCAACTAAGAAACGAGGTATATCCTCGAACTCCTTTGGCACCCTTTGGATCCCGTCGCTCTTTTCGGAACGAAGAAAAAAACCATAAAATAGCTTCGCTTCTCATCATGTGCCTTAGCTTGGTGTCCATGATGTCACAGCAAATATCCTCTCGCGGAATTCAGCCCTTAATCCTCACGACTTGCCGAATTCAAACTCTACATATCTCTCGATGTAAACAGCATTTGAGAGCGCGATTCTAAAACTGCGAAACTGGGACGTAATGAGCCCGACATCAACTTGGATGAGGAAAAACTCAGCGAAAACTCCCTAAACGTGCATAAACACGATGTGCTCTTCAACACTGATCCACATGCAGAACCATACGCTTGTCCCGCAACCCGTAAACACCTATAACCGTCTGTCCATCAGTACGTCGCTGCATTCTAGCAAAGGAATCTTGCAATTCTCGATTGCTGTCTCATCTAAGAAACATGGAAGCGAAATGCGGGAAAGGAGCTGTCCACTGGAGTTATGCACGTACTCGTCTGCGTTCCGATTCTCACCTATGCGCTTCCATCTAGAACTCTAACCTAGCATAAAGCTTTACCAGATAGCACTCTAGCGGGAGAAACACCAAATTTCCACTATAGGCAGCTCGTTCGTCCATATAAGAAGCTTCGCAAGGTAAAAGAAAAAACAGAAATAACTCACAAGTATAGAAACTCACCGATGCGGCCGATTGCTACCGAGGATGATTTCGCAATGAACACCACCGCCGGTGTTCGTCGCTTCGCGCGCGTGGATTGCGTACGATGCGCAACGATACGCGCAAAAAAAAACGGGAAGTTTTTGATTCTGGGGTGCTGCATCACTACTCCCGCAGCCTGGAGCGCCGCAGTACACTTTTCCTATGCAAAAGCCGGAGTTCAGCTGGGCTGTCGCTGTTCTGGGGTAACTAGGAGCCGTGTACACGTCAAGGAAAGATAAAACCAGAGCTACTAAATTCTTGTTGTGACTAAATTAGTTCTGTTTCAATAACAACGTTCGACCTTGTCACAAATAAGCTCCACCGAAATTTTTAGCAAACTTATGTACAGCAGAGAAGTATAATATTAGACTTCCGATAACACAGAATAAAGGCATGGAGAAAGTACAGAAAAGAAGTCTATATAACGCTAAGAAACACACAAAATCCAACTAAATGGCCTCTTCCTGGTTCTGCTGTTCTAGTTTCCACCATGTCCTTTCTGTTTCGGCAATATTCAAACGTATACCAGTTATTACCATTCATACACCTTCATGTGATTAGTTTATGTACAACATGCGACAAAAAATGGAACAGAAAGAAAGAGGAACAATTTAAAAATTTTATTCATAGATTCGACAAACAAGTGACGAATAAACACAACACGGACTTGGATAGAAATCGTCCACAGCGTGATCTGGTGACTTGCATTTCAAAACATCGAACGCTCACAGTGAGCAGAGCGACTACTATTATCTCGGCTACCGTTGCACAGAATACCCAGCAAATGAGTAGACAAAAATGTCGGAGAACACGAGCAGAAACTTACTGCTGCTTTTCCAGAGTGATAATGAGAAAGAGACTTGCGGAGGAAATGAAATTAAGCCAGGATGCAATGAAGTGACAGTGGTGAAACGAAGTGAATGACAAATACACATGAGGAGAACCCGTAATAATTTGATGTTTGAACATGGGGTCACTCCATCGACCAGAAAGAGAAGACCAAACGGTGAACCCGGTTTGCTGGGACAATGAGGAACAAGAGGCAAGAAAGATGAGTGCACATTGAAAGTAACCCCACAGATTTTTTGAAGCTCGGGGGCAACTTGGCACTATCACGTCCCCGATGAACTACTATTCGAGCATGAGTTGGCGGTTCTTCCAGCTACTAACTTTCCTCTGGCAGTTCTTCTTCGTTGTGACTTTCCTCTTTGTGTCGCTTGTGTGCTGTGCCATCAAACGAAGGAGTACCGGCTCTTTTCTGTTGTGCACCTTAAACTAGATATAAGAGTATTAGTAAGGGGAGTGAAACCTAGGAAGATATGCTCACTCGATGATTCGCTCTGCTCCATGTTCCCCGGCGTCTCAGCACACTCTTCCTTTGGCATATTTTCGGTAGAATTAGAATCACTGTCTATTTCCTGGGCTCCCTATAAGAAGTCGCGTTTCTGAGCAGGTCAAACAATTTCTACTCATGTTCCCACTTCAGAGGTCAGACTCGTCGACAAATCTTCGCCAGATTCGACAGGGTCACATTTGTGAGGTAGTTTGCTAGGATTGGTTTGAAAGGTGACTCCGCAGACCTGAAAATCATAATATGAGCCACTGCGAATGGATAAAGTTTCCGAGTTTAAGTCTAGGATCTAGCGGCGGACAAAGAAATAGTTAGCCAGAGAGGACAGGGGTGACAAACTGATGTTTTTGCCAGTGTAGAGACCTGGACGGAAAAATAAACTCACACCTCACCCATCCGTCAATTACTACGACACAAAGTGTGGAGCTTTTCTAATGATAGTATGCACCTCACGTAATGGGCAGCCCGCGGTTATATACACATTGGAGCAAGGTGAATGGGCTTGTCACTTGATAAGATTGATGGAAGTGAGAGCAACAGTTTTATATAGGGCAATTTTTACTAGGTGCGTGCATCAGCCACACATCAGACGCACACATCTAGAATAAATTGTCCTTATGTGTATCACATCGCTCCATTGCAAAATGGCTGCACGGCTGACTTGTACATAGAGCGAGTCCTGTACATGAGCATACTATGAAAGCCTTCTCAGAATTACTAGACAATAAATACGTCGAATCGAAGCTCACCCTGACAAACGTGTGCTTCCCCTTCTCCCTGCAAAGGACGCAGTCGTACACATCGTAGTTCTTATGGGACTTGCACTTGGCGAACATGTACACTTGTGGACTGCCCTCTGCTGCTGGATAAACCAACACCGGACCATGCTCACTGGCTTGCGGTTGACCCACATATTGGCCTTTCCGTGATGACGATGAACAACCTGGGTCCCCTTCAGAAGCACAGAACAATTCACGAGCAATTTCTTCTTTCACGGCTTTCAGTTTCTTTTTCAGCTGACTTCTAGTGAGACCCACAGTTTCTTTCCGGATCTCCTGTCGTTTCTGTAAACGCATTACCATCAACAAAGAATAACTATGCAATTTAGGAGGAAACGCTCACCTCATAAGTTAGTCTTTGAAGTACAAAATCCTTCGTATTAACAGGAATGCATCTGTGAGATAGCTGACAAGGGTCTCCGATGAATTCTTCACCGACTCCCTGAGAACACAGACTCTTAGAGCAGGAAGTACATATACAGTGAGAATGGAAGAATCATTGGTATGATGGATGAATCCTTTCCTAGGGTTAACGCAAAGCACAGTCATTTTGGATCAATACTACCTACGCGGCGCGGCAGACTGTTTGGGCACTCTCGTTGTCGACGTTGACGATATTGATGATTTGGCTGTGATCGGTGCTGTGCCGACCCAAGTATTTTGGAACAAAGGCACAAATAAAAACGGTGAAGACATAAGCAGAACATCGATGCCGGCAAGACCATTGCCGCGCCGCTTACCTAAAGTCCTTATGCGCAATCGGCAGAAAATTTTCGAGCGCGCCCAGCATGCGGCGCGTGCGCGGCCCTCTTGTGGCAGCAGCCCTCAGTCGTTCATCGGATTCTTGGCCCACGTGACTGTTATTCTTTCATTTTTCCTTCAAATGAAGTTTATCTGAAACTGTGAGGCCTGTGGCTGACCAACATCGACCGGAAGGCCCCGCATGCCTCGTATTTTGCACGTTTTCACCATGCATGCCCCAAATGCTTGTTTTTATTGTTTTTATGAGGCATGCGCGGCCGTCCGGTCGACATCGGTCAGCCACAGGCCTCACCTCTTCAGATAAACTTCAATCAAAGAAAAAATGAAGGAAAAATACTCACCTGGGCCAAAAACCTGATGAACGACGGGGGACGGCTGCCACAAGAGGGCCGCGCCGCGCACGCGCCCCATGCTGAGCGCGCTCGAAAATTCGCCGCCGTTTGCGTGTAAGGACTTTACATAGTGCGGCGCTCCAGATCAGATGCATGGTATTCTGTCATGCAGAAATATTATAATTCATCGGAAGTGTACATGTGGATATGTTCAATGGGCGTCGATGGTGGTGCGTTTTCTGCAGAATCCGGAAGCACGCGGCGCGGCCGCCCGCTCACGTGGGAATCGCCGCCGTAATAGGAAACCTTAATGAATTCTCAATTGTTTTTCATCCTATTTGACGGCAACCACCAAGAAAACCAACTGACAATCAAGAAAACTCTATGGTTTGCTATCATGGCGGTGATAACAGCGCGAGCGGAGAGGTTGCGCGGCGTGCTTCTCGAATCCGCGAAAAGCGCAACCTCGTCTTATTGCACGGGCGTGAGAAATTAGCAGGTATTAAGGAATTAAAAAAATCGTAATATAATATAATCGTAGGAGACATTAAAAAAAGAAACTTACCTTGATTGTCGTGCGCTTCCCATTCCTCTTGCACTGTACACATTCGAAAAGGTCATACGCGATATTTGCACGCTCCAATGAGAAAACATAGGACTGCCTCGATCCTGGAATCTCGTAGGACATTACGGGGCGCAATCCAAGCTTGCTCACTTGTCTCCTTCCGGGGAACCGAGGTCCCGGCGGTTCCGGGATCCACGGGTCATGAACGAGTGCATCAAAAGCCGACGGCTGCTTCGGCGCACCCGTGGATGCAAGGCGAAACAGATGCGACACTGCGTCGGCGGCCACGGTGATGCAGACCGGTTGCTGGATCTGGATGGGGACTAACTGCTTTAGAGTAGGTGTAGGGAAGTTGGTAACTGGTATTAGAATCACTGGCTGGTTGGTTTCAGCGCTGACGGGAATGGTGACAGAAGTCGCTTGCAGGACTGGGGTTTTCACGTCTCCTACTAGGGTGATGGGAGGTGGATGTGCTACTGTAGTGCTTGTACTCTCAGCGACAGTAATAGAGACAGGATTCACTGGCTCCGTGTCAGCATCAGCTAGAAGTGCAGCAGCGTTAAGCGCAGTATCCGCCTCCTTGACATCTTCCTCCATAGCAGGAATGGCAAACTTGCTCTCCTCTTCCACAGCGGACTCAAAAAGTATAGTCTCATCTCCTCCAGGCTCGTCTTCTCCAGTTGCCGTGATGACTATGGATTTACTTTCATCTGCTGCTAGTAAAGTCGTCGGCTTCGATGGGAACATTTAACGCTTTACACAGAATAAGGTATGTTGCAAAGGGCAGGACTGTGACAACAGCGACCTTGACGATCGATGGAACGCACGTCCAGTTGGCGCGCAACGAGGGGGCGGGGCTTGCGGGCGGCCGATCAGAGAGCGCGCCAACGTATCGATGTGTGTCGGGCACGATGTGCGTTGGCTGGAATTCACTCCAAACACGTCGGGATGGGATTTCCTTGGTCTTCCTCCTTCTCGTTACTATATTCTTCGATCTATTTGGTCCGCACGCCCGTCATTCCCTTTCGATCCACAGATTCTTCCACGGCAAACTATTTTGTCTTCAATATTGTACCGTTGGGTGACACATGATGTGTGTCATGTCACCGAAAAACCTTCCGAGATAACGTGGCAGCGGTGCGGTGCCTTCGACGACAGCAATTAAGTTGACTGCCTTTGTTGGATGAGAACCGGCTACTTTCCGAAAAGTTGTTCATAGTCAACATATATGAACTTTCTTTAATTGATGTGAATAATGGCTGTCAGTGTAGTTACCGCAGGAAATCCACGGAAAAAAACCACTTCCAGTTGTTTACATCCCATCTAATGAGTCATTTTCGCGAGCTGTTTAGTCCAGTTTGGGGGAGAAGTGCGCAAAGCACTGTTATGTAAGCCACTGCTCCATAAGCAGGGCTCAATGAGGCACTTCAGCCGGCTTCTTCAGGAACGAAAGGTGTTGAGCTATGATGTAACACTAGCGGTAGTATATTAATGAGGGATAGATGATCTTCTCCTCGAATTTGTTGGCTATTTATGGACCAACGTCGCTTCACGAACGATGCGAGCGGTCGCAGCGCGGTTGCGCTAAAATGGCAAAAGCAGTGAGTGCGTCTATAACTTTATCTGCAATTACGGCTACCGCACGGTGTCAGCTGGCTGATCAGCTAGAGCTCGATATTCTTATACTATCTTCTGTAAGTTCTACTGGGTACATCGTGTTATTCCTTCCATTTAGATGTTTCCCTACTGTCATTTAGTAAAATAGAGGATTTCCTAGGAGATGCATCCCGCGGTGTCTCACCATCGATGGGCCAGCTGATCAGCCAGCCGGTACCGAATGGCACCCGTAATTGGAGACAAAGTCACAGACGCACTCCTCAAGCTACCCTACTGTGTGTATTTCGAAATTCCATCATGTGCTTTTCCACTCTTATTGTCAGTGGAGAACAGGAACGGTAGCGCAACTGCGTCGCGACCGCTCGCATCGACCGTGAAGCGACGTTGGTCCATAAATAGCCAACAAATTCGAGAAGAAGACCATCTATCCCTCATTAATATACTACCGCTAGTGTTACATCATGGCTTAACACTAAGGTCTAAGGCTAATTTTCAGATCTTGAGCTCGGTAAACTATCCGAAGTAATATGGAGATCATGACGCAGGATGGGGACCAATTCTCGCACGCAATCACGCAGTAGAAACCAACACATCAAATTTTTATTTTCTGTATATTACAACTTTCTTTGCAAACACATTATCCATAATATTGAAAAATACCCGTACTACAGTATAACTGAAGTAACCACATATAATGTTTGTTATCAGCAAATCTCAAATAGTTATTACGCAATCACTGGTTATTTGGCATTGAGCGCCTCTTTAACATATATATTACAAAAAACCGGATACTATGAACATGATCAATGGGGTAAAACGATTATGAAAATTTTTCACAGCTTAATAAATAAAGTAGGTGTTAATAAAACAAACAACATTTTAATGTACAAACTCTAAAACGACTAAGGAGATATCCTCCTATATAATAATAAATAAGGATATGATGCATGAGTGCAAGGATTCACTTAAAAACCATGGTTTGTCTTTCCTGGAAGTTTCCCTTACAGCCGCTTTTTGACTTGGCGGCTAAAAACCCTTCAAATTTATTTACAAATAAAGAAAGCGAAATGGTACCTCAAAGGAATATTTGAGGCAAATAGCTCTGACGAGCCCCACCCCCTACCCTTGGCATATCTCCCAAGCACTTTATCCAGCTAGGGTAAATAGTTTCGGCCTTCTAAGGGTAAGTAGAGCCTAGTTCTTATTTTAAAGGAGCTGCTGTAAAGTGAAAGTGCCAATCAAAACAACAATGGCAAATATAAATATTGATTTTTAAAGCATCGGAACAATTTCTAGCAAAAGAATCTACAAATTTCTAACCACACCCTCCTAATGGACCAGGCCTTTATTTCCCGCAATGAAGAAAATATCCAGCAAAATAGTTTATAAGCACCGTCCAGCGAGCTCAGGAACATCACTCCAGAACAATTTGATCATTGGGCGAAGGAGAATATTGTGCTCTAACGCACTCATTCCCACTGCGAAATTCTGCAATTTCTTAGAGGAAAAACTAATGTCTCGCGCATGGGAATAAACACCAATATCCATGAAAATTTCACAAAACCTGGATATTTTCACCCCGTCTTCGCTATGAGGTTGGGCAGGTTCGCGAAACCAAGCAATGCCTCTAGAAAAGCAGTAATCCACACCCCCCCCCCCTAAATTAATCCGAAAACTTGAAAACAAATAGGAGATAGCAAGAGCCAGGAAGTTTTTTCTATAGTTTACTTCAAAACGACGAGAGCTCAGTAGTTCTACCCATCGTTTGCTTGGTTCTCCTGCCTCAGGTACCGCTGTGTAATAATCTGGACTAGTGTTCATGAACGCATAACCAAGCGAAACCAGACTAGCAAACCAAATTTTATGTCCTGCGTCATTACGTGTTCTATACACTAACCAATAACATTAACCTTCACTGTTTTGCTTGGTTTCGTTCCATGAATCGCAGCCCTTTATGTCCCTTCCTTTTAGAACGTCGTAAACGACGTAGGCTATAAAAGTCAGTTAGCTAGAGACTCGTTAAGATCACATATCGTGATGGAAGCTTCTTTCCACTCCAGTCGTTTGCATCGTAACTGGACCGAAAAGGAGGAAAAAGAAACTTATGGGAGCAAGTATGCAGAGCTATTCCATTTAGCGACTAACTTATTAAGTTATACGCACAGAAATCTAGTTCGGTTTCACATTATTATTAATAAGATGCGCAATGCAACTGGGATGTTGCGCTTTGTTAAGCAGTGGATGTCGCAGTAATTCCGATGCTGTCGCCCTCCGAGATGGATCCTTCACCACACATCGACTCAAGATGTGCGCCATTTCAGGAGATACCTTGAAGAGCATAGAAATTATCAAACAAGAAAGTGATGTCATAAAATAGTTGAAAATGAGCTCTTTCTTCAATGCGTTAAAAAATCGGATTAGTTTTTTGATTTTGATTAACAAATCAGAATACTGGAAGAAATTTGCTTACGTTGGCGGTCGGATTAAACACAGGTGGGGGCTCGTCTCGGATCATTTTCATTGCCTGAAAAGAACGCGATACCTCATTATCGCAATCGGTACAAACCAAAAAGCCACATCCTAACAAAAACGAGAAAATGCAGCAAGGAGTTTTCCGGAATCTTTTCATGAATTCATCAAGATCGAGAATGTTCAACCCCTCGAAGCTTTATATGGCTTTGCACTGTACATATTTGTTAGTTCATTGAAAAGAAATTAAAGATGCTCTTCCCCAATGACCCATAAACTGCCATATTTGACAAAGTGCACAAGCACTTCCCATTTTACACAAGACTGATCTAGAATGGCACAAATCGGCAGATATAAACTACACTCACTTGGAATGGTTGCTCATTGAAAAGTGGGGGTTCTCCCTCGACCATCTCAATCAACATAATGCCAAATGACCAGATGTCAGCTCCGGTGTCATAAGGTTGCCGAGCAATAACCTGGAATAGTAGATGGGAATTAAAGTTCCATGAATTCTCTAACCATTTTTCTTTACTAGCATATATATCAAGAACAGAAGAACATGCTAAAGAAATTGGAATTTGAGATTAACTGAAGCCTTAATCAATGACAAGGCGGAAAGTCAAAACAAATAAACTTGAACAAAAAATACCCCCCTCCCCTCCCTTATTAAAAATATACATGTGAACACTCGAAAAGGTTAAAATTATGAGAACTGCAATACATTAATCACCTCAGCAGCTGTCCAGTACGGTGTTCCAACCAGAGATCGTCGCCGAGGGAATTCGTCAGACAGCTGTCCACAGAAACCAAAGTCAGAAACCTGCAATAATTTACGCATAATTGACAAGCACGAACAACACACAACACATACCGAGTGTTCTACATACCCATCAAAAAACTGGTACAACTGTACAATTTCAAACACCAACCTTTACAGTTCCGTCTCGCTTCAAAAGTATTGAATCACTCTTGATGTCCCTATAAAGAAAGATTTTAAAAAATCGAAAAAAAAAACGACGTGGTAATGAAAAAAGTTTTATAACGTGCAATGGCATGAAAAATGTCGAGGTCCGGCTCACCTGTGAATAACCCGTCGTGCATGGAGGAATTCGAGAGCTCGCAGCACCTGTAGGGAGACAGTAGCGATTTGCGGCTCCGTCATTCTGTGAATAAATCAGGGAATAACTTCTCTTCCAATCCATTTCAATACAAAACTAAGAGTAATACCGTGGTAACTCTTTCTACTTGAAGAATTATTTTAGAGCTCTTACAACAATCACAAACCTCGTTTGCGTGACGATATCGGTTAACGAGCCTCCTTCCATATATTCCATTACTACCCACAGTTCATCACCAACAAGATGTGATGAATACATACGTACAATATTTAAGTGTTGATAATCCCGCATTATTGACACCTACGAGAATGAACAGAATAAGAGGATGCAGTTAATACAGAGGAGCAATGAATAGACATTTTTATCATACCTCGTTGAAAAGTAACTCGCGTCGCTGTTGTTTCTTTAAATTCATTCTTTTCACAGCCACAATTTGTTTTAATGAAGGCTGAAAAAGGTGAGATTTTCTTTTTCAGAAAACGAGAAGCAAAAAATAAAGAAAAGGTAAGGATCACAACAACGAAATCTGAAGAAAAAAACGTACTTTATACGCTGATAAAACAATACCCGTTGAACCCTCACCGACCATTTTGAAATCGGTGAGATCTACCCGTGGATCAGTTCGGTCCACCACACTTGATAACGCGGCACGAAACTGCAATATTGGAGAAAATGAGGAGCAGAATGAGAATAGCTGGAGAAAGAAAGGTAAAAACGAAGAGAAAATGTTCACCTCTTCGTAACCAACCCCGTCTTCCGCCGTCTTTTGCGGTGAAGTAATCGAAGCTGGCACAGATGTTGTCGGTGATATCTAAACAGTGGATTTTAAGGGAAGACACTACGAAATTAGAGGAACGGAAATATAAGTACAAATGTATAGTGTAATCTGAATACGCAAAAATCAGACATCATGAAAATAGACTACACCAACCACTCCTGAATGAGCGTTGTAAGCTGCTCCATTCGCATGTCGTGAGGTGACAGTTTTCACGTCATCATACCGTGGAGGTGTGATATTCTCCGAATACGGAGACGTAACACGAGCCGTACTTTGCTGACTGTAAGGACCATCAGTCTGAAACTGTAGCAGTCACATGCAGGTCGTGTAACGAATGCACAGACAATTCTCATAAAAACCAAAGTTTAAGCCGAAGGCTAAAACACTGAGGCAAAATTCACCTTATCGCAACCAAAAGTAGTTACAGTGGGTGGTCTCATGGGGAGCGGGGCGTAATTGGGATCACTGAACGGATACCCTCGGCTTTTTGAGGACGGCTGGACAGAGGGTGGTCGTATCACAACGTTGGACGGACTAAAATGAAAACTCCTGTTCACCAGCAGAAAACAGTAATGAAAAAAGCAATTTCCTCGCATCCTTGAAAAACTACTTATTAGCAAAATAAAGCAGATATTTAATATTCGATGAGAGCAATTACTTGTTTTTATCATTTACGAGTAAAAAAAACCTTACCAAGGACTAGAGGACGCCGGCGGGTCATTGTTCATCTTCACGATCGCCTTCATCGTTGGCATCCGAAGACTATTGCTTCGAGCAACAGTGACAGCATGAGGGATAGGAGTGTTCATTCTGAAAGAACACAACAAAATGAGCAATTTGGTGTGAAATCTTCTGTAATAACTAATAAGAAGGAGAAAAACAAAATAATGTTGTTTCCTAAGGTAAATTACTGGAAAAACTACACTGCTGTAGTTATTTTTGGCTCTTAGTTCAGCGCGGTAATAATCTATGAGTGAGGCCATATAAGCCTCAGAAGCTTCCCAATCAAATCGAGTAACTACTAAGAAATCCGACAAAAAAAAGAGAAAAAAGCACCAACGAAGTGCGAAAACCGAGGAATCTCGTTGCAAGACTGATCAGTACAAACAATTCGTGATGACGAAAAAAAAAACGTCTAGGTTGATTAAACCGCCTGCATTCCTTATATTCTTTACTTCACCAGCTAACAAAAAGTAAATAAAAATTCGATGCAAACAAAATGTGATGGCTAGTGTGAAGAAATGCGTAATGGCACAGCAAAATTCAAGCATCCTATAGCCGTAGAAGAACCGCTTCATAGAAAAAGCACACCATAGCGATAGGTTAAACTAGGTCAACTCGAAACGAGTACTTCAGCGGCAACGAATAAGACGTAGGACAAGCAGCTGCTGCCAACCACGTAAGAAACATTATTAACCAACTGCAAATTGTCTTACAGCGCATGTTTCTTCAGAAGAGAAACAAAGGGCGACTCGTAGGCGGAAATTCTGCGAGCATCGCGAGTTTAACTGCAGGACGCCTGCATATGCTGGAGGCAATGTGAAAGTAATAACGTTTACTTCACCTCGATCCTGGGCCTCTAATGACAGTCTTCAGCTCAGCAATATCCACAGGAGTGATGCAGGACGGGTCCACAATCGGTCTGGGTCTGCCGTTGAGTGCTCGAGGCGGTCCAAGGAGTGCTTGCCACTGCTGGAAAAACAAATGATGACACCTCCGCACTAACACATTTACTAGCTGTCGTAAATTCCAACGATGTTCCCCCCTCATCAAAAGAATGCCGCGACAGCAGTTACCACAAATTGAAGTGGGCGAATTCTGCCACCGAACTTTTTCATAAGGCAAATTCCAGCCAAAAGCAGCTGCAACTGCGTATGAAAAAGCACGCAATGAAACGATGTCAGCACCTGGCACCGGAGGAAGAATGACCCACACAGAATAAGGAGAATTTTCGATGGCTACCCTTTGCGATTTGCCCAAAAGGTCTTCATCTACAGCTACAGAAATTGTCTGGATTACTAGGCCAACAATCGAGCCAACTGTTTCGAGGCCGGGAAGAGAAGCAGCTTTTTCATTTCACACATGTAATTCTACCCAAAGGCGATTCAAGGGTGCGAAAAGTCTCATGGATGCGAAAAATCACGTAATCCGCCCGTGCAGTGCAGCAACAGCATAACCAGCAGAAAAATAACTATCTTGTTTACAGCGCTAGGTTATGCAGCAGATGTTCGATTTTAAGGGATAAGCACAACGGAATACACTGCTCGCTGTTACCAGCTTGCATTTTTCTGCAACTGCAGCGCAGAAACAGCAAAATGCCATGAAATCTAGGACTTTGCTGGAGGGCACGGTTTGGTAGGATTAACCAGACCTCGTAAGTGAGAAGAGAAGCATGAGGCACAACGGAACTGCGGCAATTCGACAGCACCGGGAGCTCGGGTGTTACCTTGTGGTAAGGTCAGCTGCAGTACAGGGGAAACTTCAACAAGAAAGCGCTATCTGGATCCTCAAGATTTCCTATTTCCATATATACTATTCATAGATGTAATACCAAAGTTTCCATTGACGCATTGCTGCCACTAAATCCTTTCGGAAAATTTCAAGGGTAGTTTTCTAAGCGATTTCTTTGGTGCTAACTGAGGATGTCTTTCGAATCCCTGTATTGGAATGCCTTTCTTATCAACACATGCAAATAAATAGGTGATTCACACACTGATGATGCGCTAGTGATGCGCATGTTTATTAGCCTCCGATGTCTGCATTAAAAGTCTACTATTAGGACTTCAGGACGACAAGTCCTTTTATCCGGAACGGCAAGTAATCTGTTGGATCTCACTATATCAAGGAAGATAGCTAGAACAAAACTCTTACTGGGAAGCCCTTCCCGAAAAAAAAAAACTTACTTTGAGAAACAATAGGCTCTTCGCTAACAGAAAAACCTATATGAATGAAGAACATCATTATACTGGTTAACTGTGACCGTACGTACTAAACAGTGGCGGACGAAGGGAGGAAAAGGGGGGGGGGGGACTGTTGGTGTTAACGACATAAGCCTAGCAACTGGCAAGGTATTCGAGTTGTTGGAGAGAAAAAAAATGATCAGAACGGCAACAAAATTCCCTTTATAGTTTTCTACTGAGGGCTTTTCGCGCTAGAAAAAAGAGAAAGAGCGCAACTCCTTCCTTGTAACACTCTGAGTGACTTGGGACCAGGTTCTCAAGAACAATCAATGGTGAGAAGTGTTGCGTTCACTAACGGAGCAATAGCTCAAACTCTTTGTTTATCCTTCTATGCAACATTCAAACGGCGAGCGATGATTAGGTTTATAACGACAATGGCAAATATACGATGGTCGTCCCTGCGCAAACATAGCCGCCATCGAGGACGCACTTGAAAAAAGTCGAGGTGAATGCCCATTTGCAACCTACGACCGCAAATAAGTACTCAATATGAATAGGCTCAATGAGGACTGAGGATATGGATATCCTCTTTCAAGAAATCAACAGTCACCTCACCGTTAGTGCTCAATGTGAACAAAAAGCCAAAAAAAAAACCTAATAGAGCCCAGCAACTGTGAGAAGCGCTTGTTCCACTTTCATGTGTAGTACTCGGCGAAAACGACAGCATAAGTAGTGACCTGGTAAACAGGTTCAGTATTGGGAAATTAGTGCGCTAGAGTTTTTGCTACAGCAATCTGTTGGATCCCATCATAGGTCACTCCCAAATGTTTTTACTGAGCACTGAGAAAAAGTGAAAAAGGAGAACATCTGTAAAAGATGGTCGTGACAAAGCCCCAAATAAACCCAAAAATAACAACAGCATAATTTTCTCTTTTTTTCTTTTAATGAGAATTTCAGTGTTCTGGAACATGAGGAGTTATTCCGATAAACACACAGCAACAGCGGCACCAAAAAATCAACGTATGCAACGTAGCTCCAAAAATCATGAATTACTGGATCCGCTACGGGGTCATTCGGTCAAGAAGCGGTGGGAGGTAATGCTGCTGCCAGTTAGTTTAATGTGCAGCCAGCCCATTTCCCATCATGATGAGGCCTTCCCACACCGCTATGCTCCCTTTTCTTGTGAATTTTAAGTTCGACCGACTTCGCAAGCAAAACAACAAAAAAAGGACATCGTTCCCCAAAAAGAGAGTGCTTCCAATTTTTTCGTTGCAACCCAATGTGTGGGTGCCCGTGGCTGTCGCAAGTGAACCATACTTTACCGGAATGATAAATTGAGGAGCCCCCAAAAGCAAAATAGCTTGCTTTTCATCACTTTTCATCGAATGCCACGTATCGTATCAGTGCGCAACAAACTCGAACACTCTAGACTCCGCTAAAACAATAAGGCCGGAAATTCTAGTGCGGAGATCTTCATTAAACAGTGTCCCAGAAGCAATTTTAAAATATTTTTTTCTTCCAGTGCCACAGTGCTCCATAACAGCTTCTTTAACGAACACTACAGAGTACAGTACTACAGAGTAAGGAAAAAGCACTAAAGACATCATAACCAACGCAAACAAAAACTGAGAAAATAGAAAGAACATCAAACTGACGATGTATCGCGAACAAAACTCTTCTCAGATATAACAATTAGTTACATTAACACAAACTTTGTCTTTCGAAACATATGAAGAACGAGTGCGTGAATACTATACCTCCGGGTAACAAGTGATGTCAAAGGCCCCAGTTCGCGATAAAATACCGCTGTTGGCTCTTTTTTTTTTGTCTTATCAGTTCCTCTCATAAACTACGTATATATCTAATGCAATAACGTACTAGAACGTTTCGTAGGATGCATGGAGAGTATACTAACAGATCTTATATCTAGCGCTGGAAGTATCGACGTTTTTTACAACAAATTCGAAGCAAATTCATGCCAGCCATTAAAGCTATTGAAGGTACCTCTTCAATGTAAAGCGCGGCAAGAACCTCAGCATTCACTGAGTATTGTTCCACACAAATGGCTCGTAATGATACAAAATGAATTCAGAACCTCTAAAAACAGCAATTCTTAAAAGGCCGGTAAACGTGAAATATCTTCTCTCCACGAACTGCAGCTGAAGCTTGGGATTTCTCGAAGCGCTGCGATGTCACACTGGAGCTTTCGCCATCTGGTACTGATCACGGCACCATCCTATTGATTTACGATTCCGGAAATTTCCTCTCTCTCTTACGCTGGATCCCTCTCTTTCATGCATAATACATGCTACAAAGCCCGTGAATGCACAGAAAACACACAACCTTTATCTTGATGATGGCAGGGGTTTGCACGATAATGTTCTTCACCCGATCTGTTTTATTTGCCGCGAACAATCCATTCGTTTGAGGAGCGTTCGCAGTTTTTCCCAAAAACCCACCTCTTAAGTGCACCAGTTCGTTATTTACATCACCTAGGCATCGCGCTGAACCCCCAGTCCATGCCCAGTGCCTACTTCGCAGCAAATTAATTGAATTAACACAAAAAGTCTTTGAGACGGCAAAATCACAGCTGCTAGTGCGATGTATTAGGATAAAAGATATATGACGACAGCATTTCTGTTGTGACGTGCTGAATCTCACGGATGTTCAGCTGACAACCTCATCAATCAGTCAACACGTTTAGCGCCGCTTTCTCAGCGCAATTTGCGATAGCGGAAGAATAATGTCCCTTAGGAGCAAAGGTGAAGAATTCGCAACAGTGATAGCTGTTGCTACCAAAAACACAACAGAAAAATCATTTCAAAACTTCCATAGCTATACAAGCACAGGAAACACATACTACTGCCAATACAAGCTACATTTTATTCATTTCTGACATGAGATTTCACCTATACTTGAATAACAGACGTAAATTTTCTGAAAATCTTGCTTTATTTGTCTTTGGTTCACAACCATTAACTGAACGAGAAATTTGTACCGCGTAGAACTAGAGTAGAGTGTAGCCGAGAAGAAAAATCGATAACCGAGAAGAAGAATTCCTCAAAATACGCATCATGGCAACTCTGTTGCAAGAAGAGGAATAATACAAACAAAAATTTGTTTGAAAATTAGTTAGGAGATTAAAACTACTTATTTGGTGTCTTATTAGTGATCTGGTGGGCTTTTTCACTGACTCCATTTTCTTCCCTACCATAATTGTACCCTTTCCCACAGAATTATTCACCTTAATGAAAGATACAAAGTACTTTACCAGAGTCTGAATGCATCACTGAGATTTCTCAGGGTAACCATATTGACACCCGTCTTAATGATGGGCAAATTAGTGCGGCGTCAACATGTATACCCTGGGTAAGCTCAATGATGCATGCAGCCTAAGTACAACTTCTCAACTTCAAAGCAAGCTAAAATACTAGTGCTTCGGTGTTCAATTTTAGGAGAAAAGTCATAATAGAGTGCGGAAAAAATCTAATCTGCTTCTGATGAATGCGAAAAAAAATCCTATTTATAGAGAGATCCCTGAAAAAAAAACTGGATGTTAGAAAAAAGAAAAGAAGAGCCGCACATGGTTAACAATACGCTGCTGGCACCCTTCGCAAAGCCAATACAACCAAAAAAGACGTAAAGGAAAATATTGCATCCATATGCATGGACGCAATAACGCTCTTGACAAATCGCCGTCCATGGCCTCACGAAGCTTTTCTCTTCGAGAAACAAATGAGGAGATGTTGCGGGCTGGATCTCACCCACATATGAGGATAAGACATCACGACTTTTATAAAGGTTCCCGGCCAAGTTATTGGTGGACGAAGAAATGTCCAGAAAGGTTGGAGGACGTGGGAAAAAAGTAGGGTCGTCTTTGTCACTTCGAGGACCCGGATGGAAAAATAAAAGAAAGTCAAAAATAGATATAAGAAAAATAAACTATTAAAATGAGCTAGTAGTGAGCCTTTGACAATTTTATAAAGTATATTCGAAAAATTAGGCGACCCATTCTCGTGAAGCAGGCGAGGGGGCTACCGTCACTGATTAAAGCTTATGGGATACTAAGTTCTGACAGAAAAGCGTCTAGTAAAGCAATAGCTCTGCAGCCATGCACGCATACACCATGAAAAATAATCAGATATTTGAAGGCTACACCATATATTCAGACATAACTGATATTCCAGAAGCTTCTTGCGATCGGACAGAATAAGGGAAGTGTGGTAAACCCGTAGTAGAAATAATAGGAGCAAAATAAAAAGAGAAAAAGGAAGGGAAATTGAAATCTTCATACCTTCGGCAACCCTGTATAGGTCCCTGTCCTTGCATCATATCCAGCGTGTATTCGATGTTCGAAATTTGATGGCGTCGAGATTTCCGACTTTTTCAGTTTCTTTCGCATAGAAAATGTGCGATTCATGGCGTGATGCTATCGTCGACGACGACGCATGAAAACTCGTCTGAAATGACACTTGATCGATCATGTCTGCTGCACTTAATCTTCGAAACACGTCAACAACTAGGAAATGTCATAAAGTGGAAGTACATGAGCGACGTTAATTCTCCCGATGCTTCGCTTTTAATCCACACAAGGGTGATACACATGTCTTTCAATGGAAATAGCAACTCTGTGGGACAGGCCGTGGCGGTGTGAAGGAGCCAAATTCAGCAGAGAACGCCCGTGCAATTATTAGAGTATTAGAATCACGAATAGTGCATGATCACCGCGCGATCGTTAAAGAGCCCGATATCCGATGAACGAGCAATTCAGTGAAGGCTCCAATACAGGTCGACGGAGTTTTTTTTTCCCTGCATCTGCAGCGAAACCAGTCCACATGTATAAAGCGCACGATTTGGTACCACCAATCTCTTACTAATACTCGAAGCAAACAGTTTTTAATGCAATTTGCGGCGACATCTGGAGATCAGTCAAAAGAAGTAAGCTCGTGTTGAAGACTGGGCCTGCCGACGCAAGCAGGCCAGACGCTCGCGAATTAGCAACTTCCGAACAGTCTCTGGTGATCGCAAGAAATTTGCACACCTACTGCACGTGTCGTGATCAAAGACTTTGGCGGAACATCATATATACAGTGGCGTCGATGGTTGTGCGTTTTCCGCAGGCTCGGGGAGCACGCGGCGCGGCCGCACCGCTCGCGCTGGAATCGCCGCAGAAATCGTCATCTTATTTTAGGGCAACTATCAAAACGAACTAAAAATCAAGAAAACCTTATGGTTTGCTATCACTGCGACAATTTCCGCGCGAGCGGCGCGGTCGGGCGGCGCGCTTCCCAAGTCAGCGAAAAAGCGTCGATAGGAGTGCATTCTTCGCTTCCCAAGCCAGCGAAAAATGCACTCCCATCGACGCTCACTGTATGTAAATGTTATCGCCACATCTAGAAGCAGACAATTCGCTCGTCAAGACGAATTAATTTTCAACGAGAAGATGCTGCATCACATGCAGTGTCCCCTGTTTGTTTGGCAAAAAAAAAGAAGAAAACGAGAACAAAAAATAATGATGATGGTAAGCTCACATTATACTGCTAACAAATTTATCAACAGTTTGTGCCGGAGGAGGAGAAAGAGCCCTTGCTGACAGCCATGCTCACGCAGTATGCCTAGTTCGGTAATGTCATGACACATACTGCGGTCCTAGCGTCACCGATCCAGGCGACGCCGCGAGATAAATCAACGGGATCAAAAGGTAGGATTTTCGGTGCCAGTGCGCTGGCTAGTCCGTATTGTAATTGAACCGCATGAACTATTTGTCGATAAGCTTTCATAAATCTGGCGCCAAATGTATCTACTTGAGCGTTGATGGAGTTGATGAATTTGCGGACTTGAGCGACCGCGCCGCGCGCAGCTACCACTAGGTTGCGCTGCCGTAATGGTGTGCGATAATCAAGTACGATGAAAAGCGCTAAACACAGCGACGACTAGCCAGCACGGTAGCGCAAGATAGCGATTCAACCGCGCAGAGGCGGTCATGCTGCTATGCGCACTCTCAAGTCCGCAAATTCGTCAGCTTCATCGACACACACTGTGGACCGCTAATCACTACCAAGTTTATTCGGAAACATGCACGACACCACAACCACTTATTCCTAGGTTGTTCAGCAGGCTGTAAAAACAACATCGAAGTTTTCGTAAGTCATGTGAGATTTAAAAGAAGCTCTAAGTTTTGAGCAGCAGCAACTAGTACAGAAAAGAAATGGGGGAGTACTATGAGAACAATGGCAACTGTAAAATAGTAAATAATAGCGTTAGAAAACAAATCAAGATAGCATCAGTCAAACTGACTCTACCTGGTATTGAATGGACGCAATCAAAGCCGGTTTTGAATAGCCTTTATTCTAATGGATCGAGTTTTGAGTCAATAGATGCGTCGAAAACCAATGCAATCAAGAGGGATCTCCGGTTTGAAGGCGTCAATCAATCAAAAAAGACCGAAAAATAGAGCCATTCGATGGCTCGATTAGACACAAGCGAGTAGAATGCGGTGTCCAACATCTACTTCCTAAAAGTCTAAGCAGCAGAAGATTTCTTCGCTAATGCTCATAGCGGTCGCGCATGATCATCGTTGCGAGGCAACCACCAACAAATCAAGGTGATTCCTTCAAGATGGCACTAAAAGCTTGGAAAATACCAATGAATGACCTTTGTTTCTTTCTGTAACTTTCACAAAAGAAGCTGGAAAAATAAACCATCGGGGCTCCACCAAGGGATGGCTTTAGGATCTCGCAATACGGAACAAGGGCGATCGTATTTCACTTCGCATAGAAGGTCTTTTCAAGAACAAAAAAAAACAGGAAAAGGAGAATAAACACTTGCAAAGCTGAAATATAGAAATCTTCAGAGGTCGAGGCCCATTCACACGCGTTCTACTACGTGCAAAGCAACACTCTGACTGTCTGCGCACCCACACATCTCATTGAGATCACTGCTTTCTTACTCGCCCAAACCTTCTAGTTCCTGTTTAAACGTGTCGAAATAAGTGGTCAGAAGCCAGAAGCGTGGCGCAGGGCCTGACCACTGGAGTTTCATGTACATACTCTCATTTAGAGCTGACGGAGATATCTACATCTCTGCAGAGTCCAGGGAGTGGACTTTGTCCGCGTGGACTTCGTCTGCAACTGCGACTGCAGTGGTATGGACCGGACGATCGGCTAGTTCGATGGAAAACAGTAGCGAAACATCAAAGGGGAAGCAATCACACCAGATACACATCAAACCCTACAGAAAAGGTGCAAAAATAAACCGAGAAAGGCGATGGGCCGCCCGATACCCTCGCGGTCACAATTGCAGACAAAATCCATCCGAAGGCACTCCTTGCTGACAGACTGTACCAACAAAATGAAAGTTCAGCCCGCTCAGCATATGGTCTTACCGTAATTTCAAGGCGTGAAATAAAATGTGCCTCGCACTTGACTGTATTCATGATAACCAACTACATGACAGGGTCTGTCGTGTGTCGAACCACATATACTAGGTCTGATTCTGAGTTGAGAGGGCTCTGAGACCAATATGTGTAGAAATTACGGTAAATCTGCCTGTTCACCGGACTGAACTTTTCATCTTGTAGACTATCGAAGTAAAGGAACCAAAGTGACCACAAGTAACGACGAAATAGCAAACCGAAAAAAAAAAGATTTATGAGAGAAAGCGATGAATAGAGTCGAAAAAAGTGCAAAACTAAACAATAAAACAAGAACCTACTAGTTTTTGGTAGGATGTGAAGCTGAACAGAGCAACAGTGGCCCTTATCAGGTCCAAACACTGATAAGAAGCTCGGCCACCGTAGGCGTGAATGTCTAATAAAACTGCGAAGAAAAAACAATCTCTACGTGATTAATGGCACTTTTTTCCTAGCGAAACGACGGAAAACAAATGATTTCGGGCCGCGTTTGAATGCATATTCATGGTTTCTGATCGGAAACAGCGAATTCATCATCGATTATTGTGCAAGCGACGAATGTAAAGGGGGAGTGAAGAGAAATGCCAAGTTTCTGGAAGAAAAACAATAAAGAAATCGCCGCTGGGTAATGTGATACATCAGGTTGGAGGAGGATATCGAGTTACAGATTCAAGGAATGAGGTTCTTCGGCGGTGTTGCACCTCTTACACCCTCCAGGTAGCGCTATTTACTTGAGAATAAATAGCTGTTAGGTGCAAATCCGTGGAAATCGATCAATACTGGTCGTAGTGACCAGTGTTGCGGTTGTAAATCGACGGGGTGAGAGTTTGAGCTGGGCGGAGCCGACGCCGGCTGACAGCCCGGTCGGTCCGCGCCCCGCCGGCCCACCCGGGCACGACCCTCGCGGCTGACCCTCTCCACGGCTCAATACGGAGGCGCGCGGTCGTTACGGAGGTTCACCGGCTATCGATCGAGTCGACGTAGCGAACTGTCGCTGGTCATCATCCGGCCACCGCTCGTCACACCTCCCCAGCAAGCGGCCGTTCTTTGATGTCTGAAGGCTTTGAAATGCGAATCGTGCGGGAACTGTGGACCAAGTGGGTAAGATATTGCAATATTCCCGCGAGAGCCTGTGTTCTCTCGCTATATTACACTCTCTTCCCACTTTTCCCTTTATTTCGGGCTTTTTCAGTCGTACATAAATGCACGACTTCTCGATATTGCACAGGTGCGCTGCATAATGAGGGAAGGGGCGTGGCCACCCCTCTGCGATTGGCCTATCCAAACGATTTTCCCCATGGTCATACTAACTCGTCCTGCTACCATGTTCAAACTGAAAAACATACGATGTACCTGTTTGCTCTGCCGCGCTGCATCACTGACGCGGCGCGGTAGATCATCTGGGCGCTGTGGTTGCCTGGTATTAATGGTATTGATGTTTCGTTCACAGTTTTTTATAGTGTTTTTATCGTCTTTCAGAAAAAAACATTAGTAAAAAAAACACCGATAGCGGCTCGACACCATAGCGCCCAGCTGGTCTGCCGCGTCGCCTAGGTGATGCGGCGCCGCAAGCCAGGCGGGCGATATTTTGTGATGTAAGAGTGATTGATCGGCACTTTGTAGGAAGATTGGATGCCATACGAGTCTAAAAACCTTGAATTTGAACATGGCTTAAGGGTGGATGAGGTTTTGAGCCAACCACTCTTTCGAGAACATCCTGGTAATTCCATCCAAGCGAGCTTCGTCCAAATCTTAGGAGGAGGTGTGGGGAATGCCGTTGGAAATTATTTGGAACTTGAGTGGAATTTTCCAAGTTCACTACAATTTTTGCGTTTTTAAATCAGATAATTTAGAGGAGGATGGTAGGAATAGCCTTGGGATATTGCTAGGAAGAAGTAAAAGAGGATCAGGATAAAGAAAAGACTGTATCAGTAAGTATTATGAGCTCCCGCGGTAAAAAAAAACAAATGGAGGGCCAACTTTCTTCAAACTTTGTAACCCTTATGGAATTTCCAAAGCCACTCCAAGAAATGCTAACTGAAGAACAAAATGAGAACAACAGCAGAGGTGTTGGCAGGAGATTAGCCTAGAAGAATGCCGGTTTGTGGAGGCGAGAAAACGAGCACTACAGCCGTTTTTACTCCGTGTCGGGCGCAATTTCGCGCAGTAACGCCGAGCGAACTCGTTAGCCATCTGGACATACTCCACTTCTGTCAGCTGTTAATATCGTTAACACATGTTAGGCACGTGCGAAGAAACGTGTTGAACGTGTTGAACTTGTTAATTGCCGAACATTACCAACCAATGAACATGAAAATTCGTGGGAACACTTGTCAGCTGCTTCTTGACCGAGCTGGCTCGATGCCAGCTCCAAAAATCGATGGTAAACACATTCAGCTTGCAACCATTCCAGAAAAAAAAAACGATAAAAAAGATAAAGATATATAATTAAATAATAGTGATAATAATAAGATAGAAAACAGTAAAAATAAGATTATCAACGAAGAGCTTCAGCAAATCAAGAATATAAAAAAAACATTCAAATCCGAAAGCTCAATCGGTGAACGTTCAATATCGAGTTCATTGGCACTGGCTGCCGCGACGCAGCCGCACGCATAGATATCGACGGGCGGGGCGGACAAACTCAGTGGTTTTAGCTTGCAGTGTACCCACTGGAGATGAGCGTAGTTAGGACTCATAACTTATGATTTACGAATACTTTTATTAGTTTTCCTCCAACTACAATTTATAAGTAACAACCACAAGTAGAAACTGCAAAGCAGGGTTCAACATGGAAGCAAACGGCCGTATGCCAAAGCAACACCGTAAAATGAACCGGTCCTGGTAATTCGTTAGCCATAGTGCGACCAGTTAGCCACTAATACGACAAGCTTACGTGTTCGCGGCTTGAACGAACGTTGTTCTTCATCGGCTTGTGACTGGGACCGCCGCACAAAGCGCAGTTGTCCCGCCCACCTTGCCTGGGCACAGTTGACTTCTAGGGGTTGATTGAAGCTCTCCATATATTTTTCAAAAAAATAAGTTTTTTACTTTTTAATAAGTGAAAAGATCTCTATTCGTTTTTCTGGATTTTTGAGAATTTCTATACATCTACCTAATATTGAAGTCGCTCCTTGAAAATCTCGAAAAAGTCTCCGAACCTTTTTGCACTAGAAGCTGTAAAGAATCTGCTTTGAGCTTGGCGATACATTAGCAAGTGCTACCTTTGTGTGGTGGTGAAGAATTTTTAGTTTCTCAACTTTTTTGTTTAAAATGTTTTATATTTCAAACACATCTGTTTCCAATAATTTGATTATGGGCAGGGCCTTCTATGGAACAACCCTAGCACAAGCACATTCCTTTCCAGAATATATCTGCTCCGAATATATTGAAAGCTGTGTAAGAATCGAATGAGTAACGTAATGAAGCAGTTCTACCGCTTCGCGTCGGGACCCACTGCCTGGGCGTAGATGACCGGGCAGAGCGTTGTGGGCGGAGCTTGCTCCAGCATTAGGCAAAATCCAAGAAATTTGCAACAATTTTTCGATCTAATAAGCATGCAAAATGTGTATGCAATATGCAAAATGGAGTCGTTGTTCATGCATGTAAACGGGTGTGAACGAGAAACTCCGCTCCTAGCCAATTTTTGAAATGTGGTCCAAAAACAAGCCTTCTTGGCACTATTCCACTTGTTCTGCCCCAAAATCTCGAAATCAAAAATTCCTCTGAAATCTCGTCCAGGGGGGTTATTTGACGTGCTGATCACAAATATCACACTCATTTTGTGCTGTTACCTCATTTGGGTAAGGTTATGGTAGGGTTAGGGTAAATGCACCATCTCACATATTCATCTGAATTCTTGTCTAGGGACGGGGAGGGGTGGGGAGGGTTATTTGATAAGCTGATCATGAATTTCGCCCTCGTCTAGTGCCGTAACCCCATCTGGGTAAGGTTACGGTAGAGTTGGTGTAAGTACAGTCTACAGAAGAACCTCAAAATTGCTTTCCACTTGCAAAATCAGTGTGGTATTCGTAATCAGCATGTCAAATAAGTTCCGTAGACAAAAATTCAGGTGATTCCGTGAAATATCTTATATACCCTAGCTTTACAGTAACCTTACCCAAATGGAGTTACGACACAGAATGAGTATGATATTCGTGATCAGCATGTCAAATAACCTCTCTAGACGAAGTTTCAGAGAAACTTTTGATTTTGAGATTTTGGGGCGGAACAAGTGGAATAGTGCCAAAAATATTGATAGAAGGCTGGCTGCTAATCCCAAAATGAAGACACGGAGAATCAAAGCATGTTGAATACGAAGAAACAAGCCTGAAAATTAAAATTCTATGCGTGAATATGTTGTGAACCAGTCTAGAGTGATCGATCATGAGGAACTGACTGATGGGCGGTTTTGCACTGCGAAACGACAACTTTTTCCGAGGACCAGCTGCACATAGTCGTGCGGACCTGTGGACAGAAGACACACACAACGAACAATTGCCAAGCCGCCTTCATGGCGCCATATCGCATGAATTATAATAGATCCATACGATGGGAAAAGCAAAACAAATGGGGAATAGTACGCTGTTTCATGGCCGTATCACTAGCAAAACTGATTCTGAAAAAGCAGCCGATCAGCTGCTCGGCACATACGAAACACGTTTCGAACCAGTCGTCCCGCGTCGCACAGCCGTCGACAGCATGTTCTGGCATGGATTTTTTGCAGCCGACCGTAATTCGACATAATGGTAGACGTCGCAAGGAGAATTAGGTGGACAAGGACAAGTGAGCAGCGACGACCTCTTCACGTTCAAGCGCTCTGCCCGTCATAAGCGCTCCTTTGTTTTTTCATGTACAGTGCCTCGGTTGAACGCCGTAAAAAACGATCTCGACAATTCGTTTGGGCAAAAGAGGGATGCGGCGGAAGAATGGGACATTCTCTTGTGGTAGTGGAAGGTCAGCTTTGCCTTGTACAGGAAAAGATATGCAAAATTCGATATTTTTATCCACATTCTGAGCAGTAGTGGCAGAATGACTGCGCATCATGGGCGGGATGGGATGTCAGTAATGGCGAACACAGAAAGTAGGCGTGAAGGGGCGTGGAAAAGAGGTGGGGCATGCCTCTGTGATTGGGTCATTCTGAGTATGGACCAATAACAGAAGCTTGGCCCACCCCATTTCGCCTCATCATGTCCCAAACTTGTGAGGGAAAAAGTTTGGCCTTACTTGATTTTGAGACCCCGAACGGTTGAAGTTTCGGAAATATAGTTGGCAAAAAGTTGAGTAAAAACTCAAACTGTTAAAACAAATACTTAAAGAACAATGAATATAAAGAAATTGAAAAGAAACCAATGCCAAAGTTTTATCTGCTTTGTGAAGTGGTTCCAAAAATTTGGCGATTTAGAATATTTTTCAGGAGGTGGGGGGAGGAGTAACTCATCACATATAAGTGTCGTCCAAAAGAGATTGCCAGGTTGTGGATGCGCGGCGCTGTTCCTGAAAGGGGCGGAGCCTCTGAGCGATACGACTGGCCAATATCTTGCACTGACCAATCATAGAGGTTCGCCTGCACCTCCTCGGCAGGTACAACGCTCCACACCTCCGAGTTGCACGTACGAAGCGGGAAGTCTCCGTTTCTGGGTGGAAGACGAAGACGTGACTCTGCGCTATGACTCATCTACGCTTTGATGCAACTGGTGGAGTCGGAACTGAGGTGTGGAGCGTTGTACAGGGAAAGAGCGGTGTGCGTAGATCTCTCGACTGACACCATTCTCAGTCCTGTTATCCTAATTCACAATGAAGTTTTTTTTTAACAACTTAAAGGGTAAGAGTTTTGGATTGTCTTGTTCATCACACTTTTTTCATTATTATTCTAATTTTAATCAGCTTTTTTCTTTTTCTTTCTTGTTACAGAAGAACATGGAGTTTTTGAAGTCTTTGTCTGTTTGGAAATTCTTGATCGGAGCGTTCTCCTTGAGAAAATACACACATATCTCATTTGAATACAAAATTATTTTATTCTCGAACAGCTGAAAATGCATGTACAAATTAGCAGTTATAAAATATATGTACACTAACAAAGTCTCATCTTAGAGAACGAGGATGGAAGTACTAAGCTATAAGATAGAGAAACTATGTACTTATCGGCTGCGTGACAAGAGGTACGCTGCAGGTCTTTGATTGGTCGATTCATCTGCGCGTCGCGACTGCAGCTTTCGAGGGTATGAGCAGTTCTACGTGGATATGGGCAACTTTTCTAAGCTTGAGTGGGACAGATGAATGGTATCGGAACCTACAAACTGTGAGAAGGTGCCCACCAATGTTATTTAGTGCGTCGAATTTGAAGAAACAACGTGAACTTGAGAAGCATACTCGTGCGGCGCGGTTGCGTCGCGGCGTACGTCTTGACCGCTACCCGTACTTATGTACTATCAACAGTGCTCGCTGTGCACACAGGACATACAGAACTACTGTATATAACTATATGTATATAACACTGATAGATGGCAGTACAGAGGAAAAGGGAAGATATCCAAGAACAAGTCTCAGGAAAGTACACGAAATAACGATTTATGGGTAGAGTCATTGAAACTATCTCTAAGAAGGTGTTAAAAGAAAATCGAGAAGAAACAGAGGAGTGGTTGTCTGAGGCACCATGCCAGCTTATTTCAGGGCAATTATTGTAAAGAAGGGTAACCTCATTCTCATGAGCATGATTACCCATGGGTAGCACTTCTCTATATACAACGTTGCGTAAAGGTAAACATGTTGAACGGTGCCAGGTAAAGGGTAAATTCGGGTGCATTAGCACGTTTACCATGGATAATCTCGTTAATGCAACCAGACCCAGAAAAAATTTGAGTGTGAAGGTGGCGAAGCCGAGAAGTGGATATACAGCCCATTCAACCGGCAGTCGGTATTGGTGGAAGGATCATGGACTGATACGCGGCCATTTTCAATCAATATCAAGCATGCTTGATAGTGCACAATCGCGCCACTGACCTCGAGTCCGTGAATGCACCAGTACCGACTCCTTTCCGAATGCCCTATAGACAGATTCTTGGAGGTTTGTACTCCAGAGTAGGGCGTTCGATATTGAGTTCAGCTCACCTAGAATCACCACTCCCACCCCACCCCATCTGCAATGAATCATCAGGGCTTACCATAAAATCATTGCTTGTTCTTTCCATTTCTAGCTATAGCCAACAACTTGACTCATGTGTTGACGACAGCTTAGTCATGCCATCACGAAAATGAGGGTTTAATGCTTTCAGATGATGGTGATAAGAGCTTGGAAGATCCAAATGCTACACGATTACAGTAGAACGCCACATAGTATAAGAATATTTAATTTTTGTCAACTAATCTGTAAACTATAGGCTATGAGGAATAGGTTGGATAGATTTATTCCATCAGCGCAACATGGGCAAGAAAACAGGAAGAAAAGTAGGGTCATGGCCTGTTCCTGTTTCTGTGGACTAGCATCGCGACTGATTAGTCATTCTTTCTAGAGAGTTTCATTAGAGAAAACTTCTATAGCATCTCGGAAAATTCTGAAAATTTCCCGAGATCTAACTGCTCTTTTCTGGATTGGTTTTGGAAGATTTTGAAAGGAGCCATCAGTTACGAGAGGCGACTCAGTGATACTATACCTCTCTGGAACTAAAACTAAGGGCAGGTCACATTTCTTCATTAATAGAGCAGGTACTGATTATTTAGCACGCAGCATACTGAAGAGAATTTCTGATGATATTCGATCATTCACTACAATTCCCGACAAATAGATAAAGTGATTATTAAATACTACCTAGGCGAGCATGTAATTTTACACATTTGTTACTTGCACCAATAGCATAATATGTCTTATGTAAACAATAAACAATAAACAATATGTATCCATCTTCTGTATATACAAAAGTGAAAGTTTTACAGTCTTTGTCGAAAAGATAGACGGATTGCGCGTGCGGTTTCATATCGTCGCGGCCGCACAATCGCGTTGGGACCTACTGCACCCTCTCACTTGGAGCATGCTCTCTCTTCATCCCTCGTTCGGGTCCCACCGCGTTTTCGCAGTCACGGAATCCGTCTATCTTTTCCACAAGGACTGTATGTATGTGTACATGTATGTAATGAATAGAAATCGCGGAGAGTGGACCGATCCGGACCAAGTTTTGCATGCACGTCCTACGCGGGCCGGCGGAGGTTATAGGCTACTTTGCACCTGGGGTTATCGATTGACTTATCGATTATATTGATTTTATTGATTTTTCGTTATCTTTGTCCAGGGGTCGGCGGGGACATATCTTCCGGGGTTCCTCAATACGCTGAATATGAATATGACAACCATTTTGTAGGAATGCATCGATTCAATGTCACCAAAATACCTTTGCTTTTTTTTGCTTTTTTCGTCCACAAGTCGATGGGGAAGGGTCACTTGGGCTTTGCTAACGGGCTGATCACCGAAAATATGGAGATTTTAATGTTTCAATGGTGGTGTTCAATTTAATTTTTGTTCAATTTATAAGTGATAGTACTTGGCCTCAGCAGTGTGATGCAGCCAAGGTAGTAAAACATTCGAGCAAAGCCGTGTACAGCAGCTAGTAAGGTATAAAATGGACCATTCTGAGTGATAGAGAATGTTCAGAAAAGCTTGACGTATGTATAGTAAACTGAATAAAAAAAAGCGTTCTTCCACAAGACGAAACATGTCCGGATGATGGGAAGCAGAGTGAAGAGTGGTGACTTCCTCAGTTGCAATTTGCCTTATCGCGACCTCAAATCGCAGAACTGGTTCTGAGTTCTACACAGCAGCTGGCGTGAAGATGTGTCTTGAAAAAGCTCTTTGAAAGAGACACAAGTTATTAATGGATGTAGAACAAAACGATGTCACTTAAAGGTAAAGTGAAAGGAATGAGAGCTTTGAGTAGAACTTAGGAGAGCTAGAATGCTGTTCAGTCTTTCACACACCGGTTTCGGGGCTTGAACTAGACCGGAAGCGTGGTCTCCTTGGCGCTCCAGGGTCTTGGATCCTTTCATCAGTAGTTCCCCAGGAGACTTCGAAAGTTCCTAATCTGCCTAGGAAAACAAGGGAGTGAGTGAATGACTATAATAACAAAGACAGAGGATGATATGAGGTAGTCCAGTGAGCTAGGATAAATTACTGCTGGCTTATATACTACTCTATGCTTGAGGTCACTATTGATTATTTTTGAATAGTATTTTTCGGAAACAGCAAATTTTTACCTATCTCGGTGATACTGCAGCATCTTTTAACTTAATGTTGCGTACATACACGCATATTTCCTCCTTCTGCCTCGTCCTGAAGCCTCCTTCGTCGCTCTATGAATGATACAGTCTATTAGCTCACAGAGGGCGCCCGATCTGACTTTGTCGGCAACTACGACTTCACCATTTTTCGGCTAACTGATTTATTTTTTTGCACTTTTTTGATATCCATATGGTGTGGTTCCTTCCATTCTAATGTTTCCCCACAGCCATCCCCTAAAATATCCTTCCAGACGTATTCTGCAGGCAAAGTCGTAATTGCAGACGATGTCAGATCAGGCGCCTTCTGTAAGCTAATAGACCATACCTTCGCAGAAAACCTAAAAATACTTCTTGCTTTGAGCTTGCAGCTTCTAATCTTTTATTTGCGATTTTATGTAATGAGATACAACTCCAAACGGCCGTGTGCAAGGGTCGGAGTCGCAGCGCAGCTCTCTTGGGCAGAGACACAGGAGTTCTGCATGTGGCTGTGGTCGTCTACTTCGGCCACCAGCAGACAACCCGAATGGCACGCCGCGCCGCGGTCCCGCCCATTGCACACAGCCGTTTGGAGTTCCCTGTATATACGTGTTTGGCTGCAATAAACCACAAATACTTGGTGTTTCCTCTTTGTAAGTACAAACAGGATTTTTTGTTGCAAGATTCACGTTGCGAGACGATCTAACATGTACAGTCTATCCGAAACGACGAGTCCCTTCAGCCGGCCGGAAATCTCGTGGCGGCGCGACGGCGGCGCGGCCGTCTTGGCAACGTACGTCGAATTGACCAAGTGTTGAGATCAACGCCGCCACCCTCAATCACAAAAAGGTGGATTTTTTTGTTTCCTCTGTACGTCATAACACATAAAAGTGACAGAATCCCCGCTTTCGGAGGGTCCAAATGTGCAGCTCATGGACCACTTGGGCGGAGCAGTCCGTGACTGTACTGGCTGCGCGCCGCGGCTTGACCAACGAGTCTTGATGAATTGCTGAATTTGGAACAGTTTGTCGAGCCGCGAGTGGACGTGTTAAGGTGTTGATAAGATCAACGTCTTCACACGTTCACTCGGCTCGACAAACTATTCCAGATGCCGTCCCGAAAAAAATTTTGAAAGACGCGTTGGAGACCGTTTTGTAACATTTCATGTATACCCCTGATCTCAGCACATCGAGAAGGTTCAGAATCCGCTAAAACCTCAAACACAATACAGAGGTGACATATCTCCTTTGAAGGCAATGTGTCACCTCGTTTTCGTGTCTGAGCTTTTACAGATTCTGAATCTCCTCGACACGCTGAATCCAAGGTATACCTAAACTGTTACAAAAAGATCTTTAAACCCTATTTTTAAACGTTTTCCAGGGCGGGATTTGTAACAGTTTGTGGACGCGTGAAGCCGTTGATCTCATCGATCGGACACGTCTAGACGTGTTGGCCAACGCTGCAGGCGTGGCGGGCAGCCAGATATTCACGGATCGCTCCGTCCTTCTGGTCGATGAACTGCACCTTCGGACCCTCCGAAAATGGTGTTTTCGTCATTTTTATGAGCTATGACGTACATGGAATTAGCGTGACGAGGAGGTCTAGAGCCTGTTACTATTTTCAGCCCACGAAACGAGGTGACACATGCCTTTAAGAGAGTCGCACGAAGTAGCGACAGAAGGTGCAGCGCACATGTCGGCAAACCACGCTCTGACTCGTCAAGAAAAATTGTTGACATGTTTTCTACCGCTCATATGAGTCTCGGCATTACTGCTGGTCTAACTATACAAACAAGATAGTATGTATCGTATGCAACATGACGAACGTCTATCGTCCAGCAGCAAGCTTTAGTGGTTTAATCCCACTGGCCCGCAGATAAATCATTTCTCTTTGCTTGTGCATTGTTCTGAGCCGGCATCGATAACCACGATTGTTTTGAGCGAATTAATTATAACGGGGCGGTCTTTCTGAACGCCCAGCCGAACGTCTCCAGCATTGTGAAAAATAGCTCAGACAACAGCAGTTGTTGCACGATGTTTCCCAGGACGCAGCCATCAGTGACGTGTGGGAAAAATTGATTCATTATCCGTTCCACATCACATTCTTGTTCCATCTCTTTACCTGAGTCGGTTTGGAATATCCCGTATCGATTTCGTTTCCATATGGTGCTTTTTAGCATGACTGTTATCATCGCTTTCTTTGCAGGTTACAAATTTGATTATTGTATGTTCAAATGTGATTAACAAAAGATTGCAATGGCTAGCGAAAAAAAAATTAATAGTGCTGAAAACAAATAAATCACTTGACAATCCAGCCTATGTGTGAAAGAAGCTAGTTTTATGCATTTGTTACGCAACTGCAAATACACCAATGAATGTTTTTGGAAAAGATGAAGATTAAGGAGTATTTAAAATCCATCGGAAATTCAAAGTACATGGCCTTATTGCGTGAGCTACGCCCAAGCAAGCCTATGACCTAGGGGATCTTTTCCAAAAAAAACCGAAGGGAATGTCATTCAACGTGTGCTTAATTTTAACGTATTGAGACGTACTTTCGTATAACCTAAGTAGAAAAATTTTCAGTTTCAAGTAAAAAAAAACCATGACTTGAAATTCTAACAGAAAAGCCAGAGACAAGTGTACCAGTTACCGTTTCTGTTCGTCTACTCTTGATAGATTAGATTGCCCTAGATAACTTTCTTAGCTGTCTGGCGCACTCCGCCGACCCCATGCTCTCTCCACAATCCCCTATGTACAGTCGGGTCCCGCAGCCACTGCAAATGGGCGCCGGCGGGCGCCGGCCGCCGCCACCCTCCGGCGCGCCGGTATTAATGAGCTATAAATCACTCGAGCTTGGGAGAAAGCGAAGAAAAATACAATTTTAGTCCATAGTAGACAGAGTGCAGTGGATATGTTAAGGCTATAAAGCAGGGGACCATTTTCACAACTTTCACGTTTTTTCATTTTTGTGATTTTCATGGGGAAAGATTTCTGAATACACAATAAGCGAAGCCAACTCTTCCATTTTCTGCTATAGTACACTGCTTCGCGAATACAAAAATGGCCGTTATTCTTCTATAGATGGACACAGTACTTCAGTTATCCCATCTGAATAATAAAGCTCATCCAATTCGGGATCCTCAGAAATAATTGAAATCCGTATAAATTGTTCCATATCCATTGCGAAGTAGTTCTACCGCTGTCATTTATCTTTCGTGGAGCAGTCCTTTACGGCGGAGTTACTCTCTCCCGGTTTCCCTCAACTTTGAAAAAGTGGTTTTTCACTATTACTTACACTATTACTATTGCTTACACTTACACTTATCGTAGTTTATCTTCGAAATTTATGCAAAACGTTGCCGGATGCCTTCCTGGACTACCTGAAGGAGATCACGGGGGACGTTCCAAGCAGTGAACCCCAAACACTGCGATACTTAACTCTGGATCTCCAACGGAGTGGAACCAGCGATAGGGACAGATTGCAATCTGCCGCTCAAACCACTGAGCCATCCGGGCTACTTTTTATGTTGGAGTTTGTTAGATAACTGCAGCAGTCGTAGGCAGCATACTATATGTATTTGCAAAACGGGGGCAAAGGGCAGGATTCGATCCCCTGACCACCACGACGTCGATCATTCGCTCAACCCACTGAGCTATGCGCGCACGCGTTGCAACATACAAATGGTGTCCATTATCGCTTACACTTACACTTATCGTAGTTTATCTTCGAAACTTAATTGAAAAGGGAGTTGGGTGGGCCACTCCTGTGAAGCCTAAGCCTAAGCCTTGAACCCATTCTTAAGCATAGGGTTAGGCTTACTAAGGCTTTTATTGCCATAACTATTGTTAAGCATATAAACAGTGAGAATAATAAAGTGTGTGTATCATGTTACTCAAAATCAAATTCTCTTTCTAAATGTTTTTTTTTTGAGATTGCTCATTTACTGAAGCCGAGAAAATCTGTTCCTAGCAGCCATCACTTGCACAGTGGCCTATAAATGTAGGTTCCATCGAAAGGCTGATTTTGACTTTTTTCAACAGTATCAGTTAAAGACATCCACAGAAAATCTATTGAATGTTCTAGGATAGGATTCATAGCAGCAACGGTTTAATGCTGGTTTTGGTTTTAAGTAGTAAATACTCAACTTCGCCTACCACTAGGGAACTTTCCGTAATAACTTTGGGTTTAGGAACTAAAAAAGTGGTCACACATAGGACCAAGGCTACTCCCAGTTTATTATAGTTTTATAATAGCTACCCTTTGTTGCTGTTTCCGTCTGAACAAGAATTGTTTCATTTCCAGTGCCTGGTTAATATTTATCAATTCTTGAAAGTACTTGTAATGGCACACCTTTCCAGGTGTATCAGATAATTGGATGAAAATTGTACGTGAAATAAGTGGAACTCCATTCCTGGCATCTCTTTAACCTCATGTTTTATCACTATTTCTTGAGTGTGTACCTCTAATTGGCTGGATTTATTGTTATTTTTGAAAGGTTAGTGCTGTTTATTTTTGGTACAGTCTGATTATATCCTAGGATTCCAGCCGGACACACCCCATCTCTGTTAGAGAGCCCTTTTCCCGACTGCGACTGCAAAGTAAAGATAAAGTAAGTGGTGCAAAATGTGGGATCTACCGAGGAGCATGTTGTAGCGAGGACACTTCCTATTTCCGTCGCACTGTAAGAATGCCCCGTTCGATCTCAATTTATTTTTTGGCAGAGCTTCAGCCATCTGCTTTCGCCTTTACGCTGCGCATAAATCTCGTGACGCTGTTTCCCCTGAGCGTTGCCTGAGGTTCAGGGAAAAAAGGCATCCCACCCAGTGCACGTTCATCGCGGCAAGCATAAATGTGAAAATGTTCGTACTAATGCTTCCAGCTGTTTGCCGTGTGTTCCGTACTCACTGCTCTAAAATCGTAGTTGGGATGGAGCCGTTCAGACTCCTTAGCTGTCCGTAAATGCAAGTTTTTTTCATTTCATTTTTCTCTCAATTTTCTTATAGCGCTGCGCCTGTGGAGGCCGGGAGTCGATAATGAGTCGGAACTTTCGAATATTATCCTGTGAATATGTTGAAATCCAACACCAAGCCATTTCAATGCATCTTTGATTTTCTCACGATGAATCCTCTGTGCATTTTAACTACACTATCGATGAGTCGAAGCTTTATCCAAAATCATTTTTACCTCACAGCTGTTCTTGATGGACTACTGAACAACTGTTTTAATTTACTTCTTTTCCATGGTTCACGAGCATACTATCCAATTATGCCTTGCGGTAACATTTTTTGTTTTATTTTGCAAAATATGTTGAAAATCCAGGAAATATTATTGGATTTCTTGGAATTTCAACATATTTTGCAAAATAAAACAAAAATGGTACCTCATTTGGTATTTTAATGGTATTTTGCAAAATGTTACGTCACTCATCCTAGTCGGAAGCTTTTTTTGATAGTAAGGCTTTTACCAAGTTAACCCGGGTAAAAATATGATATGTAATTTATCGATGCCAGCTATAGAACGCTTCCGTGGTCTGGACCCACTCGTACGCGTAACTTTGACCGCGAAACTTTTTCTGGAGAACGGTGATATCAATGGGACATGCGGATGCGCAGAGGGTGCGTTGCACTAGGCGACAACGAGAGGCGTGTCTCGGACGAGATCTGCAAAACTCTGTCATCTCTGCACTCTGCAGGGTGGCAGTAAGCGCTCGCTCGGATGGCTCTCGCACCTCTCTCGCACCTTTAATTACTGGTACATTGGAGCTGTCTAGGTCGACGTCAGGAATGTTAAGGTTAAACGCTCGTATATCGATCATCCGATCATCTCCTTGCGCAATTTTTTAGCAAAAAAGGGGAAAATGCTCGTCAGGGAACTGGATACAGTATTCAAGTGGGTAATTAGGGAAAAGCCAATATGGAGGATAATCATCTACCCACAAGGTTATTTGCTTTTCCTCTCTTTTCGAACCCGTGAGGGAATAGTTCTATTATGTGAGCAGCGTTCCTACCGATGTTAGCCTAAAACAGGATTGGTAACAACACGCGTTTTGCTTCTGAAAGAGCATGTTCTGCCTTGAAGTCTGCAATGGGAAGATAGTTTCCGAACGTTTTTGCAGTACATTGCTACCCTTCCTGTATTACAAACATCGGTAGAAACCTCAAATGTTAGCATTTTTAAACAAATTTTTACATCCCGGACTTTCGGGATGATGCGTAATGCATACAGAGAGTGTAGTATGCTTTGCGACTCCGCTAAATCCGTACGTAAAGTGACTTTTTGGAAATTCCGTGGATAACTGAACCGAAATTGATGTTGCCAATCAATCCATCGGTCGTATTCATTTCCTAGTTTGGATGAGAGGTCCTGCATATGATCACTATATAGCCTAGACTTGACACAATTAGAATGCTCTTCGTTCCTATCGATGACACATTTTTTGGAAGAGAAAAAGCTTCAAAACATTAGGAAGGCCAAAATTTGTGTGGGCCGCTATTCCGACACACTGCGTACCGAAAAGAGCATCTGCTCCTCGAATGAGGGATGGAGAAGGACCGTCGAATGAGGAAAAGAGTACCTAGCTGCTGATTTTATTTTGCTTTTGTAGAGGTTTGGTTCATCGAAACGGTCATTTCTAAACCTTTCATAAAATCAAAGTTTGGACTTAATTCTGGAATTTCTTCGTGGAGATAAGTGATGAAATATCCGCACAGCCATTTGCATGATTGCTAAATTTAATGTTGACTTATTTTTCCCTGCTCCTCACATAATTGAGTTATTTCCAGTACTTTTCAATAACACTATTCTGGCAAGGTAGCCAACTAACTAATAGGAATACGCTGACTTTGTTATTCTCAGCACGACCTAGTCGATGGTGGCAACACCTGGGGACCTATCACATTCCCAGGGCCAGGTTGGTATGCATCGACGCTGGAGCTGGCAGGATGCCAGCAATGCCTACGTCTATGCTGCTGCCATCGAGGTATCTCGTACGGGAACGCCCCCCTTTGTCGCCTAGTGCTTGCCGTCCATGCGCAGACAGTCAGAGTGTCACGACGCTTGTGAGTGGATCCCGGTGTAGTCTCCTGTACATGAGCTGGAAAGCAGGGAACAGATGCAGATGTTCACGGAGCTATTCCAGACAGATGCTGATGTTCCTGGAGCAATGCCAGAGTGCTACTCGTTCTGCTTTTTGTCCTGAAACTGTGCTTTTTTTTCGAAACTTTACAAATCGTCCATATTAATTCTCATGATTTTGTTTTTTTGTTTTTGATGTTTTTCACTTATTTCTCCAAGGCTCTAACTCCTTCTTACGTCATTGAAGGTCGATCACCATCATATTTTCTGTTCGTGAGCAGAATTACTAGTATAGTCTTACCATGAGCGAGACAAAATAAGGAGAAGGGAACGCCAATAAGTCTCTCACGTTCACACGGACGAGTTCTCAGCTGCTGCTGCATGTTTCGTAGGCATGCACACGAAGATAGTTTAAAAAGTACTTTGAACTACACGTAAGAATGAGATTTCAATGTCGTTGAATGTCACACTTCGAGTGTGACGTCCACATGCACAGAAAGACTCGTCCACGTGCAGGCTGTGAGACCGGGGGAAGAGGGGGGGGGGGGGGGCCGGGGGTTGTGGGTAGTAGAGCACAATGGGGTTGTACTAAATGGTTAAGGATGCAAGTGATTTTCACTAGACCTATAACTTCACAATGAGGCAATGGGAGACACAGAAAGTGGGCGGGTGGTGAGGGGGGAGGGGGAAGCGTGAGAAAGGAGAATGGGGTCTAAGCCGCTTTGGGGACTCGGACGGTAAATTTAAAAATATTAAACAAATGAATGTTATAATCAGTATTCGAAAATAATGGTAAAAACAAATATGTAAGGTAACACGAAGTTTTTATTTATCTAATAAGGTTATTTCGAACACTCAGCTACCCATTCTGGGGGTGGGGGGACACCCGAAGGAGAAGAGATGGAGGTATGGGTAAAATGTCATCTTGAACTTTGGCCCCGATTCACTTATTACGCTTTTAAATTGTTTCTTTTGAAAGTCTTTGCGATCATATTTTGTTTTTCAAATATCGTTTTGTTTTTGAAATATCGTTTCGCATAACCGCTCTTGCGCAGATCAATTTTTGTTTGTTTTTTGTCCACAAACAGTGCAACATCATTGACGCAGTAGCGCAAAGGTAGTAATGTTATTGTCCACTGATAACTAGTAGGATCAAAGTTCTCTGCGTTCGCTGTTTGTCGACCTTGTGACTAGGATGACAAAGTGAAAGATGATGCTACGGAAAAATCCATCATCGACCTCATTGGACAGTTTTTCTCCTTTCGCGGTTTTCTGCAACTCTTCACACTTTCTCATGTTCGAATTGCTCTCCTCGTCATCGACTTATATAAACTGTCCCATACTGGTAATTATCTGTTCCACAGCTTTTAGTAAATTAACGTTCAAAGGCAGTGTTGCACCTTGTTAGGATCGTTTTGGCTGTATAGTGAATCCGCAGGAGACCTACAGTTGCACTTGAGACTCCTCGCAAAATTGCAAAAAAAATTTGCGCCATTTCTTTTGTGGAGAATTCTAGTACCCATTGAGACATCTGCCACAGAGCTGTGCTGCTAGTGGTATCGATCGGTGGCACCTAGCGTCTCACTTGAGCAAATTTCAATGGGAATCCCGAATTCTCCTCGGAGGAAAGGGCCCAAAAACCGGTTTTCTGCATTTTTGAAGGGAATTATGTATACAGTGAGCGCCCATGGCCGTGGCCCACCAGCGGCCTCGAGAAGGACGCCGCGCAACCGTGCCGCGCGCGCCGGAATCGATGTCGCCTGTTGCCAGAATGTTGATTCCAGTCACTTCTCTTCCCGATTCGATGTTCGATTTTTTTCCGTATCGAGTAGAAACACTGCTAGAAATAGCATACCGGCAGCAGACGACAGCTAGTCTGGAACGCGCGGCGCGGTTACGCGGCGTGGTTACGCGGCGTGCCGGCGTCCTCGAGGCTGCAGATAGGCCACTGCCATCGACCTCCACTGTATAGCCACACGAATCCAGGTTAATAAACCATTTTTCACCTCCTGCGTGTACCAACACTGCATGCTCCTTAGGGTACTCAATCACGCTAACCGGATGGTTTTCCATGAATCCCAGCCCTGGAAATTCCTTCCACAAAAAAAATCTCGAAAACAATGTTGAAGTGAGACACTGCTTTTGAAAATTAAAAGAAAAAGTTGATTGGAATGCTAGGACACCGCGAAGAGTCTATTTGAACCGTATGAGAATGAGGCGCGGCTTATCGGTGAATCCGTACGATCATCGATGGGCTAAATTGGTAGTGTTGGTAGTGCTTTACAACTTACTTTCATATACAACAGGTATCGAGTATTGGTGCATAAGAATGCAGATTAAAGCGCATGTCGTGTGTTAGTGCACTAACAACGCACAATTTTTGGTTGATTCGCTCACTCGTCATCACTACACGCTCCCATACCCCGCGATTTTTTCACCAGTTTTCACGTCTATGGAAATTCACTGCGTTCACCTTGCTTGGCATAGTGTGCTCTCGAATCAGCACCAATCTTAGTTATGATGGGAGTGGAGCTCCCGGCTGAAATTCACTGAAAACAAGAGATTTCACTGATCGAGGCCCGCTTGCACGCGGCACGTCATATGCAACGTGGCACTCTGGTTGTCTGCGCATCCACTCATTTCAATGATACCACCGTTTTCATTCTTGTCCGATCCTCCTGCGTCCTGTTCCAACCTGTCAAAACAGGTGGGGAGGCTCGAGTATGGGCCTCATTCACTGGATTAATTGCCTGCAAGTCGATCCCGAAGAAATTTTTGGTGGTACACAAATAGGACAGAGGGTGAGGGTGAATGTTTTTCATGGACTGCATGTATATATTATACTAAGTATTCTTTTACAGAAGTAATGAAGATTGATTTTCGAACAAATTTTAAAGACCCATTAAATAATCATATTAAAAATAGTAATGTTAATATTAATGATCGATAATAATATTAGAAAATAATATTAGATATTAATAAGGGCCTCTTTTCTTTCAAATTTGACCCTGCAGTCAATTCTTATTCGCTGAAACTCTGGCCTGCTCATTTTTGTAAGCAAACATTCTTCTTTATGGGTGGCAATCGCAGCAACCCACACCCCTACTGCCCCCTCCCTCCCTCTCTTCCTCCCTCCACCTGCTCAAAAAGCTGCCCCTGGGAAGAGATAAGCAGACGTAATAAAGAAAAAACCAAAAAAAACGGTATTTTCCGGCCCAGCCATTCATCTTACAAAGGATGTACTCTCGCGCCTTGTGGCTTATCCCCTGGGTTCCGAATTCAGCCCACGTCTGCGAAGTTCGTTTTTTCTTATTCCTTTACGATTTTGTCCCTTCAAGTGGTGAATAGGCCCTGTTGCGGCTGCTTTGAGAAAAGTTACCTCGCGTTCTAAACCGTCTCTCCACCTGTTTTCGACTCGTGTCTTGTCCAGTATTCACAAACATGTGACGACCCGAGCCATAAAATTTTTAAAATTAACCCCTCACTCAGCGTTTGCGGCATCGTAAAGTGGATGCCAGTTGAGTTTTTACTAGAAGAATAAAGTAAAGACACTATATTGCTCCTTTGTGACTTAAATGCGCGCCTTTTCAATTCTAATAAGGATTAAATATGGCAAAGAACTCTTATGGGAAAACACGTTCACATCATGAGGCAAGACTATAACGAAAATGATAGCAATGAATGATTGCATGGCAGTGCAGCTGCAGATCCCGTTCCCAGCAAATAATTTTCCCCTCTGAGTCATGAAAATTCCAAGAGAACTTGTGACCTTCCACCCGAATCAGTGTAAAATTTCCCGAATAAAAAATCGCTTTAAACACCGCGCTTTAAACACGAAAAAAAAAGAAAACAACTTCTCCTCGAAAGTTGAGTACACATTTTCTGTACTTGGCGGTAAGTTAATTTTCCCGGCAACATCCATAAAACATAGCCACTGATTTTCTTCCACTTGCTATTTGTTTTTTCAATTCTCTGTCATATAACACGCCTTCACGAAAAAATTAAGTGGTAAAATATCCCAAAATATGTTCGAAGATGAATATTTCCGTAGGTCGCTGAGTCTTACCTCTCCTTCTCTCTCCCCCCCCCCCCCCGCTAAGTTATCTCCAGAATGATTTCGAAAATATGATAAAATCATTTTGTAGGATAGGTGAAAGTCCGCAGTGAGTCACTTTAAATTCTCTATTCTACTACTATTTAATGATTTATATAGGAGGATCACTTGTTTGTTTCGTAAGTGCAAATTTCGCAATAATTTTAAACTCATTATTTATTTATTTATTGAACTTTTGCTTGCTTTGTTTTGTATACGTTCACATTCCACTTTTGAAATTCCGCTCGTCTGGAATACCATTCGGGCTAATGAGAGCAGTCTAGAACTCAAGAACCTGCCTCCTTTATCAGCAGGTTTGCCAGACAAAGGCTCATAGTTGCAGTAATCTTTGCCCAAATCCCAACATTTATCCAGAATCTTCAGCAAGCGATCCTTTCGTAGTCTCAGATGAACTAACATGAACTGGGCCTAAGAGCAACCTTTGGACTGCGTGATTTAAGGGGTGGGAACAAAACAAAACAACAGACTAAAAATAATCACTCTACGATGTTTGATGCTTATGGCTTAAGCCTAAGCTAGTCCGAGCTGAATTTATTTATTTATTTATTTACATATTTATTTATTTATCGGAACAACATAGAGCAACGGAGTGGGAGAGCTGGAGAAGAAGGAAAATCCGAGAGAAAATTAAAGAAAAATCAGAAAAAAAGTGATTAAATTAAGTGATTGCACAACTGAACAACAATATGTAATATCATAAACTGGGGCTGGGGTGGGTGGTGGTAACGGAGTGGATGCGGTTGGTAGCAGAATGGTCTGGTAGTGAAGGACAGTAGCCGTTAACAGTGCAAGCTCCCCAAGGGGGTTGTTCAAGCTGGGTGGCGGTCGAGATGTACGCCGCGACGCGACCGCGCCGCACGCATGCGCTTTTCAAGTTCGGGGTGTTTCTTCAAATTCTACGCACTAAATGACATCGGTGGCCACCTTTTCACAATTTGTGGGTTCCGATGACACTAATCTGCCCCATTCAAGCTCGGAAAAGTTGCCCATATCCACGCAGAACTGCTCGTACCCTTGAAGGTTGCAGCGCACATGAATCGACCAATCACAGACCAGCAGCCTACCTCTTGTCACGCAGCCGTTCGACCTCCAGATACCAGCTTATTAGGTCCGCAAACCCTACCGATATCTGCCATAGTGTCGAGCAGTACGGAATTAGGCGAATTAAAAGTACATGAGCAGTCTCAGAGCACCGTAGGGGGGCATCTTATACTACGAGTAACAGGAGTTCATCACGATCATAGCTATGAAAAAAGTATAGGATGTATGATGGAGAGGAGGACAATGGAAGAGAAGAAAAAAAAAGTAGTGAGGATGAGACTCCACCGTGATTGTCGTACTCTACAGGCTAGGCTAGGAATTCACTGCATACTCAAACAGATTGTCGGAAGGACCGCAGCAGAAAGAGATCGCGCTCATGTGGTAAAGAAGCGAGAGACGCAGGGATAAAGATTTTCGGAAGGACCGCAGCAGGATGTTTTCTGCTGCGGTCCTTCCGAATCTTGCTGGAGTGGTTCGGAAGGACCCCAGCAGGATAGATTTGTGTGGGGAAAGATCCGGAAGGATCGCAGCAGGAAACCGGAAGAACCGCAGATCACCTGTCGGTCCTTCCGAAAAATTGTCTGAGTAGAAAAGCTCGTGGACAGGACATATACCCACTACCTAGACAAATCAGTTTGAAATCCCGCGAGGAACAGGAGATTTTTCAGATATTTCTACACATTTATTAGTCTTTGTTTGTCATCTATCCTGCGCGGTTTTGAACCCAATACCACTTCGCTATTGCGCAAACATTTCCTGCCTACGATACGCCTGTCAACGACACGATCCGCCTGTCAACGATTTGTCCTCCCTAGAATGCTGTACGTGCTGTTTATTTACGCTTATGTGTTCGGGGGAGCCCCGTTGATCGGGGGCTGCAGCCGCAGCAGCGGCCTGAGCAAAGTCCACTAGCGGTCAACACAGTAAATATAAACAACCGCCAGTGTTCCTGCATTCTTTCCTGTTGTGCCGGCGCTTGTTAGGTTACGGCATGTGCATTCTTAGTGTGATTTAGGTACTGTAATACTCCAAAGTATAGTGTCTAGGATAGAAACTTGAGCTAGCTTGCGTTGATTTTACAGATTACAGAATTACGAATATTGAAGAGAATTTTAATTTACCAAGACTCAGCTAGGAGTAGGTGAGTCATTATCCACACAGGCTCGCCCATAAGTCATAAATTAGGCCGAGAGGGACGAAAGTTCGCGTCTAGCCACGTTCCAATGTCCCGCACTTATCGCGCAGAGTACTCAAACCTATTCATTTATTTATTTGTTTATTTATTTATTTATCTGGTTATTTATTTGCTTATTTATCTATTTAATTATTTGTTCATTTACTTATTTTAATCGCGGTGAGAAAGGGGGAGGGGCAGTGAGAGAGGGGGAGGAGGAAGAGAGGAAATTTGTGAGAAGTGAGAGAACATAATACTGCACTTACCACATTCACGCAGCTTGTAGCAAGATCTCAGATGGACAGGCGCAAGTAGAAAATTCTGGCACTTACCCCACCTTGCAAGTACTTCACTCCCCCCCCCCTTCTCCACTGGCACCCTCTTCCCGGAATGGGTGGCCAAATTTTCCATAAATTATGTACTTAATAAAGTAGTGGAAGAATTTGCATTAGATCATCCTTAACTCCTTATTTTTACCGTTACTTTAGAATATTTATTTTCAATTATTTGAAAATGATGATGCTTTTTAGACTCTGTTTTAAATCTTAGACCTTTCCTGTCTCCAATGTGGCACTTTGGCTTGAATTCCCCAGGACCCTACCGTCCCTCCTCCTCCTCCTCACTCGTCTGGATCCACTACAGCTTTATACCGATGCGGAGCGTCATACCTGGAGAGGGCGGTTCTGTCTGGCTCTGCGATTGGTCAATCCATCCGACTGGTCAATCGCAGAGCTTGACTGCGCCGCCACTCCAGGTATAACGCTCCATATCCCTTTATAGCTATTCCACATCTTTACCTTAAAACCCATAATTCAGATCCATGAAAAATTACCTTGGATCACTGCGGAGTGTGGTCATTTGCATTTTTTGAAACTAATTACTCTTCAAAGCAAAGTTAAATTAAGGAGTTTGTAAATCTGCTCCAAGCACCACCCAATAATCGCACAACCATTGGTTGTTCAATTTGGGGACCAATCACGAACTCATAAAGGGAGTAGTTCAAGACCTATTATTCCAGTTTTTGCATTTTAAGTATTTTTTCCACACTCGACAAAGTCTAACGAAAAGCTAGATTTTGTCTTTCTCCGACACTTCATTTCCTGATATTTTCAGCAGTTTCGTTTATTTTTCGGAAAGTCCGCAATTGCAGAGACAGAAGTACTTGGTGATTAGCAAACACTAAGCGCTTGAACAGGTGCCCGACCAGTGACCAGAGATCGTCTTAAAATGGCGAAGCATTGAACCGTCCAGATGTTGATAAACAGAGTCTGGACCAGAGGAGAGGTGACTCGCCGAAAACACTCTTTGAAGCCGGTTCCAAGGCTTCAGATGCGAAATCTCGTTCTGGCTTCCGATCAGCTGATTGTTTACCGGATATCTTTAGAAAACGCTGGTGTCATTCGGTTGGAGTTAGATAGATGGATTTTTAGAAATTGTCGTCACTCAATTAAACATGAGTTTCACGTATTAATCACAGTGAGGGTCGATGGCTGTGCCCTTCCGCAGCCCCAAGGACACCGTGCAACCGCGACGCGCACGCCGAAATCGACGTCGTCTGCCGCTGGAATGCTATTTCTAGACGCTTTTCTTCCGATTTGATCGAAAATCCTTAAAATCGGGTAGAAAAGCTGCTAGAAATGGCGCCGCGACAGCAGGCGACATCAATTCTGTCGGGCGCGGCGCGGCTGCGGGGCGTCCTCCTCGAGGCCGTGGAAGGTCATCAGCACTCACACTATGTGCAGTTCTCTTCAGTACGGTTTTTGAGCTATGCACTCTTATTTGTGATGGGTCGCTAAGTCCACTTTTTACGTCATATCGCACGCAAAGAAACTTATTGCATTGACAGTTTCGTACAAACTGGCTCTTACGCATTCACCTCATGACCGATCGCGTCGAATTAACTGATCATCCATTAATGTCAATACGGTATTTCTTTTCTTTTTCCTCCTTTTTTGCGTCCCCGAGGTTCCGTGTAAAGGGTCACGTGATAAAAAAAAACAGGAGAGCTTTTTTGTGCGATTTATCTCACACGGAGAAAGCCCGAGAAAGGTCACTGCAACCTTTTAGCCAGTGTGAAGATTAGGTGCGTTCTACAAATGAGAATACTCTGAGAGAAAATAGAGAAAAAAGAAACGGTGTGGTTGCGACCTGGAGAAATTACCATAATCCAAAAACATTAGCGCAATACGACCCACCGCAATGACAATTGTGAAATGTCCTGCACTTAGCGCGGAGGTGTCTACGTTGCAAATTTATTTACAAGTACTCAGCTCTTCTGTCTTCTGTCACCTGCACACTTCTGTCACCATGCGTTATGGGAGCTGAACAAGGCAGTTGTACTGCTCAGTACGGAAATGTGTGATATAAAAGTATACCTGAGTACAATGTAGGATTTGAGGTGTCTGCTGATATGAAAAATACTACACTGAAGTGGTGGAATCTTTTGCATTTATAGACAAAGTTTCAGGTGTTGAATTGCACAATGGCTGGCCTATTGCTAAATATAGTGCGTTCCACCACCGACAATAGTTGGGAAGACAGCAGAGAGATAAAGAACGCGGGAAAGTGTGCAGCAGTTGCAGAGGAGTGAAAGAAAAGCAGGCTGTCCGCACGGTTACTCAACTATCGTCGCGGTTGGAACAGACTCTATTTGATCCGAGGCTATAGGACAGATGACAGATGTCGTATTATAGTCTGTTCCAAACGCTACGGTAGTTGAGTATTTGTGCATATTGCCTGTTTTTCTCTCCACCCTCCGCAATTCCTGTTTATTTTCGTGCGCTCTCTTTCTCTATCCCATTTTTCAAACTACCTTACCAAATGAAACAGGCTATAGTCTGTTTCGCCAGCGATGACAGTTGAATATTCGTGCACGGTGCCTGTTTTTCTCTGCACCCTCTCCAATCTCTGCGCACTTTCCCGCCCTCTCCTTCTCTGCGGCGTTTCCCCAACTATCTTCCCCCGTGAAACAGACTATATAGCCAGATTGAAAGTTGTTCTATGTATAAAAGTTGGCATCGTTACGGTCATTCTCAGAGGAGTCGGTTTTTGCGCAATTTCAACACATTGGGTTCATTTACAGAAGCTTTCAGTAAAGAAGGCCCGCTCGCACGCACTGCACCATACGCACGGTGGCACTTTGATTGTCTGCGCATCCACATATATCCCACTGTGCTCATTCTTGTCTAATCCTACTGCCTCCTGTTCTAACCTGTTCAAACAGGGTGGTGAGGCGCGCGCTCACGGGCCTCAATTAATTGGAGTTTCCTTTTCCGACGAAGCCCTCACTTCCCCATTCCTAATCATTCTTTCATCTTTATTCGTCACAATTCCCCATAGATGTCGCTATAACGTTGTCCGCTCATAGAACGTCACGTGTTGGCCGGAGGCTCCGCCCACTTTGCGGAGCCGCCCTCACGTGTTCCCACAATCGCACTCCGACCATACTTTGTGTAGCGGACTACGCGATACGTCTGTTTCCTGTTTATTGAGTCCAAACCCTCACTGATTGATCGAAAATGCGTGTCAGAAAGATGTCAAGACGTGGGATCGTGTACAACATCAACGAGAGCGGTACTGCACGTCTGATTTTCCGCAAGGAGCAGGGGGCACTATTGGTGAGTTGTTTTCTCCCTATCTCCCTTCTTTTCCTCTTTTACTCCTGTATTTTCTTAAACCGAAGTTCCTGTACAGGAAAAATCAGTGGTGATTGCACCTCTCGCATCGCTTGTAGCGACACGTCACTTGTTAAACCACGTTGATACGCGTTAACCAGTATAGGCTCAATGCTTGGGTAACACGTTTCACCGTGGGTTAACGAGTAATGTGGCGCTGCTAGCGATGCTAGAGGTGCAATCACGATTGAGGTCCCCTATATTGGCTGGTTTTCCTAAGCTGCAAGCCTGAACTTTGTACCGGATGGCCAGTTTGCCATGTGATCAATCATGGTGTGAAGTAGTAGTGTCAGGCAGTAATAGCGCTGTGTCATAGTAATTAATTGCAGTAATCGTAGTGGGTTCGGAGCACCTGGACAAGCGGTGGTGTTTTTCTCAGCCATTTGCATCTCCTCAACCTGATAGGTAGTGCAAAACCCAATAACTATGATTAAGACACCTATTCTCACTTTTTTACGACATTTTAATGCTATTCCATATAGAAAATTTTGGAATTTTTCGGATCTTAGCAAGCAAAAGTGTCTTGCGAATCGAATAGTTATTTCTTCGGCCAGAGGTAATCACAGATTCTCATACCCTGAAGAATTTTTGGCTCTGTTTTGGACCTATTTATGCTGCATCAAGACATCCCTTGATGCATCCAAGCTAGCGCAGAGAACACTGTTGAAATAGAGTCGTGCTGATTCCGATGAGTTCAATTAGTACGAATAGTAGCGTATTTAGGTCCTAGACGGAGCAATGGGCATTCTGTGATAGTGTAAACTATGCCCCTCAAGCATAAACCGCACACATTTCACACCTTTGATATACGAATTTCCTCAAATCATTATTTGTTCGAGAATCCTTGCAATGCTATAGTAAAACTACACTGCGCTCGAGACATTGTGCCCTCCAACGGGGTGATCTCTGGCATAAACGCGTATCGCCCGCTCGTTGATTCGACCTGTGTAAACTGTGTGATCAAAGAACGAGCAGTCTCTTTCGAAACATCGCGGGAAGGAGAGATTGAATGTCTCTTAGATAACCTACCTTTTCGACAACTCTTAGGGCGATTTTTGGTGAAGAATTGCTCTTTTAGGAAATTTTCTAGTAAAAACCACGTTTTCTCCGGGTAATCTTTTGAAATATCAACGTTGAGGACGGCGCAAACCCGTCTCTGAGGTCCCTTGATCGATCATGGTATAAACACACTTCCAGCGGAAAGATACTACCGTATCGCGTTTAAAGTTTGATCAGAGCGCGTCAGGAGTCTATTGGATTGTTTCACTTGCTCCTTTTTTTCTCTAATTCCTCTCCAACTTCAGCATCTGGTGAGACTGACTATGATAGCCGTTTATAATGAGAGTTACATGCTGTCTTAATAGCCACCTAGAATAGGAATTAAGTGTTGTTTCTTTCTGGGTCGAGAATAAAAATGAATTTTTCTCCTTGTAGGTGAGGTTTTCCCGCAGATAGTCAGAAAAAAAAAATCCGATGGAGTTGGATGCGTAGAAATTGAAGAAAGACCACACATAGCATATAATAGACATGGTGTTTCTCAAACACCCCGAAATTGAAATTTCTTTCATAGTGGCCTGCTTTTCTCGGCTGCCTCTCATAACATCGCTCACTTTTCACCCTTTTTATTCTCGAATACTTCAACCTCCTTGGTGGTATGAACCATACTTTTTAATATTAATAGTTCTAGCAGTAGTATTTAGGATGTAACATATGATTTGCCTGCTGAACAGCTTGCCTATTCTTCTAAAGATCAGGTAGCAGAATTACAACAACGGCAGTTGTCTGGCAATACTAGGGCTATAGTCATAATTTGTGCCTTGAGTTTCGTATGGTTCTCTGTATCGCTAAACGACTGGAACAGTTGTGCACAATAGAGAATTTCACTCGCAAGAGAATTTCGGGGAGATGTACGATGTCTGCAGTGATTTGTGATGCTGGGACTTGAAAACCCACATGAAATACGTTCAAATTCCTTGCTATAGGGGATTTCAAAATGTTTGAAGCAAAATTTCGACACAATACATCACTTTTTCCCACTTCCCTTCTAAATTTAGATTATTTCCATGACTGTCTTTCAGGGAATGCTCGAAACAAACACCGGTGGAACACTATCCGTCACCGGAAAGGTCAGCGAAGGAAGTCCAGAGCCTTGCACCTCTTCAGAACCTCTTATTATGGATATTTTAATAGGTTTGTTTACTTTTCTAATCGTACTTCAATATTTGTCGACTATATTGTGAATTGTACTCGTGACGTGATTTTATCATGGACAGTAATCATCAAAAAATCATTGTGATCAACACGGGTGTAGCTTGTGATTCCCTTGAGGTGTACTTTCTAGGCTGTGCGCTCTCTGAATGATGAGGGCGTAACGGGGGGGGGGGTGCTTCGTGTATGTTGGTTTGTTATTCATGAATTCGTCTATATGTCCTTAGTTGGCCACACCACGCGCATGACATTCATTTCATGGCGCTATTGTTAGGGCTTTTGTTGTGAAACAGGCGCTAGAAATTTCCATATTGCATTTTATTGGAATTCACAAATGTGGTCACGTGTTTGGACCCTTTTACGGCTTTCTGGTCTTGACGATTTTTGGAGAACAAATGAAAGCGAGAATCTGAAAAATGCATTGTAAACTCCTGTGCAGGTTTTTACACCAATTCAAATTGCACTGATGGCTCTCTCTCTTGTGACTACTGTAGTCGTTAGGCTGTTTGTTGTCAGTTGTAGAGTTCTATCGAAGGACTTCACGAAGCTACTCATTCATATGAAACGTTCTCTACTCGTTTGTCAAAAGTTGTTTGGCCGAAGATTACACTGCACCCACAGTAATTTCTTTGCTATTTTGGTGATAGTGCGCTGGCACTACAGATCAGTGAACACCATATTACGCTAGCACTATAGAGCAGCAAACATCAAGCACTCCGAAATGAATAGAGGTGCACCTCGTAATTCAGCAAGGAAATCGTCGCATTTCGAAGCTTCAGTGGAATTAATTTCGATCGCCACTTCAAAATTCTAGAGCGCTATTTTCTGTATTTTGTTGTGTTTATTGGGGGGATGTAGCTTTCCTGAAACGTAAATGGATGTAGAGCGTTATACATGAAGAGGGCGGGACAGTCAAGCTCTGGGATTGGTCAGTTCACGCAACTAGCCAATGGCAAAGTGAGGTTCTTCCAAATATAAGGCTCCTCACCCAACGCAAAGCAGTGAGATTGAAAAAAAAAACGACTTCTTGAACCCTTATAGTAATCCGAGGATTAAATAATTTCTAATATCAGAAAGAAACGGTCGAATGCTTACAATTGCAACAACGTATCGTAAGAAGCATGCCAGTACATCGGCCAAAGTAGTACAACGCTAGTTTTTTCTTCAGCTGCCTAGAAAAGAGTCCAGGTACATGGATTCGAATATAGAGTCATCAACAATACATCCCAACCAATCGAAATAAGTTATCAAAGCCATCTGTCACCACTCTCAGCTTGCGGAAGAAAAACCTAACGACGCGTCCGCTGATTTTTCCCTGTAGAAAGAGGATAGGCGAGCCAAGAATAATGTGTTCGGCGCATCTTTCCCTTGTAGTGCACGTTCACCTAAGTGTGAGAACACCATATGGCAGTCGTACATATGTTCTGCTACTTGTTTTATAGTGTGTGTAAAACGACTGTGCTTGATTCGTTGCTGCAAAAAGCAAAGATTTTTGAGGAGCACGCTTTCTCACTCCAGAGCGATTGTTCGTGGCTGTTTCGGAGATAGTAGTCACGCAATAGTAGTCTGAGGCAGTGGCGGACGCAGAAAGTGGGCGGGAGGGGGGGGGGCGTGAAAGAAAAAGTGGGTCTCCGCCGTTTCGGGGACCCAGACGGAAAATAAAATCAATAAAAATATTAATTATAATAATAAATAATTAATAAAAATCATATTAAAAATAAACAAGTAAAAATAAACTAATACAAGATTTTTATATGTATTGTAAAGTAATTTCAAAAAGTTGCCGACCATTTCTCGGGGAGGGGGGGGGGGGCTCTGAGGCTACTACTTTCTCACAAGCTGAGTGCGGTAGCCGAAAGATCATTGGCTTTTGTATAGACAGTGGATGGCCAAGGGCAATACCCTACCCTGATCATAGCTTCACAGAATGAATAAAATTGCGGGATCGCTTATTTGTATTTCTTTGACTCAACTTTTGAACAAGCAGGTAATTTGCATGGTTCTCAACATTGAACTTCCATGGTCTCGAGGACGTGAACGCGTCTTTTTTAGTGGTGTCAGAGGCATCTTTTGATATATTTTACCAGTTTGCTCTTATATTCTTTACAATTTGCCACATTATCAAAAAAAAAGCCCTAGAGTCAAGCTAGACTGCTGCTGCACGTGTCAGCGAAGAAGTGAAACTTCTTCGTAGTTGTCGTTTTGTTTTATCGCTGCAGGTGTCGTTGCAGACAGCTGCCCTGCACATTTAAGTGGACACGAGCGCAACAACTGCTTATCATGTGGAGGTTTAACATATTAATGATAACGTGTGATGAAAAAAGAGGAACTGATGCTGGAACGCGGAAATTCCAAGGACAGGTCTTGAAGAACCTGTAGAGATCAGCTTACAGTAGGAATTAACAGGTAATTTCTTGACCTCGCTAAACGGCTGTCATCTAATTTCTTACCTATTCTAATTCTACTAAATATCCATATTCTTACCATGAAACATTCTGGAATCCCTTTATAATAATCACCATAAGATTGGGTGTTTGTCATCGTGAGGAGAAATGGACCTTCACAAGGCTTCTGTGATTGGCGCATTCAATCCGTGAACCAATCACGACGGTCTAGGAACGCCCTATTTCACCTCACGATGATACACGTCCCAGAAGTCTTTTTCTACACCCTGCAATAGTTCATTGAAGTTCGTTGGTCGCTCGTTGTTGCAAACAGCGGGAATCTGTCGCCATCACTTCGTACAGAACTTATAGAAGGAATTTTTCTGTTATTGTTTCTTGATGCTTTGGGCTGATATTGGCATTGTGCGCGCTTTGCTGTTATCGATGAATTTTCATCAACAAGTTCTTGCTGGGTGCAGACGATTAAACGTCGTTTTCTGATGTTTAAGTGTTGTTGCAGTTGTTTGTGTTTTTCTTCATCACAGCAGAAGTGCGAGGAGTAGAAGAGTCGGTATTTCTCACGTACTTGACCATTCTCTCGAACACTTCGTAGTATCAGATAGCAGCAGTAAAGAAAAATAATGGTTTGTAAGGCTGAACTGACCTGAGCATTTCTGTTTCTACGTACAATTCTTGCCGTTTTTTTTTTGCTGTGCGACTTTTGCACTGATATCGTTCCGAACATTACGGGGTGTGATCTATCTGCTCCAGTTTTTTCTTACTCGTTTATATTTTCTTACTTTTTCCTCATATTACCTATGTTTATTCCATTTTGACTTATTTTCAACCTGCATTTATTTATATCTTTCACTTAAATGCTACTTATATACTGATCTCTCTCTGCTTATATTCCTACTTCTTATTTTACTGCTCGTCTAGGACGCAATAATTCATAAATAAAGTCACACCACGCCTCGGTTCCCAACTCTCTTCGTGCAGAAAAAAGGAGACGGAGGAGATTAGCCGTCACGTGTTGCGGATGGGTTGCATTAATCTAAAAAAAGTTATCAGATGTGATAAGACAGACGAGATGCGCTTTTTCTTTCAACGGGTTCTGATTGCAGACGTCTGCTGATTATTGTATTACGAGCAAAAGATATCAGTTGACAGAAGCATTCTCTAACATCAAAAATACGAAGAAATTTGTCGGATTGCAATCAGTTCCGACTATTTAAACAAAATGTCATTGAATTCTGGCAATTATCTGATCATATTCTTAGTTCATTTAATGGAATTAGGTGCTGTTGTAGGAGTCACTTAATCTCTTCGTTTTCATACGAATAATGTTAACAACACATTGCTTGAGCTAATTAGTGGTAGTACTATCCAATACATATCCGTTGCAGTTGATGGCGAAGCCGGTTCGTCGTTCAAGTTAGATGGTGTCAACGTCTTTTTTGATGAACACAACATCAAAATCGAAAATCCAGCGATAAGCTTCTCCACGGAACAAAGACTGATTGGAGCAAAGTGAGACATATTGTGCTACATGCTTTTTTGGAGTTTCTGTTTTTGTTTTCATCAAAATTACAATTCCAGAGCTGACGTTGTTATCCACCAGTACATGCAGCCGAGTATGGCTGTCGATCAGAATGAGGTGTTCGTCGGAACAATGAAGGTGAGTGTACATAGTCGGAAGTGTGAATGACTATGGCCTTTTTTAAGCAAAAGATCAATCAATAGTGTTTTTGGCGTTTCGCGTGGTTCAGACTGTTGGTGCACCTGTTTTAATGAATATTAATATTAGAGGGGTCCAAAACGTTTTCCATTGTTTTTTTTTTCTCCTTTTCGTCATGTCTAAGCAGTTAATAACGGCGGCATTCCATTGCATGCGCACTGTTGGAATTCCTATATGATTCCAAGCCTCTGTAAGTTCAAACTGGGTGGAATTTCGGCGGAAAGACCGATGGGCTTCAGTATCCTCCATTCCCTCGATCCACATGAGTGCTCTTGAATTAGATTACAAATGCCAGTTGTTTGCTGTAAAACGAGTTTCTGCCACCATTTCTAGGGTGTGGAACGTAGCATCTGGGGCAGTGCGACCGAGCCCTGCGATTGGCCGATCCATCTAGCTGGCCAATCGCGGAGACCGATGGCACCGCCCTTCCGAAGTGCAACGCTCCGCAATTCCAATTTTATACAAATGCCGTCATTTGTTACTGCAAGCATGTTCAATTACCCTTTTTTTCAGCTTCACCTCCTTACAAAAGAATGCACGAAGGAATCGATAAGGCGTGAGTCTGTCTGTGAGCAGGACGTTATTCTGGAGCAGTCAGACGACTTCCTTGCCTAGACAAACGGGCTGTCAAGTCTTTCAAGTGTTTTTCTTCATTTATTCCTAAAGCAATACTTGTTGATGGATTATGAATTGTCCTGAGACTTCTGTTGTTTACTTTTTAACGTTGACTTACTGATAGTTTGCAATAGTCGTAACATCATCCCATCATTATAGGTAAAGAGTTACCTCCTCCTATATTTCCATTTTGCCTCAAGGCTTCTGTGAACTTTTTCATGTAGAACAACTGTAGTGGTTACCTTTACATTGCATGAGGCATGTTTTGTACCGATTTCTACCCGGGTCTTGTATACTGTGTTACCGTTCCATGTAATAAAATACTCGATTTATATAGCAAATATCGTACTAGATTCGAACAAAATGCAAAAGAACATTAGAATTGGCTAATTATTCCTAGAGTTCTAACAAATCCTAATCATGTACATGACTCCAAGTACACATCGAAGGCAACGGTAGCAGCAATAACAACCCGTACTAGTTGTCTACAGGACGTGGTTTTAAAACACTTAAACTATTCGGTAATTGAAATGGAGCTGGTTCGGCCTGTGGCTCTTCTGTTGATTGCCGTTTCTCTCGCTGCTCCTGGATTGATGAGTTCAGGTATGGCACTGGTTTCGATCGGGGTATCAGCTTCTTCTCCACAAAGTATCCGATCGTTCCTATGACAGCTGCCACGGGTAGCACCAGGTATCTTGAGAATCGTGTTCCTACAAGAACATCATCTTCGACGTATCGGCAAAGATGGACACTAAATTCTAATTTCACCTCAAGTGTACATGTTTTTATTGGTTGCATATTTATGTATTTGTATTGTAAGGCACCGTATACTGATGTTTTCGGCTTCGGAATTGAGATGTAATGCTCGCGAAGAAAGAAGTGATCATTGATGTAAAATCAAGCAGTTTTTCGAGAAGTGGCTATTCATTTGCCCATTTTGTGGCAATCTAACCTACGAAGCGTCAGCTTACATCGCTTAAAAAAGAGGATAGACGGGATGTAAGATTGCTATTGGGACCATGATTAGTTCCTTGGCCAGCTTGTTGGAAAACGAGCGCACCAGTAGATAACTCTTCACTCAATAAACGATTTTCCGAAAGATGTAGGCTGACGGTGCGCAAGACAACATATATGCAAGGATCAAAAGATCATACGGGTGCCAGGGCCTTATCCGAACAGATAAAAAGCCAGTTCCGAAACGTTACCCGTCAGTAGGTAATGCCGTTCAATTCAAAAGAAATTTTTTGTGTAGACGTTGTCTTTGAAACACTCAACATTCGATTTACAACAAATTTGTTGTATTGGGAAACAAAAAAATTGACTATGGTGCTAACGTGATTCACTAGAAAAGGGTCAGAGATGTTTGTTAGTTCTCCGTGAGATGGTATACAAAAACGATGGCTTGATATTGACGGGTTACGTACAATTCGTGTTGGTCACACTCATGACTGAGAGGTTGAAAAGGATTTAGCGCCACACCCAACAAGGCTGTCAACTTTATCTGCTTTTTATGGTTCCTTTCATCAGTGACGGGAATTTGACACAAATTGGAAGAAAGAGGACGACGGATTACACGTGATGCTCGATGATTTAATGAACCTTGATGATATTCCAACCCATTTAAGGGTGATTCACCCTTAAGTGGTTTGTCTATAAGGGGATAGCTGGCAACAGCTTTGCCACCATAACCTTAAGAAACTTCGACTGCAGGGCAGAACCGTAGAGACTAAAAATAAACAAGAGAAACCAAAAAAAAAAGGAAACTTCAACTAACAAGACATGAACCACAAATGTGAGGGTGAAAGTTAGGTTCAGGAACAAGTAATTTCTGTCCTGTTAGCTCGAATTGGAAAACACCAGAGAAGCGGTGGTGGTCCTGCCTTGTCAGTGAATGGCGCATTCTGATGCATAGTAACGGGGTCTATGGGGATCAATTCAAACGCACTTCGATGTTTTCCTGCTCCCCATTACTTCCTTCTTCTACTCTTCGACGTACTGGTAGCTACGCTTTTGCGAAATCTTACACGTTAAAATAACACTTGTGCATTAACTACACAATCAGCGTAATTGGGTTATGGAACTACGGATGACTGACAGGTCAGACTTCCGCAGAATCGGCAGTATAGGGGATTTTTTTCTCGGAAGAAGCCATATAATTGAACAGGTGAACAACAAAAGATGGAATACAAAACGTTAAAACTCGAGGTGTATGTCGAAAAACGCACACTCTACTCCTGTCTGTGTAATTTTAGACCACCCAATAGTATAAACTGCCCTTAATTCATACTATAAGCGTGCCTCAGACGCACGCATCGATTTGCAGATGATTTTTGATCCAGTCAGCACCGCACGTAGTACACCGTGTATGAAACCACCACATGGTAAACCCCATTCGTTGAGTATGGGCGTCCACTGCGTCAGTACTGCGGCTGGGTTTATCCTCAATCATACAGACGTATGCGCATCAGACGTATGCCTCAACTCTGAATTGCGCTTCTGATGCATGCAAACATTTCGTATTTGCCAAGTCCGGTGACAGAAGTCACATAACAGCCATTAAATGATTTGCATGCACCGACGCAAGCGCACCCTGATTTGTTGTTTCAGCGACGATTCCATCGCGAGTGGTGCGGCCGTGACGCATGCATGCGCCAAAAATGCATTTCCATCGACGCTCACTGCACGTTTTACGCTACTAAATGTTTAACGTTTATCGTAAGCCTTCATCTTTGCGCCGCCTCCACTATTTTTTAGGGAAAAAGTGAGAAGTCCACCAAAAATAACTCATAAAAGAGTGTTTTTAGAATCGTAAATTGGATGAAAAGACACAGTTCCGGTGGAAAGAGTGTTTTATGAGAAGAATCAGGTATGAAAATTTTGTTGGATCTTGTTGTACAAAACCGAGATGCTATAAGATCAAGAACGTGGTGGAGCAATACAGTCAGACAATTGCATTCGCTTCATTCTCCACTCAAGATACGGTGGCGAAGGCAGAAAGGCTCAGCCAGGACTGGGATTCATGAAACGGTAACCAAGTAAACCAACGACGGTTAGCGTTGTTGGTTATGGTATAGACTAAGCAACGCTAGGAGGCGCACGACGCTACAGCTAGCCCGATTTTGCTAAGCAATGTGTTGACAAATGTGTGTGTGCGTGAGGGAGGGGGGGGGGGGGGCGACTTGGAAAGAACTGGAATCTATGCCAATTTGAGGGATTGGCCGGCAAAATGAACTTCGAAAAAACTACCGAAAACTTTTAATACTGAACAATTTAAAATAAATATGAAATATCTATAATAACAACAATGAGATGTATTTCAATGTTTTAAGCGGATCAGTTGTAGCAAGAAAAGAATGGATGATTCTTACGTGTGGTGGAAATGGATGATTCACACCACCATCCATTTCCACCACACGTAACTCCGCCATCCTTTCCTCATGAGCCAAAATTTAATCGATCAAAACAGGAATGTCTGTAGGGTTTGAGAAAATTTACCATTGTGTTCTATGTAACCACAGTGCCAAACACAAGATTATAAGAGAATCTGAGAGCGCAAAACATTCGTAGTTGTTACCATTAAAAATGAATAACATTGTATTAAAATTGAATAAACAGAACGAAATGGAATACACACCCGAAACAAACACAAATCCCCACGAACTCTCACCTAGTCCATAGATTATCGGCCACATGATAACTGTGCGTAAGGCATGAAACCTGAAGAAAAAAATGAGTAACCTTTTCACCGAGTTTCTGGAGTTATTTGGCTAACAGCGGGAGAATACGAGAGTTATTTGCATCTGGCTAGACATATAAACAAGAGAAACCACTTCTGAACTTTCGAGATATTGGAGGATGAAAAGAAAACTGGAACGAAACCATTAATTACCGGAACTACTACCTAAGCGAATTTATGCATACGTTGCGCCAGGAATAACTGCAGTGCGCGCCATTTGACTACTGACGCTACGTAGGCTGATAGTCTAGAGGGTTGGAGAGTGGGGCGACGGCTAGGGTGGAGGCATGTTGCTCATACGTGAGATATTCTGGAGAGGGCGAACTTACCCGTCCGATCGATAGCATATACCCTTGTTTGGTGGAGGGATACTTGTCTGGTCAAAATAACTCTACAAGCCGTATTTATAAGCATTTATGTCCTTTTAATCTATTGCTCTCCCGTACGAGGTTATGAACATGTTATGAATCGTTCTGAATTACTGAGCCGCCACCCCTTCGTGTAGGTACATCCACGTATGCAGGAAATTCCAGTGGTCCTACACCGAGCGTACGCGTTTCATATGATGCTTGGACAGGTTAGAACAGGAGGGGGAGGGAGCCATAGGGAGGGAGAGCGGTGATATCAGTGAAGGTTGGGGATGCGCAGAGAATCAGAGCACCACGTTGCGTGTGGTGTACATGCTGCAGGGCTGAACATCTGCAGTTTTCTGGAGTATGTGCAGCTAGCACTACTGTGACCAGCGTCTCCAATTGAATGTAACTCTCAAAAATGGATAAAAGATCAGACATTGCCTTAAAACTACTTTTTTTTTCTAAAATTTTGTGTGTAAACCGAACACTACTGCGAAAATCCGTTTATTGTCTCGTGTTTTAAGTTTTAATTCTGTACATAATCACGATTTTTAGATTAGAAAATAAATAAAAGGAACAGCGTTTCACGCTTTCATATCTGCTTGTATTTTCCCTGACTCAACTTCTTGCTCATTCAATCGGCTTCTTTGAGTTATGGGAGCAGTTGACTGGGAGTCACTTCCGGGGGCGGACTTATTCTTGTCCTGGGAGCGACACAGCACAGCAATCAGGATGACGATAAGGACAAAATGTGCCACGACTACCAGGAACACCATAATAACGAAAAGGTGGCTGTAAATAGGCGGTCATCTCGAGCTCAACTCACCTTCAATAGTGACCACTAACCTATTCTCATTCCGGCGCAGACGATGCCCCGCCCTGTTAACACTTTTGATGCTCTTCGGTGCACCGTCGGGTTTCCACTGAAGACACATTTTTTGCTGCTATACTCCTCGGAGAGTATTGCGGTTTTGGTCGCAGTGGCCGCGGCGACACTGGTTTTGGTGCATATCGATTAATTGCCGGCGACAGTGGCGATGCACCGCGCACGATAGATATGTATCGAAACTTTTGTCGCCCCAGCCGCAGCGACTGATACTGCCATAGTTCTCGAAGAGTATAGCAGCAACTAAAGAAATAGGAAGAAAGCAACCACCTTGTCGAGATCTTTTCCCGGCGGTTGTTGTGCAAGGACACCATGGTCTAAATAAAGTACACCTCCTTGGACGGCTAAGGATTCGCAATGCATTTCGAGAGCGACGCCGGGGGCTATGGAGAAATCACCCAACGACGCGCCAGTTCACATTACTCGTTGCCTTTTAGCCTGGCGTACTCGATTTACTGGATTTCCTTGGCCCAACTTCACTAATATATCAAAGCCGAAAAATACTCCAGGATCACAAACCCGGAAATTTCCATAGGCGCCTCCTTTAGCTGCTAGCACTTGAAGTCTGGAAAACTTACCCGGGTCTGAACTTGATAAAAAACAATTTAGAAGTCGTTTGCACTCGTTAATTTTTACACCGGATCCACTACAGATGGAAACACTGGGGGAATCCATCAAGTTCTGCCTCACCTTTTCCTGAAGGGCAAAATTCGATTTTTTTCGGAAAGCATAACTGTGGTGTAGATGCATGAATGGATGTTTTAGACAGGGTGCATCAGATTCATAGGATTTACAGTGTTTTTCTGAGCATAAGCTGGAGCCGGTGTTTATGAGTGTAGGAAAAAATGTTGAGATTCCACTAGTTATTCTGTGACAATTTTGGACACTTCGTTACCACATGTTATGGGCTTAGTGAATAAGCTTTTTTTTTTCAGAAAACTAGAGAATTTTCCATCACATTTCCATCCCGTAAGCTATAAGCGTCGATAAAAGTACGCTTATCGCGTACTCGGGAAGCACACAGCGCGACCGCACCGCTCGTGCTGGAATTGTCCCCATGGTAGCAAAACATAAAGTTTTCTTGATAGTTAGTCAGTTTTCTTGGGTAAAATGGAGGTGGAGGGGGGGGGGCACTTGATATTGGTCGACAATATGACCTGTCCTACACGTTTTGACTTGTTTACATTTTAGATTACTACCATACGTTATAAAGCTTACAAGTCAGAGCGTTCTGGACATGTCAGCTAGCAAGTTAAAACGTGTAGGACAGGACATATTATCAATGAAGTTCCACCGTAACAACCTGGTGTGGCAGAAGCAAATCACACAATTGGTCATATTATCGACTTTTATAAGGTGGGGGGTGCCCCCCCCCGCAACTCCATTTTCCCCTAGTTTTCTTAGTGGATGACATAAAATAGGATGAAAAACTACAAGGAAAACCGTGCTTTGCCATTGCGGCGGTTATTCTTGCACGAGCGGCGCCGCGGTCGCACAGCGTGATCCCGGGTCCGTGAAAAGCGCACGTCCACCGACACTCACTGTACCTTCACGTGCTTCCTTTCATTGCACAGATTATCAAGGCAGGTACAAGAGATCGTAGATTTCTTGAAAACGCACTTTTCCACCTGAAGTAAGCCTTAATTGTATGGGATTTTGTAATAACTGCTGCTATTTCGAAGTACTTACTCCTGCGGGGATTTCCGATGATGAGTAGTTTCTTATCCCATACGAGGGTGCTAATGTGAAAACACAGTTACCAGGAATACGTTGAGAAAAAGTACATGCTTGATATTGTTTCTGTAGGTATTCATGGAATAACTAATTTACTTTTAGCAAGGAACAGCCGTGTGCACTATGGATATCTCGTACCCGTAGAACTGTTAGATCGCCTTCTAGACAAGACTGTGCGTGGACGTAATGTGGAGCAGTTAAAATTACAAAGATTCCTGTAAAAAAATGAAATGAGCTCACACGGCACAGGATGAATTTTGCACAACTTCCGCCGCCAGTCTTATCGTATTTTAGTCGTGAAATTAAATGTGCTGGCGGGCTGCAAGCACACTACAGGCTACATATTCCACGCTACAACTTATGAATTAAGTTCCGATCCATTTTTGCGCGGAGGCCTATTAACCAGGATAAGTACCAGGTTTGATGATGAACGTCTTCTCAGTGAAGAATGCGCGAATTCCTGACTAATCTGCCTAGAAGCCGCTGTTGTTGAGTTACGCGTAATGTGCAATTGTCCCATCTCCCTTTTCGACCCTTCCAAGACACGAATATTCCTCTTAAACAGGTCAAGTCACCACTCACGCGTTAAACTAGTCAAACCCCGCTTTCGATATTCATTTGGCGTCGAATGTGATGCTCGTGGTGCAATTGAAGTCCGCCAGTGCATTTAATTTCACGCCTTAATTACGGTAAGACTGACCGCGAACGTTGTGCAAAACTCATCTTGTAAAATTTTCAGGGGTTTTTAGGGGTTATTAAGCTAGTCATTGGGTAGAAGCTGACCCGGGTCTTCCGCGTCATTTTCACGCTAATAGCATCAAGTATGAGACGGCATCGCAGTGGGAGAGAACAAAAACGACGCGATGGACACCTTCTCCAGGAGGTCTTCCCACAGCGTTTAGCTGACAACTGTCATAGAATCGGAGACAGATAGAATGGCCCAAAAACTGTGTAATCGCAATGGAAATCCTACTATTTCATCCTACTGGAATGATTCGTGACATCGCAACCCACCTATCATGACCATTCGTCAGCCGCGCATCAGTGAGGTGAAGAAGCGAATGAGCCATAACTTGTTTACATGCACCAAAAGACCAGAATTGATACTGGTTACATGATTCTGAAGGATAAGGACAATTCAAACCAGATGAATGGGTTTGAAGCGCGTGTGTCTATATGATGGAGTGTAGAGCCAGTCGCATCTCTAACGCAGCTCAGACGCCCGGCTTTTTTAAAGGATGTACATACATGCTGAGTTGATCAGTCTTCACGGAAGATCCTTCACAAATGGATGCGTGCGTCCGACGCGCGACAAGGCAGGCAGGCAGTATAAATTGCCCTATAGGGCTATATCCAGCCCCAGCTCGCTTTTTGTTCGAGGCTCATGGCATAGAACTTGGGTGCAACTGCCCCGCCGTAGCCTGAGTCTGTGATTGCACTATAAAACCTATCCTGGGACTTCACTAGTCTATAGGGGCGTCAGCAGGGTTGATCCTGCAATTTGAGAAGCTTAACTCCTATCGTGCACGCCCTGCCTACAATGTTAATTTTCCGTCGTACTTACCTTACATAGATTTTTCGAATTTCAGGGCTTGGTTCCCGAAAATTCATGTAAGACGTTGTCTTTTTTTTCTTTGGCTCTCTAAAGTCCAGCCGCTGATACGCAGTTTATTCTCTTTTGTACATAAATAATTCACAATCACGAACGAGATCAGTTCAACCTAGGCATTTTGAACACTGGTTGTAGCTCTGTGTCCGGTTCCTCTTCCTCAGGTGCTGTCGTCTTCTCTTGGAAAATCGGCTTTGGTTGAGTCTTCTTGTAGGCCAAGTCCACGTAAATCGGATTTTTCGCAGCCTGAAGGAATTTTTAGTGTTTTCCTCATGGAATCGCGGACCTTCTCTACGAAAATGCCGAGAAAACATTAACGTATCAGAACTTATGAATATATAGAATTTAAGAATTACCTCTTCAGCATGTCGAAGAATACTTGTCCTAACATCCGTGTCCTCCATGAATGTTTTGTTTTTCATCGTTCCAATCTGCTGAGCGACATATGAATGTAAACTTCCACCGCTTGCCACCACTGAAAAGGTATGCTGATTTTGGAGAACCAAAAACAAAAGGTTTTAACACTGAAGAAGCGTTATAGAAAGTGGATACCTCGGCCGTTAGCGCTCCTTCCGATCGGCACATCAGCAGGCTTTCGGAACTGTGGTCTTTGTTGATTGTCTCGCATTCGGAGGTACTTCTTCAACCGGAACCCAGTCACTTCTTTCTCTTCTCCTTCTTCACCACGGGGTTGGAACATCTCCAGAGTCAGTGCTGAAACTTCGTTCATTATGTTAAAAAATGATTTGCATTCAAAGAAAATTATTGAAACATCTGCATCTAGATGCAAAATCAAGAAAGTAAAGAAAGGTTTACTCACGCGACAAAATCATTTCTTCACGGACAAATTCACTCGCTCGGTTTCTCCTTATTGGCTTAGTGATACATGTCATTACACCACGAGTTGAAAGCTTTTGGTCATAATAAATCCTGAAACGCTCAATATTAAAGGTGAACTTGGCAAAACGAAAACGAGGACAAGGCAAGAAAAAATAGTAAAAGTAGAACAGACCTCAAGGTACCATCACTGAGTCCTACAAGAATCTGATTCAGCTTTGGATGCCAGTCAATCCTTGTGCAACTCTGAAAATTCCCTTTTTACATTAAAAAAACACATTCTCGGTCGGAAAAAAAACCTTCGAGAAACTAAGGGTACCAGAAATAGCGAGAAATTCTGAAAAAGTACTCACTACTCCAGGATACTCAATCTTGTATACGAGCTCAAACGTTTCCGCATTGAAGAACAGCAGTTTGCCAGGCATATCTTCGCCAGGCGTTGAAGTTCCAGTGTACACTAGCTCTCCTCGAGGTGAAAACCCACAGTCAGTACTAAAAAAAAGATACAGCTATGAATAAACACTTGACGAAATACTATCAATTCTCACAAACCTCTTGAAAGCATTTTCTAAGTCATATAATTCGAGAATAGGCTTCTTGGTGTCTCTCAATGACCACATCTTCATTGAGTCATCAAGACCTCTAGAGAGAATTCTCTGAGAGTCAGGGGAGAACGCTATCGAAGTGATAGGGCCTTTGTGCGCATTTCGAGCGAGGTAGAACGTATTAACCTGAAAGACATAAAAATAGCGCATTGATCACATGATGCCGTTCCCGTTCCTCTTTCGAAAAACAAAGAAAAAATGACTTAAAACGGCAGCATTTGATCTAGGTTTTTCATTTTTTATTTTTCAAAGAAATGAAGACATTCTTTCACAAGTTGACTACGCAGCTCCTGTTACAAATGCTGACTCGGAATTTCTTAATGGTCAGTGCACCAGACACGGCAAAATGATGGTTTGTTCAATAAAATCGTTTTCCCTTGGTACCAAAATAAAAATAAGCACGCCCTCTAGAGAAAAAACTCTTATAGTTTACTATTAGTGAGCAAACGGGGCCATAGAAGGAATTCGGTAAATGCTTCGTCACAATAGGACGACTGAATAAGTAAAAATTCAAAAGCTCTCACATATAAGTTCCCGTATTTCCAGACTTGGATCGAACCATCGTCACATCCGGCGGCGATCAGCTTTCCGTCCATCGAATAGCAACATGATTGAGGCATCGCTCGTTTTCCACCAGCTGTTTTAGTTTTGATAACCTCAAAAAAGAAATTTACCACTACAAATTCCAAACTGTACCACCAGCTATAGCTGCTACTCACCTTTTTATGAGTGTTTATCGTTTTCGTCATGACTTTAAAATCTTTCAGAGTCCACAAACGAATTGTCCTAAAGCAATATAAACTTCCATTTCTGAATGCGATTGGAAAGTTTACAAATTTGTGAGGAAAACTGACCCATCATCACCACAAGTCATGAATTCGTCCTTGATAATAGGGTTGAATTGACAACAGTTGATGGATGCAGTATGGCCTTTCGTATGGTTAACATCCACAAGATATTGATCTCCTAAAATGAACAGAAGCTTAGGGAGTTTCAAAGAAACTTCAAACTTGCGTAGAAATCTGCTTTTACTCTGACGTCAGTGTGACCGTCTCACTGCACAACAACAAAAATATACAAATTTCTTTCGAATGCGGATAATTCCAATGAGACCAAGGCAGATAACTAAAACAGTACCAGCAAAAACTGCGAGCTTACCTCGAATCGTTTCCGCCCACTGCTTGCCTGCTCTGTCAAGCAGGTGAACCTGTGCTTTACTGCTGCAAACCAGCATATTTTCACCGTTCGAACTGAACGCAATGTCGTTGATTATATGGCTAAAAAGGGTGGAATTTGACTGAGTATTGGAAAGCTCAAGTAAAAACCAAGTTTAGTGCTCGGGTCGAGGTACTATATGGGGCTTACCTTTCGACCGGCAACAATTCCTTATCTGCTCGTAAACTCATGTCCATTTTTTGAAAATCGAAAATTTTTACTTGATAATCGACACCACCAGAAGCAAATCGCACACCATTTGGTTCGAAACGGAGGGCCGATACCTGAATAATCCATCATACGAACTTTCTAGCGCTTGTGAAACAGGTTCAGTTCAACTCTGAATATTAATAATTTACCACTAATTAGACACTCCTAGGAGCAAATGAAGTCTTTGAACAATAAGGCTACTATCTATGTACAATTTGCGCAAAAGCTTCAGAGATATAGAGTACTTCGTAAGAAGAAAACGACATGTGCACGAAAAATGTCTAGCATGATTCCAAATAAAGGAAGAAGTACAATTATGGAATTGGCAAAAAAAAGGTTGGCTCCACTGTTTGAAATGGAAATAAACAAATTATTCACTATCCAAACGCAGCAGCTGCAATAAAAAAACTTACCGGCTTTCCACTATGCACCAATTTAGCCTCACAAGCCGTGGGTATAAGGTTGACTGTTGGAATCTGAAGTCACACAGCATTTGATTGGAAGACTATGTGAAATGTGAATATTATAGCTGCTTACACCATCTCCAGTATAGTCCTCAAAATCTTCGTCATCATCATCATCGTTAGCGACTTTTTCTTTCACTTCTGCACTAGAGGCAGCATTTTCCCCAACCATCACACTCTTATCCGGAACGAATCCAGGAGGAAGCATCGGCAGAAAATCGTCTGAAAGGTAAACGCTGGAAAAGTGCAGTAGGCGTCAACGGAGACTGCGTTTTCTGCGTCCTCTAAAACACGCCACGCGACGCCGCGCCGCTCACAATGGAATCGTCGCCGCAGAGGCAAATCCGGGATGTCTTGACGCTGTTCATCGTATATGATGCTAACTATCAAGAAAACCTTATAGTTTGCTGTCCTGGAGGGGATTCCGGCGCCAGCGGCGCGGTCGCGCTGCGTGCTTCTCGAAGCCGCGAAAAACGTATCACCACTGATGCTCACTGTCAGTGGTAGGTCTGTGACATGGACTTACCATCCTCCTCGCTAACGGTGCCGCTATCCTTCTGGGTAATTTTCTCCTCGGCATGAGTTCCACTCTGAATAACTGATTTAGAAACTTATAAAATCCAAAATGAGGACCCCAAAATAAAAAATACCGTACACCTTCCTCTTGTGCCTTTTCGTTGGATTCGGCGAATCGAGCCTGACCGGCCTAGAAATGAACTTAGCTGTGAGCGAAAAAATATAGGTGGATATTGGAGCTAAATATCGAAGAGAAATGAGTGGCACCTTTCTGGTTTCTTCGAAGATTGCGTTGAAGTCGAAAACGCGAGCTTTCTTTTCCGCGTTGTTGGGCTTCTTCTCTATAATGAGGAATTGCAAAGAACAAAATGTAGGGATTCGTTGGAAAATGTCAGATCTAGTCTCTTCTATCATATAATAACACTGAGCAAACAAAATGGACAATGGACTGCGAGAAATTTTGAGAAATTACCTTCTGATGTCGACGGAAGTGCACTTACTTCACCTCCACTTTCACTCATTTTTGAAGGACCTTTGAACCTAGAAAAAAGTGCTTAAATATGACTAGGATAACTTAAGTGAAGGCAAACACGAAAATACGAATCTAACACGAATAATAGAATGAATCACAGTTTGAGGCCTGCATCAGCGTCGTTTTAGAGCTGGACACATTCAACCTCAATTGACAAAAAATGGAAGAAATGAATTCCAGGGATAGATGAATGAGGAACCAGCCGAAAAAACATTCTGAGAAGCGGACACCTTTCCTAACAAGGAGAAGAATTTCATTCCACCGTCAAACAAAAAGAATGCAATGGGAGGCCAGCACTACTCCCTTGTCAGTTAACAAGTTAAAAAGGATCATTTCAGCAATATTCTAGGAACGGGATCGCATCTTCAGGCGATTAGGTTTCTCCCATTTTTTTTTCGAAAAACAGAAATAAGCACAGGTTTCGAAAGCGAATATATATAAAGGAGAATTTCAATGAAAGACAAGATTTTTGGATAGATAACTGCGGAAAATCGCAAAAATTCGACGTCACATGGACCTGCAGACGAAGGGAGCAGTGAAACAAACCCTGGACAGAAAATGGAAATACGAAAAACCGTAGGTTGACCCGGTCCGTGCAATTCCATGCTTTTCGTCACGGCTGGACGCAATTGCACTGGGTCCGCCTACCAGACGTCTAGTTTTTGTGTTTTCGAATTCCGGCGGTTTTTGAGTGGGTGTTTTCCCGTTTCTGTTAGTAAAATTTGTTGGGTATGCATGGTTTTTGTGTGTACAGCTATTTCTACACAGGTAATCTGGAAAGTTTACACATCCTGCATCCATTCAGGCTTGTACACTTTGGGAAAAAGTTGAAAAGAAAGAGATTTCCTGGCAGAAGTTGTACCAGTTTGAATTGGAGCTCTAGCGTTTATGTTTCATCGCTATCAGACGATTTGCAAAATATGCATATTCATCTTTATATAGCTGTAGTTATAGTGCATCTTCGTCCGATCGGATAAGGGAAGATACATATTGATCCTTCTTATGCTTCTTCCGACGAGGATCACGTATCTTTTGTTATCCGACCGGATTGGACCGATGACAGGAGATGCACTGTAACTACAGCTTTTGGCGCATTTGGTGGCCAAGGAGCGGAGCATGCGTATGCCTCATACAACGACTCACTCTTGCTGTCTACGCATCTTCACATTTCACTGACATAACCTTGGGGGAAAATTTAGTTAAGAGGGCCACTCTCATGAAGCCTGAGCCTAAGTCTTAGCCTTAGGCTTAAAATTAGGCTTAGGCTTAGGCTAATGCTCAGGCTTAAGCTTTTAAGATGAAGCCTATGACCTTTTATAGCCCCCCCCCGCCCCAACTCCCGTTTCGTCAATAATTGATTTGGAAGAAGTTGTGTCAAAGTGGTGATAGACCGCTTTTAACTACCTTTTTTTTGCTGTAATCAAATGAACGCGCCAATTTTATCATTCTTTGAGAGGAATAGCCTCTCCTGAAGCTAATCGGATTAACACAAATTGAAATAATTAATTCCAGGGAAAGTTGCTTAATGGAATTTCTTTGAACCGGTGTTGAACTCTAAATTTTGGGGTAAATTTAGGGTTTAGCGAACTCTAAAGCATTATCTGCCTTCAAAGTCAATTAATTCCAATTTCCTTTGGCTGTTGGAGGAAGACTAGTTCCTGTAATCTTATTACGAAGTTTTAGCAGGATTCTCCCACTACTAGCCACGGAGTGGGTACCGCTAGGGGCTTTTTCGAGTGTATGTTTTTGAACCAATTTTAATTTTGCTCTCATTTCGGCCACATTTGGTAGAATTACATAATAGAAGAAAAATTCATTCGTTCAATCTCCATTCTCTGCCCTTACATACCTGCATAGGAGTGGATTGTTATCCGACCAAAATCCAAGTTCCAGCTACGAAGTCTTTTCTGCTCATCCCAGCTTTGAGGCTGTCCCGCTTGCTTTGACTCGAATTCCTGCCGAAGTCTGATCGCAACCTTCCGGATGAGCACTGCAATGTTAGTAGGGTGTACTGAAGCAACTCCGGCGATTTGCTCCGTATCTTCCACGGCTCTCCTTCCCACACCTCACCGAACAGCGCGTAGAGAAATGAACACCGCTCCGCGAATGCGCGACACTGATCCATCCTCGCAATCTAAACAACGCTGTTGCCGAAAACTGCAATAGTTTATCAACGTATTGATTGGTATACTGTTGTGTGAACAATGTGATACGAGTTTTCACCAGATTACTTATTTTTTTTTATGTATGAGGCATGAAATTGACGTTCCTTGTTACTTTTGCTACAAATTCCTTCAATGTAACGAAAACAATAACAAAAATGCAAGAAATACCTAACCGGTGATGGAAACAGGCCTGAAGAATCTGTTGATGTCAACATGGAAGATGTATAATAAATTTTGCGGAGTAGTTAATTTTTTAGGATCTCAATGGAGTCCAGTTTATCTCTTCCTGTTTTCAAAAACCTTGGTCACATCTAAAAAGCTCCGTACTGTGTACTTCTTACATGTATTTCTGTTTAGTCTTTTATTTTGTAAAAGAAACCATTTTGCATTCCCCTGCTGTCATTCTGCTCCCTGCAACACAGCTGTATACACGAAATTGTTGTCACATCTGCATTAGCATTAGTCATATCGTTTCGCCTTGTTTGCATTGCTCTTTTGTTTCATTAACCGGTACTCCTCTTTATAAGCTCGTATAGTTAGCTATCATTATCCATGGGACTACCTATCACTGAGTGTACCTGGATAGAAAGCCTGAGAAGGCATTGGGAACTATTACCGGTAGGGGATCATCATTATTATGTTAGTACTAGTCAAATTGCTGCGAAATGCTCGTTTCTCAAGCTTATCGCATACTTTGAATAAGATAAGCTTCCAGGCTAAATGTTGTCTGGTGAAGAAGTGTTCAAGAACCCCTTGGATGGGCTAGAAGACGAACCTTTGAACGGAGATGGGCAAGTCCGCGATGAACCACCGCCTCCGGCATCGTCTTCAAGCTCTTCGAAGCCGGCGCAATGTGAAGTCTCCACTGACGGTTTCGTAGATGTTGACACTAATGCTCCGAGCAGCCCAGGAACAATAGCCAACGATAATCGCTTCGTACGTTTTCGTTTTCGTTTTTTTTCTTTTTTTTTTTTTGGTGTTTCTACTTTCTGAATGGGTGGTTTAGGTGGGGAAGCTTCGTCGCATTTTCTGCGAAAAAAAATTTCATGGGTGATAGGATCCTATGCCTTAAATTTTTTTTCTGTTTGTAGGCAAAGGTTGTGGCCTCTATGAGCAAAACAGAGGTTTGGTTGCATGAACAAAGAGTTTTATCGATTCATGCAATCAAAGTACATTTTATGGTCTGAAATGGCTATAGGAAGGATTTTCATTCAGTAATTAAACAGTATCCAACTTCTTATCCATCATTCCCCGCAGAAATTGATGGACCATAGTTTCTTTAAGACCTCTTGCATCAGAAATTTCCATTTTAGGCTAGCAAACGATGCTATTTACAGGAAAAAGTATGTTGTTCGCACCCTGACAAACAGTGATGAATTGAACTTAGGGGACATCTTTTATAAAAGTATATTACTTGTGAAATGAATCTGTTTCTTACTAAAAAAAAACTCCAGTGTCATGTCTGAACGGCACATTTTCTGTGGAATGGAACCTCTGGAAAACACTAGTATACGCCGTATATTTGTGAAATATAGGTGAAGTTATCCTTTACTTGTTGAAATATGTATGCAACTCCACTTCCTCACAGAACAGACAATGAATAGAGTTCAAAACCCATCGCCTGTTGTGTCTTTCCATGGGACACCAATCAATGTGGGCGAAACGCACTTTTCGATAGCTGACAATGAATAAAATTCACAATGGAAGCTCTGAATTTGACTAGAATGCGTAATATTTGAATATCTGCTGTCCAATGGCGCTTCTGAAGGTAAGTGGTTGTTTCACCTAAGTTCTGAGCAGATAATATCGGTTAGGACTATTTTGTCTCCTAGTGCAAAGCATATAACTCTACATTTAGTATTGAATAACATCTGTAACAGGCATCACAGCCGCTGGAAAGCTCTAGGATGTTGACTTTTGCTCTGTGTTTCAGTTGCATATTAGCAGCTGAGGTTGTAGGAGATGTGCAAGCGTCATGGGTCGATTATATGTTTTGCTGGAACAACTCAAATCTTTTTATAATAGATCTGCTATGGTTTTTGTCAGAGCAGATGAAAAAACGGCCATTTCTGATGGCCTTCACACCATCGAATGTTATAAGCGATCGATATTGCTTCCAAAAGCTCAGAAAAGCCGAACAAAGGAGCGATCGCGATAAAATTTATGTAAAACTGATTCATGTTTGTAGATAGTAGAAACGAGCGCATATGTTATCAGTCGGCTATCGATCCTCACTTCGCTATCGATCATTGACTCACGTGGAATTGTTCTGGCAGCATCATATTTCTAATGTTGCAGCATCGCACTGAAGAAATCAATGTGGATCTTGATACGGATAATGCGATTTCCGTGGATATTTCGGATGCACTATCGGAAAGAGATAAGGTTGGTCCCGGTGTTGATAATGGCTTAGATTTTTCTTTCTTTTCTTTTTTTTTTTCGCTGTTTTTTTTTTCTGGGGGAGGATTCTCTTTCTGCTGTTTTCTTTTGTGGTTGCTTTTTTTTCAAGTTTGTCAGTGAACTCGAACAGAATGAAGTGTGATAAGCCGGCCATGGGAATTTCTCAGTTGTTGTTCTTAAAATGTGGAGTACCCGCCCATATTATTGGGTAATAATCTTCTATACATTTCTTCTCAAACCAATACTTTTTATTAAGACTTAGGACGAGATTCGAGTGCTAGTTCCCTTCATACTTAGCTTTTCATCCCATTCCTTTTGCGTTATATTCTCATTGAAACACATGATATTGTGGTTTCGATGATTTCCACCAAAAACGAGACGCTGCTACTCAAAAAAGATACCTCGTACTTTGGTTTTGAAATGGTAGCGGAATTCAATGTCCCTCTGAATTCGGGCGAATGCATTTGGTTACAGGTGAAATACACAGTTCACACGAAGACACGCCTTCCGGGAATGCGTCCTGAAACTTCTGTTGTGCGCGAACACGAGGAGTTTCTGTGGCTCCACAGTGTTTTGGATGAGAATGAGAGCTACGCTGGGTTCATTGTGAGTTTCTCACTCGTTGGCTTGATTGCTGTTTTGTAAGCTGACGTAGCACAGTCGTTTTATCGTTCTACTTGTGGTTTACCCAGATTGGATGCGTGGATGATGTCCTTTTATAACGAGATTACGTTTTTCTAGGTACCTCCAGCACCCCCTCACCCAGATTTCGATTCATCTCGTGAAAAACTGCAAAAACTTGGAGAAGGAGAAGCAACAATGACGAAAGAGGAGTTCCTGAAGATGAAGCAAGAGCTGGAGCAGTACGTTTATTACGCAGTCCACTGCAAAGCAGTTATTACTCGAGAACATTTTATTATTCACTGTCTAAACCGTTTGCTTGATTTATCTCTTTTATGTTACACATCGTTTAGGGACTACTTGGCTCAATTTAAGAAAACCGTAGCCATGCATGAGGTGTTCCTGCAAAGAATTGCCGCGCATCCTGTGTTCCGACAAGACACGAACTTCAGAATTTTCTTGCAATATGAAGATGAGGTCAGCTTGTTTCTGATCCTGGGTTCCATAAGATGATAAATGTGTTAGCGTAGAGAGAGGAGGGAGCGAATGTGTGTTAAATGAACAAACATACGAATACACGTAAAACATTATTAAAATGTTATTAATAGAACAGTTCTATCATTATTGCTGTTTTCCTGTGGGGGTATTCGTTTATTAGCATGAAACCTGCACCCGCTTTTTTTCGTCATTATTTGAAAGAGGCGTAGAGTGGTGATAATATGCACCTCGGAGAATTATCCATAAGTACTGGGACCTATTCCTGGGGCAGTTTCTCTTTTTTTTTTTGAAAGTAGGGTAAAATCGAGAAATGTCTTACATATAACTGAAATGCAGGACCCCTGACATGGTGGTTTCTATGCATTCTTAATAGCTCCAGAAATCCACAAATAGTTATTGACGGTATCTCAGCATCGATGCTTGTTATGATTGATGTTCTCTCTAGATGTCCATAAAGGTGAAGCTGCTGTGCGAGTAAGGATTTCCACAGCAACACGCTACTTATCCTTAATGAATGCTGGTGAAACTTCGCATATCGCTTTTTGATCAACTGTTGAATAAGTTGATAGGAACAAAAAGTTCTGATGGTGTTATATTAGTTACAGAATCTTGAAGCGTCCATGTTCACTATATTCAAGTAATGTTTGAAGTTTTAGTAGTTTTGAAGTAAGGTGAGTTCAACTCACTGTCACAGGTTTGAAAATATGCTGCAGTAGCTGTAATAACCAGTTAATAAGTGATCCTGTACGAGGTCCTCTTTTGAACAACAGCACTTAGTTTATCATGCAGATGCATTTTTATGTTATACTGCCAAATTTTGAAGTGAAGCAAGCAATTCTTGAGTTGCACATTTTGTCTGTTCCTATTTGCTTGGATGTGCTGTGGTAGTGGTGGTGGATTAGCATATTGTCATTGTACTGACCCTTCCTATTGATAGTTGTAGTCCTGTAATCCTAAGTTGTCGGAGGACTGGATTTTTCCATATTATTTTCAAGTGTAGGCACTTTCGCAGCGGGACTTCTTTCAGCTCACCGCCCGATCGCCGAACCCTCGCAATGCGTACATATTCGACGACGGTAGGTGCTCGGTGAGAAGACTGGTTCGCGATGGTCTCAGCAACTTCTTCTTGGACTTCATCACTTGCCCTCGTTGTGGTGTGAAGATGAGGGTGACGCAACGCCACGGGAAATACAAGGGCGAATCACGCTCTTACTGGACGTACAGGTGCCTGGGCTGTCAGTCATACCGGTCGCTGACCTCGTCCCAGAATCACACGCCGTCTTACGGTTTGCCAAGAATTGTCACGCTCAATGGCAACCGTAGAGAAGTAAAGCCGCCGGAATTCAAGCCATTGCCCCTGAAACGACCGTCACTAGAGCCGATCCCAGCACCGACACCCCCACCTGAAACGCAAGGAGGCGGATTTGTTATCTACATTCCTAGAGCGCTTACTCCGGAGGAAGTGAAAATAGTGCGCTTGGCGTTCTTCAAGATCCTCACTAATCAGTACGACGAGGAGAGAGATTTGCCTGCTCTCCGCCATCTACGGGGCACAGCTTAGAGGTGTACAGATCCATGGCATTTTCTTCGAACATTAGTAGACTTTAGATTTTGAAAGGTGGACGTGGGTGCATCAGGCAGATTAGCCAGGGTAAACATGTTCACCCCAGTTTTACGATGGGCGGCATTAACACATGTACCTTGGGTAATCTCAATGATGCATGCGACCCGTGGTCTCAGTCTCTAAAAGAAGATGTGGGCCATCGTGAGACCAAACGGTACTGGTCATGCTCCTGTGATTGGCTTCTCTATTTAATGGTCCATTTACAGAAATATGGCCCGCCCCATTTCGTCTCACCATGACCCATATTCCAGAAAAAACATAACAGTTCACTGTATGGTTTTTGTTCTCTCGAAAGAGGTGCCTCACTTCAAAATCGTTTTTGAGATTTTCATACGAAAGAAATCATTAAGAGACGCTGGTTACAATAGCCCATATGATTCCTCACAAAACTGCCGAAAAACGCATTTTTGAGCTTATTCTTTTGTGGAGAATCCGGTGTCTTCTTTGACTCATCTACTCCAAAGAGGCGTTACTTGTTAGCACTGCAGATGTCTTAATGGGCATCTCCCATTTCTCTACAAAATGGGCTGAGAAACGGGATTTTCTACATTTCTGTGAGGAGTCATGCATCTTGTGGTCATAGTCTCGTCGAAATTCTTTCCCTCAAAAAATCTCGGAGTCTGAGGTGAGACAATCTGACATTTTTTTATGTTAGACAAAGTTTTAAGAGTTGCTGAGCGTTCAGTGCTGCTTCTAGTGCGCTGGTATTGGCACCTTTTCAGTTTTGCTAATCTTTACCAATTCTTCGGTTTCTAATGTTGCGACACCTACGACAAATTTTTCTTCTTCTGTTTGAGTGGCATCGTCGCTTTGCCAAACTTAATCCTTTTTGTTCCTGTTGTTCTGATTGCTATATCTGCACTGCTGTTTCATCATCGAGGCTCATAGGATTTATCCGTGACAGCGCTAAATTTGCATACTCTTTTGAGATACTTCATCCAATGCATGAAGTTTCTGTTAAACGCACGAACAATTCCTGAAGTTGAAATTGCTGGTGGACCCCTTGGCAGATGATCAAATCCATGTATCTAAATTTTCATTTCGCATTGTTCTGTTAAACATCGTTTTCTTTGTTAGTTCTTACAATTTCTAGTTTTTTTTTGTTTCTATTCCAATTTTTCGGAATTTTTATGATTGACTATGCTCTCGAGCTTTACTACTTCACCGGTTACTTAACTAGGTTCGGGTTCGCCTCCTGTGGCACTTTTAGTACGAGTTTGTTTCATTACGTTGTTTTGCGTTTGCATGGTTCCTAATAAATGTTCGTACTAAGTGAATCGTGCACCGTCCTAAATAATGGCTTCGTATATCCAAAAAAAAAAAAACAAAACAAACAAACATTGAAAATGGAACTACTGGGCTTCGCATAACGCCTGTTTTCTTCTTAAGCGGACGGAGGAAAGTTCAGTGGAAAGTGTTAGCTGACGTGTGTACCTTTGAGTTAGTCGTTAAGTGTCCAAAACGGTCTAGTGTCATCATTGTCGAAGAAAATATGTAATATGTACAATAATTTAAAAAAGGAGTGAGACTCTACAAATAATGGAGATCGGCAAGTTTTCAATAATTCCCAAAGTGAAGCGCTTCGAAAGCATCAAAATCATCATCCAGGGAGAAGGATTTTGGATACGTTTGTATGCGTACGGCCCGAATTCTCGAATTGCATTGATCCTCGCCGACTGCTATGAAATGCTTGGAAGTGTTTATTTCGACACTGAATTCACCCATGTAAAGTGATAGATGGCAGGTGGCCACATCCGCGTATCAGAGAAGGCAGCAAATTTCGAAAAGTATATTCATATCCAAGAAATTTCAGCTAGCGGTTCGAGGCAAAAACAAAAAGGAAGTGGTAGAGTCACTATGGAAGCGTTTCACTCAGTCGGCTGACGAAGTCTTGCTATCTGGACAGGTAAGCTCTTAGATATACTATCAGTGACGGCAATTTCGTAGTCTTATGCTGTAGTTATATATATTTATTACATGAGGTATAACACTCATGTGCAGAGGCACTGACCCCAATATAACGACAAATAACATAGTTGCGACGCATATAGCGTCGAATCACTTTTTAACCTTGGTCTTTGGATACACTCAACGAAAAGTGTAGCCCGCCTCTCGTCCGTCACTTGGACGACTTTGGTTTTGGTGCGTATCGTTTGTGGGCAGTGCGTGCGTCTCTGCCGTGAATGCGACACGGGCCACCAAAATCGGAACGTATCCGAAGCGATAGTGCCGAAGCGACGGCAGCAGAGGGTGCTATACTCGTCAAGGAAAATATCTGATGCCGTGACTGCCTTATGGACTGGAAAAATCAGTTTTGTCCTTTGAAATGACTTCACAGTTCTTTTGCGGGTGGCGGTCATGAAGAAAGATAGTTCTTGACAACTGCCAGCTGCACAGTGCAGCTCATACAAAGATTGCTCCGCCCACCTTGCGTTATGCGAATGCTTGACTACCCTGTTCGAAGGACCGAAGACTTTATTCGGCTTGGGGCTTTGCAAAATGTGAAATTTCGAGGTCTGCAAACAAAAGCGAAACATCGCGCTGTATTTCTACGTCATATTTTAATGAAAATTAGGTATTAACTGCTTCCTTCTTGTTGATCCTTATTTAGTGATGACATAACCGTTTCAGTCAGTAAAAAGCTTTCAACATCTGAAACTGAAACGCTTGGAAATCCCCGTAAATTAACAGACAGGTTCATGATAGCCAACCATTGCCAGCTATCGTTCTTCCTGGCATATACCCTTCTTTTACAAGTCTTTCGCTTGGGATGCCTTATCCATTTTAACTTGCTGATGAGTTGCTTTTTCCAGAGAGATGTGGACGACTTCTTCGAGCATGAGCGCAACTATCTGGTCGAATACAATACGCACATAAAGGATGCGGCTTCAAAAGCAGAGAAGGTTGTGAAGTTGCGAAAAAGTGAGTTTTTACAGAAAGCTGGATTCTGCTACAGCTTCGCGCATTGTTGAATTAATATTTACAGTATTCAATTAACTTTTCTACTCGGAAGATTCTCGCACCTTAGCGATTACATTGAGCTTGCGTCACGTGAGGCCCTAAATACATCAAACTTTCCTTCTCATCCTCTAGTTTTTTTTCTCCAGCTTTGTTGAAGATTCTGGTGCTACGGTCGTACCAAATTGCATGATTTCTCTGGCGTCCTCACGGAACTCATCCTTTTTACATTGATTCCTCTCTTATCCACACGTTTTCCTTTTTTCCATCATATTTTTCGCCTTTTTGCCACCTTAAAAGCTAGGTTTCTGGCTCTACAATGAAAGCTTTTGTAGCGAGTACTTTTATTTATGTGAAGTCAAGTTCCCTTTGCTTCACTCTACATCTTCACAGGGTTGCTGTCTAATAGCACTTCCATCAACCGGTGGTAACCCAGGTTCTTCTATGTACCCTTACCCACCCAGGCGTGGTATGTTATTTCATCACGTGTGAAAAGGAATGCAAAGAAGAGTTGGAGCTTTGCGTTCTGGGAAAGTCTATGTGTTCTCTGGGAGTTTATGTGACAAATCCACTGAATATTAATTGATAAGTATATGCACGAGAAGGATTAGTAAATGCGAGTACTATTATGCTCAACTTTCTATTAGCTCCGAATATATGTATCAGCGTGAACTCTGGCTCTCGATCTTTGTCCTTAACTATTCATCTGACTTCCTCTGGATTAAGTGTAATTGTTGTGCCAAGGGGTGTCGTATTTCATAGTCAGCTCCGCCATCTGGGCTCTGTTACTGGATTTGTGGGTGCTGCAGTTGTTTGAGGGTTTTCACTACTTTTTTTAAAGTTTAATTTTTGGTACTGAAATTTTTAACCTGAATATCAAAAGGAATGTGATACTCGAAAGCGTTGCATTGTTTTTGACGAACAATTTGAGCAATAGCTTTATGAGTACTAACTGGTGTTAGAGCCAGCAATACGACTCCATTTTTGCCAGCTTCCATATTAGGATGCTGAGCTCTGTGGTTCTTGGTTTTTGTGTTTTGTGTCTAAGCGGTTATTGCAAGAAGTGCGCATACCTAATGAGGATTTGCCTTGGTATTCTGTTCATAAGCGGGTTATTCTAAGGAGAAATTGTTTTTCTATCAATTGTTAGATGTTTGCTCGACGGTGTTGGACGCACTTTTCGTTGAGTGTACCTGAAGCATCAGATATGGAAAGGAGAGCTGAGGCAAAGGCAAAGTGCGTCGCAGCTGCCGTATAAGTCCCGAAATTGCTATCCTTGAAAGCATGCTTGGAAACTAATAACGTGTCACAATGGAAACTCAAGCAAATACTTGGTTTCGAATAAATGATATATTCGAATACTCGAAAAGGAGAGAGATCTTCAGATCAGTAGTGAAGATAGCAAAGGTTGTACATAGAGCCCTCTATTTTGATAATTATTGGGTCTTAAGTATACTTGGTGGTATAAACTGGGCAGGTCAATGCTAGAAAACTTCATCAGCCGATTGCCTGAAACGCCTCCATAGTGACTCTAGCACTCCTTTCTTGTCTTTGTCTCGAACTGGTAGCTGAAAAATTCCTGGATGAAAACGGGTTCTATCAAAAAATGCTGCCTTTTTCCACGCATACGAATTTCCCACTTTTTCTGTATTTTGTATATTTCACTTGGTTGGGTTAGGTAATCAAAATAGCCGCCTCCAAGGTGGCCGAGAATCCATGCAACTGGGAAATTCCTCGCTTACCTACGCAATGACAACAACAATTCTCCTCTCTAGGTGATAATTTCAGTGTCCTAAAGACGTTACAGGTTAGGAATTGATATAAACTTGGCAATCTCCATCAGGTGCAAATTCTTATTTCTTTTTTTCAACATTCTTGCGCAGTTGGAGTGCATGGGAGACGTTGATCACAGTGGTCTTCATGATCTTTTCAGTGCTGGGATTCATGAAACGATAAACAAGCAAACCACCGATGGCTAATGTGACTGGTTTTCGTACAGACTGCATGAAACTAGGAGACGCAGGCCGTAAAATTTGGTTTGCTAGCCTGATTTGGCTTGGTTATCGTTTCATGAATCCCAGCCCAGATGTTTTATGAAGGTTTAATCTGAGGGTTTGCTAGTTCAACTCAACTCCTTCCTACTTCTTTTTCTTCTCCATTCCTTTTCAGCGTAAGTATTTGATGATGTTTATCCTGAGCAAGCCTAGCAAGCAGTAACAAGTCGAATTACAGTTCCTGCAGTCATACCCTTTTTGGGCACCTTTTCTTGTCAGCTGATGCTGAGAGAGATTGAGGTAGCACGGAAATTTTCTCATTTCTTCCTTCTCGTCAACTTTTTGCTTCCTTTTCATTACTAAATTTCCGGCAAACAACAAAGAACATTGCTGTCCCCGAACAGAATGCGGAATTATTCACTGAAGTTTGGATTTTCATGTGAAAATTAGTTTTTTCTGGCAGTTTTCGTGCTGCGTGCATAATTTTATCCAGCTGGCTTTTCAATCAACAGTTTCAGTAGGAGTGTTTAGTTCTCTCTCTGTTTCCGGTCCAATTTGTGCACAGTGTGGTTGCAGCGCTTTGTCATGCATACATAGCTCTGTGTACAGAGCAGATTTTCATCCAGGTATTCTGTAATCTGTTACTGCAAGTGATGCACTTTGGCTACTAGGATTCGTTTCTAATGAAGGGTCAATGTAGACTGAACTGTGGACTTGGACGCGTTTGTCCTCTACTTGGTTTTTGGAGAAAAAAAAATTCTTGAAAAACAGGGGGAGTACTTGCAACTTCCCATTTCTTCCAATTTCTTCCACTTCCAATTTTTCCTCCATTCCATCCCCCATCCCAGTGTCTTGACAAACACATTGTAATTTTTTGTATTATGAAGTTTAGAAACATATGTTTGGCCGTTTTCCACCGTTTCTTTGCTCAAAAATGAAACGCTCAGTTTTTGAAAGCGTTGTTTTCTGGAGCAAAGGGCGATCGTGACTCTATTGATGACATAACAGGATTAAACATCTCATGAAGTGGAATTTTCCTTGGAATGCGAGTTTCAGACACTGATGCGATTAAGTTGAGTGTTTTTTCGTAACCGTAGTAACGTTTTCATTTGTGTAATTGCGCATTTGGAAAGAATATCAAGCAGTTGTTGTAGCTTGTTTTATAAAGCATCAATAATAAGTCCACCATATCCTTTATTCGGTTTGGATTGCTGGATAAGCGAATTAAATCGCTTTTGCTTGAATTATTCGGACGAGCTGTTCTAGACTCTTGTGCCATATTCATTTTTGAAAAATACCATGGTTTCACTATGGAAATGGCGCTGTAGGAAACGTCATAAGTTTTTTTCTTTCGCTTTTCTGCATAAATTCACACAAATCCTATGGATCGCTCATGGTTGCCGAGCAACCAGTGTTGCTTCGCGTTATCATATGCAAAGCCGGTCTCGACGAGCCAAGAGTTCGTTTTTTTTTACGAGGCGGAAAATGCTGAATATTGAGCAGTCATGGAATTGGTTATGCTTTCACATCCGGCTGCACGCAATGGTGTGAATTTCATCCAGAGATTACGGAGAGCATCCCACCACTCTCCCTCCCTCCCTTCGAGAATTTTGAATCGCCAAAGTCTTATAAGTGTTTTGTAAAGTAGTCAAAAAGTTTGTGTCGGCCTGTGTTTAGTCCTTTATGTTTGTCATTGTTTTTTATGTGTTGTCTGATAATTGTTTAATATCAAGATCAATATTTTTGTTGGTTTTATTCCTAAAATTCTGGCCATCCGGATCCCCAAAGTTTGCGATTGCCCCGCGCTCCCAGCACTAACCCTTTCCTGCATCCACTGGAGCACGTTGATGGAAGAGTGAAGGCGGGAGAGATTTAGTGGACGAGTTCTGACGCCAACTCTTTTGAAGTGAGATAGTTGGGTGTGGAGCGTTATACGTGGGAAGGGCCGTGCGGTCCAGCTCTGCGATTGGTCAATTCATCCAACTGCTTAATCACAGAGCTCGATCGCGCCGCCAATTCCAGGTATCACGCCCCTTTCCTGATAGATTGCATGCTCGAAACATTTGTACTAGAACTGGCCCGCGTTTCATGTTCATCATCCATGTGCTTTTTTTCCCTTTCTGGATTTAACCCCTTCTAACTCATCAGTCCATAGAATATTGTAATGGTTAGGAAGCACTGTCCGGGGAGGTGTGGGGGCGAGGGATTAACAGGGAAGGAACCGCTGCTGTTCATTCCGCAAGTTCTGGGATGACCTGGAGATTGTTGTAGTGCTAACTATACATGTGACCTTCTAAAAAACTAATGATTTGTTACTTTAATTAGCAATATAGGAAACAATTTAAACATTCAGATATTCGAGAATGAGAAAGCCTGAAAGCTCCTCTTCTCTGTCATACTGCGCTACATTGGTATCTAGTGTTGGAACATTCGAATTTTCCATTTGTTCGAAATATTCGGTATTTGAAAGCAGAGATGTTCAGTTTTGAATAAATGGAAAATTCGAATGTTCTAGCATTGGAGATCAAAACAGTGCTGTACGAAAGATAAGAACTGCTTTAGGGATTTCTCGTTCTCGAATATCTGGATATATAAATTGTTCCTTATATTGTCAATTAAAAAAAAAACAAAATTTTCGGTTATTATTCGGTTACATTTGTAGTGCTAACTCGTCCACTAATGGACATTGGCAATGAACAACCGATCTTTGCCTTAAATTGGCTATGCTTTCTGAAGTTTAAGTTTATTGATGTTATGTACTCGAGTCCTTCTTTGCAAAATCCCCTCATTCCCCTAAAAAATTGAGGGTTTGCATGGAAATGTGTTTGCTCAGCAGCATTTAGCATATTTTTTTTTTGCTGGGCACATCATAGCAGGTTTCGTTTTCCCAGCAATTAAATATGGACATTGTTCCACCGTGCCAGGCAGTCATCCGGCGGCGGCGGTGGCGGCGGTTCGATGCAATGCTGTAGAAAAGAGCTCGAATGGGCTGCGCGCCCTTCGCTTTTTCATCTCGCCGTTCATTCCTGTGAAATGTGGGACGATGCGGCGTGCATTCGCGTTAGTCCTGCGGTTTTTCTGCCGTAGACGAGTCGTGCGGTTACGGTAGATGCGATCGAGTTCAATGTCAGTGACAATTTGTTGCTGAACAAGTGGAATGATTGGGTTTATCGAGGCGGTGACCAAGGGTAACGGAATTTCCGGGATTGTTTTTTTCAGTGGACCGAGGTAATCTTGTTAATTTTTTTTTCGTAGGAAGTCCTTGCTGTGTTTTTTTGTCAATATTCACTCAGGAATTGCGGAACACAAGGAGGTGCATCCTTAATTTCTCCGTCATTTCTGGAATAAAAATTTCGATTGTACCTTTCGAATTGCCGCGTTTCCCTCTATTTGTTACCAGTCATTGGTAACTATACTATTTGAGAAGGAACGTTGCAAAGCAACATGAGAGGCTTTAGCCTGGTCCCATGGGAGCGGCAGTGCTCTGAAAATACACTTTGCCAGGGAAGATGTACATCTGATACATGTACTGGTGTCAAAGTGCAGAAATAAAAAGTTCCTCGTGTTCAGTTCTAGTCTGCTAGCCTGAGACTCTTCAAGTCTCATACTATCTCGCTTCCTGAAGGTATCTCATAGGATATCTCGTGTCCTGGAAATTCTCTCAAGGGGAGGTATAGATGCGCTCGGAAGTTTTGATCGAAGTGATTTGATTTTCATTTTTTAAGAAGAAGAAGTTTGTATAAAATTTGTTCGACATATTAGAATTTTGTAGTGAAAGTAAGAAATGGTTACTGTTAGAAATTCAAGGTAGAAGTTGAAAATGTTCCATTTATTTGCTTAAATCTATTGGAAAATTCTTATAGAGTAGGCAAAAGCTACTACTCTCAAGTTCATCATTCCTTGAAGGCGTCTTCTACAGCTGAGAATAATTTGGTCCACTCTAAAGAATCAGAAACCATGTTGAGCAATAGGGGATTGTAGTTAAGCCACGCCCACATTCACGAGAAACATCCATATTCCTGTAGATTCACGACGAGGAGCTCACTAAGAGGAGCTTCCTCATAGAGGACACCCTTTTTATTCGTTTTTCCTCAATTTCCTTAATTCCTTAATTTTACCTTCCATGCGTGTGTTTAGCTAATAAATGATTGCGTGACTCTTCCACACGTGCAAGTGAGCATTTATTTCTGTGCCGATTTTGGCAGCAAATTTCCTTTGACTGCAGGGAAATTTCGTCCGTTTCCCTGGCAACAATTGTCATAAAAACGGAACTGGAGGTTCATGTTCCTTGCATATGCTCCACCTATGGCTTGAATTTGCTAGGTACATTGCTGGCAACCAATGGTAGTAGACGGGAAGAGGCGAGGGGAGGAAAAGCTGGAAGAAATATTGATGTTCCTGAAAAAAAGCGATCCCACTTACCAGTTGATGAGAAAAAGATCTCATCTTTCATTCACCTATTCACCATTTATCCTAAGTAGCTGGAATTTGAAAAGATGTCCTTTTGAACCAGTTATGTGGATAAATTGGTCCAAAAGTAGGTTGACACAAAAACTCTTCTTTTATTCATAAAATAGTGCTGTAAAAATTACACCCGTTCTCGGGGGATTGAGAAGGCCACCTTAGGTATTAAATTCTTGTTGTGCCTTTCTTTTCTCTCAGTTATTTGATGCTGTTCATAATTACTACAATTGCATTGAATTATTTATTTACCTTCACTGCTTGTTTATTTGTTGTTTATTTGTTTAACTATTGGCCCCATTATATGTGTTTGACTAAAAATTTCTTGGCCGGTGCTTTGTGCTCCGCGTAGCCGTGGCACTCAGATGACCAACAGCAGTCCTAGCGCTGGAAATTTTGGCCATCTCAAGTTACAGCGAATTAAACTGGGGCGAAGCCTTGCGAAGGGTTCACATGCGAAACTATGGGTACGACTTTTTTTCTTAAAGGCAGCAGGAGCTGAAATCCTCGACTCTGAGCTGAGCTGTGCGTGGTGAAGTACAGACTCGGCACATCATAAATGTGAAACGAACACAGAGAATGATGGCTTACCTGCAGAGAAAATGGAACATTCGTCGCGAACACGCCTGGCCGTGTTCGTGCGCGGACGAGTTTTCCCCGGCGCAAAAGCCATTGCGGTGCGTGGTTTGCCGCAAAGGGAAAACGGAATGCGTTCAATTCACAGGGTTTCATGGCGGGACTCGGCCAAAACCACGCGCCTCAATGGCTTTCGCGCCGGGGAAAACTCGTCCGCGCGCGAACACGGCCAGGCGTGTTCGCGACGAATGTTCCATTTTCTCTGCAGGTAAGCCATAATAGTCTGTGTTCGTTTCACATTTATGATGTGCCGAGTCTGTACTTCACCACCCGCAGCTAAGCTCAGAGTCGAGAATTTCAGCTCCTGCTGCCTTTAAGGGAAGGAGTGTACAGTTTGTAGTTGAGTAACATGTGATTTCATCTACTTACAGTGATCCGCAAAAGAGTTGTAACCTTAGTCAAGTAATCTGTGGTGTTTATTATAAATTCACAAGCAAACAAAGTTTTCTGTAATGTGGGCTTTGATGAAGATTCTAGACTGGCTCAACTATAGGGTTATTGTTTGTCAGTTGAGTATGAGTTACCATACTTGTATGGAAAACGGCAGGTAGAAGCAGTGCATGTTTGAGCAGAATTAGCATGTGTTTGTACGATGGTTTTCCGGAAACCGATGAAGAATAAGAGAACTCTACCAGAAAAATGCCAGTGCTTCGCTTGAAGAGTGGACAACTGAACAGAGAATTGTACCATTGCCACGTCTCTAGCCGATTCTGGTCGAATTTGCGAGACTTGGGCAAAGTCGAGCGGAATTCGGGTGACATCTCTCCGTGATCTGAGTAAATTTCCACGAGGTATGTCTCGTTGGACCATCTCCAGTTCGATCAGTGTCATGTCCAACATGGAATTGGAGGCCCGAACTAGGTCTCTGTTGTTTTCTTTGAATTCATGGTTGAATTATTAGGTCGTCAAGTAAAAAGGTCCGATTTTATGAGCGGTCACTTTGACAGTCTCTATCTTTGAAGATTATATATATATATATACATATATATATACATATATATATATATATATATATATATATAGATTAATATATCATATTTGGTAGTACACAGCTTATTTGGTTTCTATTGTATCTATTTCGCTTGTCTTCATTTTCCTTCTTGCCTAGCTGTGGCAGGCTTGAATAAATAAATAAATAAATAAACTTCCCAGGAATTTAAGCAACTATAATCAAATTCTGCTTGACTGGTCTGGGGGAACGCGTGGACAATTTTCCATGTACTTTTTATTATGCCTTGTACAACTTTCATCCATCGGTGCAGATTTCTTACTCATCTCACTTGTCAGAGTAGAAGAATGCCCTTTCCTACTTTTCGTATCAGTAGCAGCTCCTGTGACCTCTCATCCTCCAGTGCTACCTCGTTCTCACCCTCGAAACATCCTCAGCGAGTTTTGCAGTGTACGAATGTACAATTCGGGAGCGTTTGTGCTGTGTGTGTTCGCCGGACGGCCAACGATGGTCGTAGACGGACGCTTCGAGCGGTTCCGCCCGTCGAGCGCTGCAAACGCCTGCAACGATCGGGGCGGCGCCCCCGCCGCCGGCGCCCGTCACAGGCGACCAGCAGCTGTCGTCGGCCTCGTCGCGTTCCCGACGCGCTGCCCCCGTGTGCGCTCGGTTGGCTGCCGGCTGCTGCTGCTGTGCTGCCGAAATTGGCATTTCGTAATGGAGTGCTTTTCCGATTTCGTGGAGCGTAAAGGGCCAGCGATTTGCTGCAGAGCTTTGGTTGATTGTGCAGAGGTGTAGGTCTGTTGTGGTGCTTCCTGTAGTTGCGGACTTCTTCTCGTTTTCCTGCCTGAGTTCCTAAATAGGTATGGGATCTTCATATTTTTTGCTCTTCCTAAATCCTTTTTCGAAAAGTATTCACCCTGTTTTTCTCAACAGCAAACGAGGAAGTGGGCAATGGTCACTGCATTGTCTATCATTAGTTTTAGGAGGATTACTTGTAGGGTCAATAGGTGTTAGAGTTTTGGAGAGATGTGAGAGCAAATATAGGAAAATCCGAGGAAATTCCTGGATTTCTTTGTCGAACTGTTTCTGCATGTCAACAGTGATATTCAGGATTTCTGTCCCGATTTCTTTTTCTCCCGCTATGGAATTTGCTAAATAGCTTTGCTGGCTTAGTTCCTATTATTTTTCCCGTGGGTCTTACATTGAGGACCTTATTTTTTCGTAACTACAGAACAAATTCTAACGAGCAGCGTGGAATCCATAGTGTTTTTCCCATAAGTATTATCTTTTTTCCTCATTATGTCACTCCCTCTAATTTTTCGTGAATAATGGTCTAATAAAGTAGACGGGTTCCCAATGGTCATCTTCTTTTCTTCTTTTTTGCAACCTATCGTTTTCTGAGAGCTCTCCTCATTTCGTTTGTTCCACATGTTATTCTCGATGTTCTTTTTCCGTATACTGAATTTCGTTCCCTAATAGAATGCCCTAGGATGCACTTACCAACAAAGTGCGGGGGACTCCCGAGGGTGTCTGTTCCTACCATCGTGTCTGGCGTTGTTCCTCCATCGAGAGAAGGAAAATGTGTCCCGTAAAACTTTTTTTATAGTGTTGGACCTTTATGTATGCACTCTAATTTCTCGACTAACAGTTTCCATCATCTCTGAGGATCCTGGATGTAAATAATACATCGCGGTCTGGGCGCTCTGTTGCATGAATTCTTTATTTGTCTGTGTTTATCCCGTAACGTTTTTGGCTATTTTGTGCAGAGTGCGTGCGTGCGTGCGTCTGGAATTGAGCAAAGGTTATGCGAGAAGAATCAATCGCATATAATGATTTCTTTACTGTATTTTGCGATTTTCTATGAAAATTCTGGAGGAGTGCGACCACTGCGCGGCCTGAGGCTATCCCATGCTTTCGGGTTCAGTCTCTACGATGGTTGCGATCGCTACAATGGAATCCCAATGATGCAACATATGTAGCAATCGATACGCATGTTTTCCACTGTAGTTATTGCTTCTTTCGCTGGTTGATTCATCTTTATTCATTTGCGAATAATAAAGTCTAGGGACACCCTTAGATGGACGGACGGAGGACACTACAAGGCTGTCATCACAAACACACCTATTTTCCATTCGCCAACATTTTATTTGTTTATTTGTTCACTTATTTATCTATTTTTTATATATTGCGCTCGAAGGCGAGAGAAGCGCTGCTAAAATTTGATTTTCGCACATTATCCGTGAGTCACTCCTTCTGTGCAGGGTATTGAGAATGCACTAGTATCCGGAAAAGTGCTATGGGAAATCTTAGATGACAGGTGTCCGCATACGGTATGGTGACGATGACGCATAGCCTGATTAAGGGAAAGTTCTTTGTTGCCTATGAAATATTGGAGATAACTAATTTCATGTTCCTGCTGGAAATGTCGAGCTCTTTGCTCAGTGCAAAGCGAGTGCAAGCACACGGAATAATGCTACCACATTTCAGGACTTTTCTAGAATTCTAGAAACTCTTTCTAGCAACTACATCTAGTCACTAATTATCTTGGTCTGCACATGAGTGTCAAAAGCACACTCTTTACATCCTATTGTTTGCGTCTTCCTCTTTTTTCCAGGAGTTCCCTCCGAAATTATCACGAACTTGCAGAGCAGAATTTCTTAGAATTGCGCGTTTTTAGTGGCTGCTAGCAAAGGGTTGCACTAGCGTGGTTGGATGCTCCTGCACTGAGAAAGTATCGCTTAATAAGGTGTTTCTGCTGTGTTTCTGAGGAATGGGAAGTCTAATTAATGCTGAAAGGAATGCCTTGCTTTTCTAGGATCTCTTCAGAGTTCATTATGTTTGGCGCATAGCCATTTGAAATGTATTCCTTATGGAGCGAAGACTAAAAGGGTTCGTGAGCAGCAGCTCTTTGGCCAAGCTCTGTCGAAATGTCCATATTGTCGGTCATATTTAGTCAAAGGTAAATAAATTGCGCCCTGTTCATCCACTTCCCTTTACATTTGAATACAATCCGATCGCATCTCCTCCCCTCGTAGTATTTCTGACATCCCCTAGTCAGGACAGGAAATTTCCGTGCCATTTACTAGTAGTGGTCCACACTACTCCTGAAAAATAATCTGGAGATGAGTTCTGCCCGATCCCGAATGAACGGACAGACGGCGCTCGTATGATTTGGCCCAAAACCAACACTGGCCCATTGAGCAGCCGTCTGTTCTTCGTGGGCGTTGTGATATGTTGCGATTATTCACCATTGCTTAGCGGTCATGTTCAGAGCGACGCGTCTCGCTCTCTCTCGTGACGACCTGCTAACGAAGCCACCTCCTGGCGCCAGAGATCCGCGGCCAAGTTTATTTTTCCCGGCCGCTGATCACATGCTCGTCTGCCACCCCCCCCCCCCCCCTCCCGCCTCTTCCTCCCCTTTTATCATACTCCTGTCGCTTGGGCAATCGCTAAGTTCAAGCTGAGTTTTCTGTTTGTTTGCTGCGCATTCATGTGTTGGGTCGTGCCTTCCGGCGTTTCCATCGCCGTTGCCTGGACTTATGCACCTTGGTGTTTCCGGCATTTTCATGCTGAAAAGCTTGAAGAATTCCTTGGAACGGAGAACGAGAGGAATATTACCAAGTTAGAAAGGTTGGTACTTGCACGAGATGCGAGACTTTGGCACAGAGATGAAGGGAATTCGAGTCTAGGAAGTCCGGAAATTTGTGGATTCTGGCACTATGCGAGTTTCCAACTTCTAGATTTGTAAAGGATAAGCAGTAACTGCGTTGCTTCAAGTCATACAATGCTTACAATGCTGTTATTATCCCCCAAATTCTCTGGATTTCTGACTTAACCCGACTTCCGGACTTCCTGTCCTACGAACTTCCTGTCCCTGTCCATGCTTCCGCTCATCACCTGTTTTGGTGCTAATTTCTGTGACCTATAGGGATAAACCTACTCATTAGCTCGTCAGCCCACGTTTTACTACCCTCAGGGAGTAATCTAGAGCTGTTATGGAGTAAAAGTGCGAGAAGAAGCTTTAATATCTTGCACTATCCAAGATGGCAGATGTACTTATGTTTAAATATACTTTTGAGTTTTTCATCTGAGTGAATTCGATGAGCTGAAAATTTGAAGTGAATGAATGAAATTGGGATCCTCATGTCATCCTTGACCTCAGGTATTCATTACTTCCTTTTTAATTTCAATTTTCTGTTACCTTTGTAGTTAGTTGCATTTTTTTTCCGGTGTACTGTTGAGGAAATTCACTTTGATGATCACAAGATTAATTTCCTGGGATTCACCGTGGTGAAGAACATTGAAGAGCTGCGAGTTAAAGGGTCAAATTTCCAATTTTTTAACTGCTTCTAGGTATATTTCCTACTTCCGGTTACTTTCAATCCTGGGACTGTATTTATTTATTGGGTTAAAGCATATTTATTACATCCCGCTGCTCTAAGCATTGTTTTCGGTTGATGATCATGCCAAACCCATTCCTACATTTGCTACCGCATGGCGCTTTTAAAGGACTCGAGGGAGTCCACTAATTGGTGGGTCCATAGATCGAAGCTGTCCTCAAGAAATTAGCGTCACGTCCGACGTGGGATCTCTGTGCTGATGTTGATCTATTTGTCTGAACAGCTCGCGCAGACGATGTCTTGCTAGCGTAAACAAGGAATATTTATCGCGTAACACTACTGTACTAACTGGTTGTTCATGATGTTTTCACTAATTTCTGCTTACTAATGATTTGCGAGAAAGTTCGTGGACTTCTTGGTAAAGTTTTTAGTGGGTTTTATACATATTTTCTTTTAACTGTTTCCATGGTGTATAAGGGCCATTGGTGTCCGGTCCGCCGTGAAGCGGTTTCAGATGGAACTGCAGCTGGGATTGGTGACCTTTGAAGCACTAAAAGATATGAAAGCAAGGATTTGCATTGAAATTTGCTTGGATGTGCCTCTACTGCCTATTAACATCACTTCTACGCGGCAATTTTCTTCTCAAACAACATCCATTCCTGCCTTTTAGTTGTGGCTTGGTAAGCCATTTTTGGTTTACTTGGTCCCATCATTGCACTGACATTACCCATGATGAACATGTCAACCTACCCAAGTTTGCCCGATACCTGCCATCTACCAACATGTTTACCCATCCGTGACAATGTCTACACCCCAGCTGTTACCCCTGAGTGATCAAATTCGTGGATGTGAGATTACATATCTTTCAAATGATCTATTCGGTACTTGGGTTGGTAGGGATTTTAGCTTTTTTGGGGGTCTCTCAAGCTGTTAAACAAATTAAATGCTTTTATTTCGATTTTTTAGAATATTTTCGTCAAATCCCTTCATCTATGGATATTTCTCATCCTAATCCTGGGTATTGCCTATATGTGCTTTCCTTTTAACGTTTTTTTTTTGAGGAATTTGCGATGTCTCCTGACTTTTGTAACAAATGTCTTGGTCAGTGATTTACGGCGCTTTGGTCGCTTGAAATAAAACCTAGCTTGAAACGTGTGGTGCATTCCGATTATGTAGTTTGGTACAGTTTACATCAGTGCTACTTATTTTTGCTAAATACTGCTAAATACCTCCTTTTGAGCGCTCAAAGCTGTTAATTCATCACACACGCACATATTTATATTTTTAGCAGGCTACTTTATTGTCAAACTTTCATTTCTTGTGCATATAGCGGAACTGGAAATATGATGCTGTCCCGTGGATCTGGAACTCATTGTATTATTTGGTTTAAACTTCACTTGTTTTGTTTTTTGAGGAAATTCAGGCACTTTAGTTAGATTATCATATGTCCGTTAGTATTTTCTGGTGCCAACTTCCTCAGTTCAATCCTCTCGTTTGTCAAAAAAATTATCGTTTCTCAAAAAGAGAGAAATCAACTTCCCCATAATTTCGGCTACACGGTGAACAGCACATTCGGCTACCTTAGAATATCTAGCATTCATTTAATTGCTATTTTTAAGCTCCAAACAAAAGTATAGTTCAAGTTAAGTAGAGTCAAGTTAAAGTAAAGGACTAAGTTAAAGTTAAAGTAGGATTATCTGCATTTTCCTTCTTCATCTCTCTTCTATCCTGTGACGTATAACTAATTGAACAAGAAAATAATTGATGAGAACCTCATTCTACTAATAGGGTTGTATTGATTCTGCTACGTACCACTCAATTATGCACATTTCTCTCCTCCTCGATCATGAATTATTCATTACTGTCAGGAATCCTCTGCTTTTGTGTTGGGTGTCGATCGCATGTGGGTGGTGTACTAGTTTCCCAGCTCCCCGCCCTCTTTTTTTCCTCTTTTCACCTTTGAAGAACATGTGGTGGATTTCTCCACAATGTGAATAGCCATGATGTGAACAATTATCCTTTCTTAGTGGAGGGGTGAATAGGAAAGCGGTGTTAAGCGTTCCTTACTTGGAGATGATGACTGGTGAAATTGTTAGGTTGAATGTGGGATCCATATCCAAGGGGATGTTTTTCTGGATATATGGAGCAGATCCCAAAAAGGACCGGACTGCTTGTGCATCATAACCTTGGTTAGACACCCAAACCTTGCTCTTACTCATACCTCGCTCTTAATTCTCATTAATACTTCATAAAGACATTTGCACGATTACTGTTGGTTTATCTACTGGCACTTTCCCCGCCTCTCTTCTGCCCTTTACTGCCCTTGCTTCATGTGTGCGTTTGAATATTCGTGTTGTATATCCTAATTTATGCTGGGAGTAGCTAATTCGCGATGGGAGTGAGGCTTTTGAAAGAAGCAGAAGACCTTTCTAGTAGTTTCCATTTTTCTCATTATTCTCCTTTCTGTAGAGCTATCACTGTAGTTGAGGTGGAGAACTTTAAATTTTGTTTTTTTTTTTCGTAAGATTTTCGTTCGAAAAACCAAATGAAAATTGAGATACACCTTATTCCTCTAGTTTCTGCTTAATCGTGACAGAATCAACCACATATCTCGTGATTAATGCCTTAATAATCTCCATTACATCACTGTTTCTTGAAATTTTTGTTATTCCAGATGTGGCAGAGACCTATGCAAAGATCGGCGACTGTCTGGAACGCATGGCACGCGTCGAGCCGGACAAGGTGCTGGCAAGAACCGAAGTGCGAGCCTCGGATGGAATGCACAAGCTTAAGAAGGTGGGCGTGGTTTCTGGTAGTTTTCGGTAGCCAATCCTTACCTACTGAGTTTTTTTTCTTTCTTTTTTCTCTTTCAAGTTTCACCTGTACCTTTTCTTCCTTCAATCTCTCTGATAACTGTGCACTGCGAAAGCAGCTCGAACGTTCGAGTAGAAATCCTAGCAGGAACGGTTCTCAGTTGCTTCCATCATCCCCTCGATTGCTGCCCTCCCTCAGCAGTTGCTGTTAAAGGGCCGAAAGCTTGAGAAGCAATGGAGAGGAGGATGGCGGCAACTGAGAACCGATACTGCTAGGGTTTCTACTCGAACAGTTACCCCGTTCGGGCTGCGCTCCTGCTGCACTATTAGCAGAGTTTGAATCCATTTCTCCATTTCTTCATTGGTCATGATCTGATCATGTCAAGAGCTTTGTATTTTTCTAGAAAACAATTGTTCCGTGTCGCATAGGTATGGTATGGTGTGTTCTATTCTTCACCCCAGTTCTTTCATGTATAATGTCATTTTCATTAATATAGAAAAGCTTTATTTTCTTCTGAAATTCGTGGGTTACAAGCATTTTACATTCGTGGAAACAGGACGACCACTATTCATTTGCTAGGACATCCCACAGCGTCAACGGGTTGTGAGAGAAATTGTCTGAGCAGACGTTGCTCCTTCATTATGTTACGCATTTCTTGGTATTTAGCTTAGCACTGTGTGTGTGTGTGGTTAAGGGCAAATCCAAAGTGCATTCAGTCTAGTCATTGCTTTCTCACAGAATGTCACTACTTTGAAGTGTCTCTAGTGATGCTTGGCTTTAGTGAAGCTTTTTTAAAAAACTTTATGTAATTTTGTCGTTCTAGAAGATTCTTAGGTTGATATATAGTAGGGTATATAGTGGATTACTACTGGAGGAGGGAGCATGAGATTTCTCTCTGCGTCTGTATTCTCTTCGATGCTAGGAACATCTGTTATTGCTCGTGCCGGAGAAACTTTAGGGTTGGATAGAGTACACAGCCAGTATCCATGAAATTTCCTGGGAATTTCCGTGACTTACCTGCTCATTGAAGGTGGGGAAATTGTCCAGGTGAGGAAGAGTACACTCCCTTTAAGCAACTCGTCCCAATCACTGGCGATAATCAAAATATACCACATTTTGCTTGAGAATATATGTGGTTTGGGTGAACAGCAAGCTTATAACCTTCTCAGAAATATTCATAAATAGGGACATAGACGAGCTTGCTGTAAATTCTACGCCTAGCCTACCTTCTGCTGCTTACGAGATCGCTTGCATCAACGTTTCTGCTGATAAATTTCCGGCATGTTTTTAATATGAAATGTGACGTTAATCTCCAGAAGTAGTGCGTATGGACGTCACCCAGCCCGTGGGCGTGAGACCAGTTGAATTAATGGCTTTTACCAGTTTTTCGCCTGACATGACAGATGAGCGAAATTTTTTGAAGTTTCTTGAAGAATAACTGTACTCCAGGAAGTGTGGGGGGTGTACGACTAGGTAAAGTTCTCATAGCGAAGGAATTTTCCCGGCTCTGTTCCCTAAGACAATATAGGAAACAGATGATATCTGAGCAAATCTGCTCATTAGTTTACTATCCAACTGGTATGTCAGCATTCCTGATGACATGCTTGTCCATGGGAGTTGTCCGCATTTCATTTTTATCGGATGAGAATTGATTATGAGGTTTTTTTTTAAATTAAACAACATGGTAGTCGTTCAGCAAGTAACAGATTGCCCTTCACCTCCATTTGAGTGGCTATAATAAGGGGCTATTATCTGACGCTGAATTACTCTTATTTTGTATTACTATTCCAAACAATTACTGGTTCTCATTGTTGCGACGTTCATAGTACCATGCTCGTTTTCCTGAAATTCTTCAACTGGCATGCCCACCTACACGTAAACAAATAACGAGATAAATGTGGTTAAATCGCATTCGTACTATCGCAGAGCAGCACTATGCAATTGTAAACATCTGCCAATAACCGATATTTTCATTGTTTCCAGGTGGAAGCTCGTTCGGCCAACGACGAAGAGCTGAAGCTGACCGACACGCTCACGTACTTCACAAGAGATACACAGGCAGCGAAGGTGAGTCGTTGTAGAACTGTCTTTTCTGTTGTGGGTATTTCCATACGTCTTTTATCTTTGATTTTTTGATCTTTGCTTCCATCTTCGTTGACTCTGTGTCTTGTCAGACTAACATCTTCGTTCATGCCTCAGCTTAGCGTAATCTTTAAATTGCTCTAGTAGCAGATTTCGACATTGTTTACGAGCTGAAAACGAGTATATTGATTCGAGTTACGTATGTACCTCGGAGCTGTGTGTGAGTGAGGTTGTAGCGAACCTCATCTCATGTGGCATTTTCTCTTCAAACTATTTTTTTTTCTTTGAGAACATGATTTTTGCTTGATTTCTTAGTTCTACCTCAGTTTTAAGGCTGCTCTTTATTGATCTTGCCTTTTCTACTCAGAAGCCTTCATACCTCTCACGCACGTTGTTTGATGTCGTATTTGACGTGTTAATTAAAAGTGACGCCAGTAATGACGCTGGCTGAAAGCTGGTGACATGTACTTTAGGTGATATCACGTTGCTGGAACTCCACCATCCCTTTTTCACCAAGTTCCTCATATTCCACAGGCATCACCTCTTTGGAGAAAAAATTTCGTTGTCATAGTGCGAGAACTGGTCCCCTGGATGACTTGTTTTCTTTATGTATCTACGTGCCTCCTTATTTTTTGTCGTAGAGTTTAATTTGAAGAATAATTTGTCTATTTTTTCATTTGCTTATCAATTTGAATAAATTCAAGGGTGTCTCAAGAAAGGAAGAAGGCTGCAGCAGAAACAAAAAAAAGAATGAAAACCGAAGTCATACCCCCCCTCCCCTTTCCGATTAAATAGTCATCTTCATTGTAACAGTCCTGAAATACAGTGCAAAAGTAACGAAAATACAATAAAGAATTAAAGAATTAAGAATTAGAATAAAGAACTAAGCACTTCATGTATCTAACAACTATGCTCCTGATGAGCGACTGCTACGGGGACCAGTTCTCGCGTATTCAATTTTGACTAGAAAATAGCACAGAATTCATGTTACAGGACTTTCTAGCTTTGTTTAACATGTGCCAGCTTCCTTTGCGTGTTTTGCTTATGAGAGTAAAAGATGTGGAACCAGGGATTTTAGTGAATTTCATGTGCTGGCGTCTCCAGAATTATTTTTTAAATTGTGAAAAGCTGAGCAAATATAAATATTTTTCTCAAACTACAGCTCTAATAGTGCTTTTTCTGCGAGATTAGTTCGAGATGTTTTTTGGGCAATTATCTAAGCTGTTTGTCCTGAAGACAATCTGACTATTTTGTCCGGCTTTTATAATCATTCGAGTGATTTTCTTTCGATGCAGAATTCTAGGAGTTATTTCTGTCCTTATTCAGTTCTTGATTTTGATGCAAATAATAGAAAGAATGGTCTCACCACTCTTCACTCCCCCCCCCCCACCCTCCCCCCACCTTTTTTTGTCGCGCATCCACTGAAGTAAGGGAATTCCCAGTCCAAGATCGATTCTAGCTGTCCATACAGCCACGAATTCATCGGCGCTTGCATCCTGTTTACGTTTCTCTTTACGTGACATCGCTACACGAATAGGTAATCCAATATTTATGCTTGGCTACATTCGTTGTGCTGCATCTTACGATACTACCTAGGGTGACCCATCTCGAGAAGATACGCATCCCGCAGAGTTCGCAACTGCCATCCGGCCCTCTCCGCTTAACCTAATTTGCTTGAGAGTTTTAGTGAAACCCTATCGAAATCCGCTCCCAGCAGCGCTGATGGATTTCCGGCTTTAGCAAGTGCTGTACCAATGAAAATTGAGTGCTAATAAGTTAGAGCATGTTTGTGAGGAAGTGGCGAAGACCAACTAAGCGACGGCTGCCTCTTGGCCGCTTTATCGTTCTGCAGACGTATTCAGAAGTGCAGAGCTGTGTTTGCATTCCCGCGAGAGATCTGGCTGCAAATGCTGCGCGGTTTTTCGTCTCGCGCTGCGAAAAAGAACCGCGTCAGCAGCGCCTCGTCTATCCGGCGAACTCGCCGTGTGTTTGTGGACGCGGTCGGGAGGTCAGGGAAAAATGAGCTCTGCAAACAGAATTGTTGCAAAATGGGTCAGATCTGCGTTTAAGTGGACTTGCTACAGCGGCGTTCCTAGTCGGCGCTGTGCATGCATTTGCTATACTTAGGATAGAATAACAATAGAATAACTCTATTCAATTATTTGCTCAGGACTAGATCCGATGAATTTAAATGTTCAAAGAAGAGATCGACCTAGATGACTCTTCATCATTCCTGAGAGATTGTGTTGCTCCCTTTTCCCAAACATCCAAACAATAGATTTATTCGAAATCAAATTTTGGATTTTTAAACAGATCGATAGATATCTAATGCATTATTCGCCTCTAACTATGGCATTTACGTTTATGTGAGAGCTTAGGGTAGAGGAATTTGAATTACTGTTGGAAAAAAGTAAGGCGATGCGATATTGTCGGTGAAACCAAGGAGAAGCTCCTGATCGAATGGAAACACAGGGTATGATTTCCTCAGTTTTTAATGGGGTTTTACGAAAAAAAAATGACGGAAATCCAGTGATTGCGTCTCTCGAAGATTTCTTCCTTCTTTCCAGCTCCAAATCAATGAACAGGGATTGAGAACTTCCAGAGTAATATCCCAGTAAAATTTCCCTCCTTCCTGGTAAAAAGAATAACGCAGCAGGGAGATGTAAGGGTGGAATTTGATGTTAATGAAAAAAATTGCGCATATTTCATTCAAAAAAAGCGCATATTTCATTCTTTTCCGAAATTCTATAAATTCTAGGGACAGCTCAATCGAGCAGTTTTGTCCGTCTTCAAGGCGAAATTCCAGGTTTTTTGAGAAAAAGGCTTGTAGCGAATTATTGTGGAGATATGTACAGGGTCAGGTTCCGTGAACGCACAACTGGGCTCGGATACACAATTGAGATTACCCGTAGTGAACGTGTTAACGTACCCAAATTCGCCCATTACCTATCAACCATCAATATTTTCACCTATACGTGACGCCTATATACTCAACTATTTCCCATGGGTAATCATACCCACGAGTTTGAAATTACCCAACCTTCCAGTGAAGCATTCGCCTTGGGTAAAACCAGGTTAGCAAACGTGACTTGGAGTTGTGCAATTTGGAGTAGGCTGCCCGAATAATAGTAGCTCCTTACACTGGAGGGAACATTTTTATGTAGACTCGCTCCTTCTGTAGCTTTGACTGTTCTGGAATTTACCTCATTTCTGGCAACAAATATTAATTTTTCCGTGAGTTTATGGAATCTTCGAATTTTTTTTGCAAAATCCTCGCCACTAGGCTAGAACGAACGAAAATTCAATAAGCTTATTTTCATTTGCACAGATTTTATACATGAAAACTCTTTCGACGCACCATTCTTCTATCATTTCGGCGTCTTTCGCAATCCCCTCTTATCGAGTGTTTAGTTTTTAGCTTTCTATGTTTTTCGATGGAACAGCTGTCATAACATTGGTAAATATTCTCTGGGAAAACTCCGGGAACATATTTACCAAGGGGGCAAATGTTTTGCGATTATGATGCTTATAGGTTGTCTTTGACGTCTTTGCTACTTCCTTGTTTTTTTTTTCTTTTTTGTTTTATAGCACTGGCAATTGCTGACAGCAGTGTTTGCTACGGGAAGAAGAACAGATTTTTACAAGAATTAATTTTTCCTTGTTTCTATCTTCGACCATAGAGGAGAAGAAGCATCATTTCATTTATCAATCTTCTCCTTGGCCCATCCTGGAACATTTGGAAGATTTCATTTATCCTTCTACATATTTATTCTTTCTCACGTGTTGCAGGACGGGTCATGGAGTAGGAAAATAAGTGAAATCGTGGCTTCAAAGGTTGCACAAAAGTTATTCTTCTTGAGTTTTTCTTTTCTCCGTGGTAAATCCTGCAATATGTGGGACTAATTAGTTCTTTTGTGAGGAGTTCATTTGGAAAACGAACAATTTCATAACGAGTGGAGTTACTCGTTATTGAACCATGAGTATGTAATCGTTGATCTTTCATCCCCATCCTTTTGTTTTTATTTTTGAATTCTTCGTTTTTCCCTATTGAAAATTTGCATGCTTGGTTGGTAATGAGATAGGGTTGGTAATATCATTACCTGGCTGGAATTAAATTGCTGGGCCGGAGCATGCACCATTTTTTTTTATTTCTGTGAGTGATTCCGTTTCATTATTTTGAGGAGGCAAAAAATGGAGAACAATGATGCTTTTCAATACAAAAAAAAGGAGTACTTCCTTTTCTAAATGAGTGATCCAAAGATTCAAGAGAAGCATGGCTTTGCCGCGGTTCTGGCCAGAATGTCGGGCTTCCCATTTTAAAGGCCGCTGAGCACCAAAGTTTGGTGTTTTCGAGGAAACAAGCGCCTGGAATGGCAATCCTCTATTCCCTCGTTAAGCTGAGGAAATACAGCAACAACTCAATGCTCTTCTGCTTGGCTGTGTCTCCGCATCTCTCCGCCTGAGCTCTCCTAGACTGATGCATTGAGAAGAAAAGCAGCAAGCAAAGAAGCTTTGCAGTTAAGCTTTCTGTGAAAAATGTTGAAACATTGGATGTGATTAAAGAAATGGACGAGTTGTCTGGTGAGCTTGAGCGCGGTCCAAAGGCAATACAAGCCTGGTTGGCTGGTGTTATTGTGAAATCAACTGGCCGACATCGCTTTTTGGTCCGCGCCGTGCGCGTCCGCGTTTTTCTCATTTCGAAGGTCCGGAAATTGGGGCGGCGAGAGCGATTCGTTTACGGCGTTCCCCGGGCGGCCCGCCCATCACCGTCGCTCAAGCCCTCCAACCCCTAGGGGCATCGTCGCTTCGTGTCGCGTTCCGCATTGTTTTCGTTTGCGGCATGGTGATGGAGAGCATATTTTCTGGTACTTTTCGTCAACTTTGATGTCGGCCGGGCGGTCTGCTGATTGCTGCCTGCCTGCTTTGATCACGATTGTTGTGCTTCAGCCGAATTTCTTGGTTTTTTGGGTAAAATCTGTGATTTGGGTGCGATTTTTTAAATGCGTGAGAGGAGGGTTTATACTTGGTTCCGGAACTCCAGGAATTTATCATATGGACGGCAGCTTGTGGAATTTCAAGAGCAGATGTGCTCGTAGATGCATGGTTGGTTTTGTTTTCGAGCCATGCCTATTACATGCACATCTAGAGCATATCCAACTAATAAATAAATGATTATTTTGGGTGCTTAAGGTGAAGCGCGTTTGAATATATTGTTTGATGTTCTTGATAGCCCTCCACCGCAACTGGATTACATTATGTAATTGATACGTATCGATTGTTGTCACTGGGAGCTTCCTCATTTTTTCTTGGCGATAGCTGTTGAGTATGAACGACGGAATTAAGGTCTGCAGGGGATAGAATGGAGTTCCAACCAAATTTATTCATATCCAACCTGTCTAGTTCGTTGTGAATTGCTGCCCTTAGGAGCGAATTTTTCGGCAGTGTTCTGTGTCTACTCCTTTAGGATTTAGACATTGTAACAAAATGAAATTCCACGATTCTTTTGCTCTTTTTTAACATTTTTCCAACTTTATCAATGATCCATTATTCGATCGAACGAAGCTAACGAGTTAAGAATGCTTTTGTTGTTAGTTGACACCTGGAAGTGATCTTCTGGATAATTAAGTTCTCTAGTTTGTTCTTTGCCCCATAGGGCGCCGGCTTGGTTTATATCATAGTAGCCAGGTCCTGTAGATAAGGATTTATGAGAGTGATAAAAGGGTGTGCTGTTCAACTCGGGTCCAGACTCTGAGCCTTTGGTGGAATTCAAGTCAGCTGACCGTGCAGATTCTCTTGAAAATTGAGAAAACGCCCAGAAGTTCTGCTCTAATAGGGTAATACCATGCGAATAGTAGAGTTGAGCCATTGTCTGGGTTCAAATTTAGAATATGCGCATTCACGACCTCAACATGTGGAAATTGTATTGTTCATAATCCCCATCCTACCCTGCAAGCTCGCAGAATTGCGTTCTTTGAAATTTGCAAAGTTCAAAATGGCACTGAACTCGGCCAAGTGTTCGAAGGGTGAAAAATAACGGGGCGCTAGTTCAAGTACTCGGGAAACTGCTGCTGCTGCGGCTGCAGGGATTTTTGCAAAAAGCCCGCGAGCAGCGTTAAGTCAATAGGGGACCGGTGCGATCAAACGGGGAAAGAGATGAGGGGCGAGGATAACGACGGCAACTAATAGGACCATATATAACAAGAGCGAAGTGACTGGAAATCATTTGGTTTCCATTAGAGGTGGAAAATCTCTTAGCTAAGCGTCCTAGCTCGTGATTGAGCACTCATTCACCTCTGTTTGGGTGCATGAGGGTCTTCAGTGGGCCATTTGGCTACCAAGTTGTCTTTCTGGCTCTAGGAAATGATTGGATGTGTTATTGGCAGGGCTTCGTTGCCAAATAGGTTCTCTGGCATCGCGGCTGCCGCCTTTGCCCCATATTCTTTGGCAGAATTTCAGCACTTTTGAATTTTGTGCTACAAGCGGTGCAGTAGTCGATTTCTAGGGGAATCATCGCGATTTTCAGCGACTTGTTTGCTTCTGACGCCACTTTGCTTCTTTTTGAAGTTTATGGCAGTTACGCTGCTGCTTCTGCATGAAAAGTTTCGTTTCCAACCTTTTTATTTTCTGGAAACCGCAAGAGCCGCCGACTTGTTTTTTTTTCTTATAACATTCTGGCCACTTCCCATCTGCTAATCTTTGGACCAAGTGCTTGAAGATAAGCACTTCGCTTGTTCGCGATATCGAACTGGCACTCGAGCGCTTTTGTCCGGGCGAAGGCACTTGGCTATGTCGTATGCATTGTTTCGTCGAAAATGGCCAACTGAGAACACGAATCCTAACATTTCCTCGGATTCTTTAAGATTTCATCGCCCACTTCATCAAACAGGAGTTGTAGCTCCTTTTTTTCTTGTATTCCGGTTCCTGGTTTTTTTCTTTGTTGCTAGTTTAACACCTGGCTTTGTTCGGTAACTGCTGGTGCACTGAAAAAAGCTCGAAAAGGAAATCCAAAAGGAAATCCAAGCTAGAGATAGAGCTGTAACGAGTATTTTACCGTCCTATTTTGAAACAATATTCCTGATACTCCCATCCTATGTTTTAACTTTTTTTCGTTCCCTTTTCTTCGTAGGATGACGAAAATGTGCTTTTTATCAAGTGGCATTAACTTAATTGTTACTTGATTAACTTAATTGTTACTTGTTACTTGAAGTCCATAACTTTTCTCCTTAATCTTGGGAGACTAGGTCTTCCAGCCTCTTGCTGAATTCTCATCCATCACTGGCTACCTATTACCAAGATATTCCTTTCTCTTTTCCATTCTTTTTATATGGATACTCTGATAACTGTGCAGCAGGAACGGAGCCCAAACGGCGTAATGGTTCGAGTAGAAACCCTAGCAGCAACTATTCCCATTTGCTGCCATTCTCCCCTCGATTGCTGCTCAAGCTTCCGTCCCTTTAGCAACAATTGTTGAGGGGCTGCAGCAATTGAGAGGAGGATAGCAGCAAGTGGGAACCGTTGCTGCTAGGGTTTCTACTCGAACCATTACGGCGATTGGGCTGCGCTCGTGCTGCACAGTTATCAGGGTAACTGCTGAATAAATCAAGACAGCTTCCGCCTTTCCCAATCTTGCTTATTACATTTCTACCCATTTTCTTGCTATTGTTCAGCAGAGTTTGCTCTAGTATATGTATGTGCCTGCAATGAAGATTCGTTATCCAAAAATATTTAGAGTTCTTGAGTCTTTTTTTGTTGGAAAACTATCCTCATCAAAGCGGAGTGAACATGAACAAATCCTAGTAGGTCGTCACAGCCCCCTGTTTCATTTTCGTCATTCTTCGTCATCTATGCGAGGATTTCTGCATTACTGCGTCGCATATAATGTGCATACAGCGCGAATCCGCTTATGATAATGTGGTAAACGTAGTGTGCTTCAATGTCTGTATCAATAGTCTTTTATAGCAATTCTGTCCATACTGGGTATAGCTCTTACCTTACTTGAGAAAGTCGTGATCTCTTTTATATTCTACACTGGTAGCTACGTGGAAAACATAGGTATTGATTAAAGGTCGCAGTGGTGGCGTGCGAAAATGCAGTATTGGTGTCCTTTCTCTTATCTTCTCACTCGCAACTATCTGCTGACTATCTCCGAAATTTGCACATTTCTGCAGAAATGCCCTTAATCGCATCTAGTGATTACCTGTTATCTTATGCAGCGTGCAAAAAGGACGTTTTGGCCTTCTGGAAGTGTGTCTGCGGTAGTGAACACCCGGCGAGAACTGGTCCCGAACGGATTTCTGCATTCATTTTCTTTCATGTATAGTCTGTTTAAAGTCTGAGTTGCAAGTAAACTAGGGTTTGACCATGAATTTTTCAAAGTTTGCACGAGGGGATTACTTAAGGGGGTTATTTAGTAACGCTGGGGACCAGTTCTCGTGAGCAAGTACACACTCCCAGGTTCATTTTGCCTTTACTTACTCCGCAATGAATAATCTGTTTCGGGGACTGTCAGTTGTTTGAACTCTAAAATTTTAAACTTAGGCTCAGACAGGCTTATTCTAAATACGTAGGTAAGAAGACGAGTTCTTGCCTATTTTTGTCCCTGGACGCAGCGCAATTGATGAGTTCTGATTTTATTTCCCTAGAAGTAACGCTCTATGCAGAGCTGCGCTCAAGGATCCTATGCGAACCAGATCCATTAGGAAGTATTTGAACAACTTTTTTTCGTTATGTAATGTACAGTTCATATCGCAAGAACAGGTCTTTTAATATGCAGACCACGACCCATTCGTTGTCCGTTATTGTCCCGAGAAATTGCCTTGGTTGATTCCAGTTATGCAGTAGCTTGACCTATAGCCGTAGGTAGAAGTATTTTCATGGCCAAGGTAGAGTTACTATTTTGATGCTGTTGTTTTTTTTGGTCTTTTTAAAATTTAAAATGTGTGACTGTGGCTCCTCAAGCAGGTGTGTGGTTTATGAATTTTGAAGGGGGGGGGGGGGGGAGGGAGCTTCATTAATTCGAGAATTTTGAGGGTTTCAAGGGCGCTATTATCTGTTGGCTTAGCGTGATTGCTTCACGAATAGAGGACCACCCAGGTTGTTAACGCCTAGGTTTCCACACTCTTCTGAAATGAACCATTTCAACTCACTTATAAAGAGTTCCCACCTTGGTTTTTTGATTTCCTCTATCAGCTAACTGTTCTACTCTACTATTCCTGCCCACATTATTTCGTTGGGATGCCTGCCAGTAAAAATAGCGCTCAGCAAATAGAAATTCGAAGATCAATTCCAGAGGTCAGCATAATAAAATCGCTGCGATCGCCGCCGCAAAATTTGCAAACCTCCCGAAGTGATATCATTTTCGATTTGCAAGTGATCGGTGCGCTTGGTGGGTGAAAGATTGATCCAGGGAAGTTGTGTTGAGAGGTAGTCTACCCCAGGGCTGGGATTCATGAAACGATAACCAAGCAAACCCAGTCTAACAAACCAACTTTTGCCGTCTGCGTCTCTTAGTACCATGTAGTCAGTACGATAACCAATCACACGAGACATCCGTGGTTTGCTTGGTTATCGTTTCATGAATCCCAGCCCAGGACTAGTGGATTTTGCAGCTGCTGTCGTGCCCCTTTGGTTTCGTGGAAATTGTCTTCTGGATCATTTGGAAAGTGCACGTAATAGTTTCCGGATGCGAGGTGCATAAGCATTTTCCTCGAACAATGCTAGTAATTCCAAGTGAGCACCTGTGAATGGATGGAAGCGAAATATGATGATTTTGTGAGTGGAGACGAAAGTGTTTTGTTATGATTGGGAAAGAAGAAGCATAGGAATCCCAGATCAGTTCCGAAATACGTATCGCTACTTTTTTCCTGTTTTTACCTATACTTTTTTTCTGTTTTTTTTTTCACACATCCTCGAAAGTCGAGCAAAATCGAAATCTTCAGAAAAACCGAAGAAAAAGAACTAAACAAAAGAACCAAGGACTAAACAAGTCACAGTAAAGGAGCCGCAATCAAAATCCGCTGATTTTCTATCGCAAGGCCCTTTTAGGTTTTTTTTTTCTTTTTTATTTCTTTGAAAATGAGAAGCGGATGTATTCTTACTAGATAAGCGAGTTTTCTGTGCAACAGATGCTCAGTTAAATAAGAATGTTTATTTTGAATGTGTTCGAATATTCAAATGTTTGAGAGCTTCAAATAATCTGGACGCGCGGATGTTCCTAGGCGCAAGCTTGTACGAAAATTAGCATCTAAATCTTCTATACACAAAATTAGGAGGTGGTATTACTAGTAAATAACGATTTAAGGACGACAAGAAATACAGGATAATGAGGACCAGTTTCCAGCCCGGTTTTTCATTTAGTCCAAGAAAATGTGCTGTAGCGACTTTTGTTCCAGGGAGTCGTTATAGGAGAGAAAAATGGCTCATCGCGGGGTGCACAAAAGACTTCATGGAAACCAGATGGGTTTCTAATGGGTGGCAGAGCCCGATGACCTTTGATTTCCCTACCGTCTTTTTTTTTCCTGAAGTCATTCACTCCAGCCGAGCGTTAGTGACATTTGCCTGTATTTATCTTCTCATCTATTTATCTCCTTATCTGCTACCGTAGTACTCCTGAGACCTTTTGATTCTCAATGTTTGACATGCAGATTTCCTGGTGACTTCCTGCTGCCAGCGAATTGTAGGAATTGACATTGTTTTCCGTGTGATTTCGATAATATGTTCACTGCTTAAGCTTTTCCAAGTTGGGAGTAAGCGCTACTGCAAAGGGAAGTTGAGTTTTCAAGTATTTACTTTTGGCTATACAACTCTGATTTTTTTCAGGGAATTTCCGGAACATTATCTACTCTTTGACCTGAACCACTTTTTTCAACCTCTCCGGAAGAAAATTTGCCGTTGCAACTATCTAACGACTATCATCTTTAGATGGAAATTGCCCTGAGAACGATTAAAGTCAAGCTTTCAAATTTTTTTCGTGTTTGAGTGACAGTGAGCTACGCATTCCACGAAAATGTGCAGCACTTGAACTTTTGCTCTTTGGTTTGTTGACTTTGGCGTGACATAAGGGCTTTCGTGTGGGCTCCATCCATAAATGGTCCCGTTGTGAGTCACCTTTGCAAACGTTTTTTTTTTCCTCCTGGTAGGCACTGAACGACACTTTTGGGGTTTAGCGTTTAGGGTTTAGAGCAACTTCTGGAAATGTTCTCTGTGGGTTTCTCTGCATTTTTTGTGCGGTGGAAACTTCTGAACTCATGACTTTTGCTGCCAAGGGTGTTACTTTCATTTTTTATCTTCTTTTTCTGCCTCTAATGTCAATCTTTACCCATTTGGCTATTTATCATAGCTGTAAGCTATCCGAACTTGTAAGTGTTTAATTTTTTTCCAGTCATAATTCCACCTGAATGAGTTATGAATTTCTCATTATAACAAACGGTAACACATACGTCTTTTTTTTTTCGCAGTGCGAACAAATTTTACTCGTGTGCCGCTCTACTGTACGCGTGAATAATTTTTTCTTCGTTACAATAATTTACCTTTGCGATTATTTCGAAATAAACGGCAAAATGTGTATTTTAGCTCCATTCATTTTGAAATTTTATGGCGGCCGATGTGGAGTACGTAATTACACAAAACACTGACGCACATGCGTTTTCGTTCGTGTTGTGGCCGGGGAGTGGGACGAGGGGGGGGGGGCGTCATTAATTTTCAATAATGAGGAAACCTCACTCGCCAGAGATCCAGGATCTAATAGATCTGTTTCATTTCCTAGCTCATTGGATGATTTGAAGTTTATATTCCTCTGTACAGTAGGCAGCCCGTCTGTCTACGGATAATTTACCTCTTACGAGCAATCTCAACGAACTTATGCCTTATTCGAGCTATTTCTTAATGGAACTTAAGATCATAGAGCACCACTATACGGTGCCATAAAACCAAATGCTTGTAAAATAGCCATTTATTGGCCAGACGTTGGTATTCTTCGGGATTAATAGCTCTCCTATTTCACCATGGAATTATACGGCATATAATCTTTTTTTATGATGGGTCTATGCATATCCGCGTCCATTTTCAACCAGGAATTATCTCTTGGCTCTTCCATTGTATTCTTCGCGGCCTGAAAACGAATAGACAAACAAATTATTGACCTTAGCTTTTTTTCCCAACGTATTTTCCGAAAAATTCCTCTAAAAACGAAGTTCGCTCAAGGAATTGCTCGTCGGTTACAGAAATTTTGATGAGAAATGCACATTTTGGTCTGATTTTGGGTATATTTGCCCAAGGTTTTTATGTTTCAAACTGTCTTCCTGGATGAACGACCCGACTGATGGGGGAGAGGGGGGAGGGGGGGGGGGGCTAAGGTTGGTTTCGGTCGCTAAGAATCAACCATCGGGACTATCGCCAGGCATCAACCAAACCGTCGATTTAATTGAAATCAGGGTAAATATAGATTCAATGAGTGCCCGTACCCATGAAATAGGTAAGAAAAACAGCTGGTTGGCATATCGGACAGTAGTTGAGACTAGTTCAGTGTATATAGAGGAAAATCGTGTAAGCTATGCCAATTATACAGATGGCTAACAGAGCTGTAATTTGCTGATTTTATGCCAAAGACTCGTGTGAGTCACCGTGAAGTTACCTATGTGGCCACCGGAGTAGTATAGTTTGGCGCGGGTTCAGCATAGATTCCTGGGTCCCGATGCATTATTGAGATTAACCTTGGTGAGCATGTTAACGTGACATATTTACCTTATACCTGGCACCTATGAGCATATTCACCCATGCATGACCTTATCTCTACCCAGCTGCTACCCATGGGTATGAGAATACCCAACTTTTGAGAACGGTCTTCAGCAGTGATCTGGCCGAACTCCAGCGAGGCAGCGGCTGCGGCGCTGATGACGAGGCGCCGCCATTCAAACCGAACAATGCCTCTGTGGAAATGCATGGCGAAGCCAGCGGCGTTCGAGCCTGATTCGCTGCCGGCTTGATCGATGTGTCAGCAGAGTCATTGTTGCGGTGACGTAGTGAGGTTGGCATGGAGTCGTTCCCTGCATGGGGTCGAGCAAAAAATGACAGATGTCAAGCTCATGCCAAGGACTTCCACTTATTTGTTTGTTCCGCGGAAATAGTGGTTTGAGCTATTGAACTTGAAGGCCGTTCTTGAAAGCGAAACACTGGGAGGGTTCTGTTTATTTTTAATGGAGCTAGAGAAATTGTTCTTAGGCGAGAAAATACGATTTCTGTTGCTATGCTCGCCAAATGTCGCATACTGCAAGCGCTAGGTTGGAGAGCTAGATTTTTCTTTCTTCAAAATTACTTCCTTCTAGAATTTCTTGTAGAGCTATGAATGGCGCTACAGATTATTCCGACAAACAGCAGCTCGCATTTGAATGCAGAGCTGGTCAGTCTTAGAACAGTGCTCATCTGGGCTGTCGCGTCGCGCTGCAACACGTAAGCGGCGCGGCAAGCCATCGGGTATTGTCGGCGTCAATGTTTTGCTTATTTTTGCAGCTGTTTTTCATCGTGTCTCTGTTTTCATTACGAAATGTTTAGGTGAAAGGAGGATAAAAACTTCAGTAGGGTTTCATCGATTTTTTTCAATTTATTAGTGATAAAATTTTTTCAATTTATTATTTGTAAAAATGTTTTATTTTATTACCTTCGTGTCGAAGGGAAGCATTATGCTTCGGCACTGTTTATAATAATAAATAGGTGAAAAAAATAAATAAATACCGGCAACGACTGACAACCGCAGCGTCCAGCTCATCTGCCTCATCTGCGCTGCGTAGGTGATGCTACGCGGCAGACCAGATGGACGATCTTTTCTGATCCAAGAATGATTGGCACTGCATGTGTGAAAATCTGTTTCATTTGAATCTGTGGTCCTGCAACTCTCGTGAAGCATAGCCCTTGTTAGTTCATAAAAATTCTGCTCTAAAAATCACAGTTGAGCGTCATCTAGGTATGGTGGGAAAGTCTACGGTAGAACCGCGAACGATTAGAAGTTTTTCTGTAGAAGATTTGTTGCATTACCATGGTTGCAAATTCTATTCGCTGATGCTTGCTGGTAATCCTGAAACAGCGTTCCTGTTCCAGGAGGAATGGCCGGGTGAAGTCCAGAATTCCATCGGGGGGTCTGCTCCGTCTCTCGTTTCCTTTCGTTTAGTAGGAAATTAACTTTGCTCGCTTTAATGGAAAGACTAGTCCCGCGACTTTCTTAGTCCGTTCGTCGTCACTGTTTTCGTCTCCTCTCCTTTCATTCTGCTCTCGTTTTCATTCCTGCCTGTCACGCCTTCTCTCTTTTCCTACCCTGCCTCGAAATTGATCTCTTTGATCCCTCTCCGACATTTATCGCCACCGTAGCATTGCACCAGTTTTTATACGGCGCAAAAAGGCCACTCTTGCAATTGCTGTGCAGTCTTATCAGTCTGACGCGGTAAATTGTATTTGTGGCGATATCGCAAGGACAGGCAGTCACTTGATTGCTGTGGTTTTTTTTCGGCTTTGTGCTGCTGTTGTGGCGATTTTTGTCGACAACGCAGTCATCCCAAAGATTTCGCAATTTTGCTTCTGTTGCTGCTGAACAACAAATTCGTCAATTGAGAAAACTAAGTGTAACAGCCTCCTTATTTTACATTTTATATTTTATATTATTATCATACTATTGTTATTACTTGTTTGTATTTTATATTTATTTTATCATTTTATTTATATATAATCACTGATTTTCATTTTTAAATGCACATATTAATTCACTGAAAACCAAAAGTACTCTGAAGAACTCCACGACAAGGGCTTAGAGCTCCTGTTTCACCATTTTCTACTATTTTTCGTGAAAACAGCTTCCACAAATGATCCTTGGCCCATTCTGGAAGAACAATTGAAAAGAGGCAGTAAGAATTGGCCGATTTCCACTAAAATTAGGATTTCTTAACATAGCGCTTCTTCCTGATGCCTCATCCCATCGTTCCTTTGTTCCGGATGTTTCCCTTTTCCCCTCGTAAAATCTATTACGAAACCTTCGACATTTTTACGTAATTTTTTTTGTTTTTTCCCCTATGCAAAGCTGTTTTTCTAATCCAGAGAAAGGAGAGGAAATTGATGAACAGTTGTGTTCACGTGAACGGCACGTGTTTATCTCCTGCACGTTCGGAGAAGCGCTTCCCTGTAGTTTTTTCACTACCTCTGCATTGATTGAACTCTGCTTGCTGTGAATCCATTAAAATTTTCTCGGAATACCTTAGTTATCGTCTCATACAATTCCTCCATGCATTAAGTGATCGAATATTGATTGGAGTCTTTGGCCTCTGCGTAATTACTTATTTCCAGGACCTGTTGTATCGTCGTATGCGATGTCTGGCCAACTACGAGGCGGCGAACAAAAATTTGGAACGTGCACGGGGTCGGAACAAGGATATACCTAAGGTATTCTTCAAAACTCTACTTGTTGTATGCTTTTTCTACGTCAAATGTATCGCTGAAATTAATTTCTTTCTCGAGTTCTATTTTCGGTTGAGTTACCCAAGTTGGAGGTCATGATGTCATCGCCTCGGTGATTGGTGTTATTATTCTCATCACTACTAAGTTTTCTAACCTTGATATCGGGTCGGAATTCCAAGGAGTCCTCGTCATCGGTTGTTTGGATGTCAGGCTCATTAATTTTACATGTGATCTCTGATATTAGTGCGCAAGTTAGCATTATCAAGGTTATGCGTCATTGTTCATTCGATTACCCAAGCACTTACCCAACGCATGCCAGCATCTTTGAAATTACCAATGGTAAATGTGTCAACGTGGCCGAATTTGCACCTTACCTGGCAGCCATCAAAATATTTACCCACGCGTAATGTGGCGTGACGTAGCCTTCACTCAGCTGCTGCCCGTGGTTGTGAGATTACACAAGCTTTTGACAATGCATGCGGTGCCAGGTATGGAGGGTCAGTCCAGGCGTTTTAGCGCAATTTTTCAGGCTGAAGATAGTAAAATGATGTCATCGATCCTAAGGACTTTGCCAAACCCTTTGACATCATTTTACTTTTTCCTGAAAAACTTGGTTAAAAACTGTCCTCCACTCGCATCAGAACGCAAAAATTTCCGGAATTAAGATAGCATCTGTTTGTTGCTCATCTTCTGATGTGTTCGGCGAAGAGCGGTGTACTTCCAAGGGCTCCCTGAGTGCTGTCACCATTTATTTGTTTTCTGGACCCAAGATAGAACTCATCGATAGTTCTTTGATGTGATACGTCTCACTTCTTTCTGTTGTCGTCTAATTTCTTTTCTAAATTTTCTTTCCATTGCATTTTCTGCTTTTTCTAAACTTTTTTTTTGCTTAGTTTCGCAGAGCGTTTGCAGGCTGAAACCGAGCAACAGGAGGCATGTAAAAAGTTTGAGGATATCAGCGCGCTGGCGAAGACGGAGCTAAAAGATCTGAAAAAGCGCCGAGTGCTGGCGTTCAAGAAAAACTTGGCCGATCTCGCTGATCTGGAGATTAAGCACGCAAAGGTGGGCGAGTTTTCTTTCTTTTTCTTCTACCCGTACAACTCGTCCGAGAATAAGTAGTGCCCCCTGCAGAGGGAACTACTGCTGCACCCCTGATGTAGACGTCATCAACGTGTTGTTATCTAACATTCGAAAGGACATTAGAGCCACCAGAAAACCTGTTAGATAGGATCGTTCAATTGACAGCAACGAAAGTACTTTATTCCAAGAAGTACCGGCAAGAAATTACTTATCTCTGAATTCATCAGCTCAGATTATCAAAGAGCGTTGTTTGTGCATGGGTATGTGTGCATGTCTCATCATTCTGTCATCCATCACAGCATGCAATTTCAAAGCGAACGTGCCAGCCCTACTGTTTATTCATGCGCTTTTGCAACAGCTAAACGAATCGTCGACACGGGCGGTGCGGACCGGCTTGATCGAAGCGTTCGATGATGGATGCGGGCTGGACAGGGTGGAAGGAGAGAGCGAACGGCGGCGATGAAACCTTCCGTGTCTTTTTGCCTTCGTTGCAACTAAACTGCATGGCTGGCTCGTTCATTTGAGAAGATTTGCAGCTCCAGGATCATCTATATCCGTGTGTCGGCGATTGCCCGCCCATTTCTCCTAATTTTTAGCAATCACAATCGAACGCGAAAACTCGTGCACAAATTTTCGTTGTGACGCTCTTTTTTTCAACGCACGTATGACGCCCGTCTAACGCACGCACGCATCAACTATAAATTGCACTGTTCAATATTTATGGCCTAGACTCCTATTTTATTTCTAATGTCTTTTCAAAACTTTAAAAGGTGATTGACACACAATGCCTACCAATCATCCTCTGCATCAAAGAAGCCCGCCTATCTGGCTTGCCGCGACGCACCACCTAAGCGATGCGGCAAACCAGCAAGGCCATGTGGCAGTCCGATATTGCTGTTTTTTTTTTGTTGTGATCTTGTTTCCATTTCGAAATGCTTGGGTTAGCGCCGCAACAGTCATACGCAAAACATCAATATCGCCGACGTCCAACAATCACAGTGCCGACCTGGTCTGCCGCGCCGCGTAGGTGCAGCGGTGCGGCACACGAGCTAGGCGATATTTTGTGAGGCAAAAAAGATTGAGTAGCACTGTATGTTTTTTTCTACGCACTTCACATCGTACTATTCTGTTAATATTTTGGAAGTAGGCGTGGCAACAGTCGTATATTGGGCGGGGCCAAGACCACACTTCATCTTAGCTTTTCATTGCTTCTTTTTTTTGGGTTGTTCTGAGATTGGGCTTTGTTTGAGAAATTTCTCATTCATACTATTATCCTATGATTTCTTATCCGTACTATACTACCTTATGATTTGAGACTATCTAGCTTCCTTGCAAAGAACCTGCTTTTTACCTTTTTGCCTTTTTTCTGGGAAGTGAGGGATCCTCATTCGACAAAGATGTTGCCGCTTAGTTTGGTTACCCGTTTTGATTTCATGCCAGAGATATCCAATAAGCTTATAAAAAAATCCCTATTCTATAGTGGTAGCTGCACTTGGAGTGCATTTGAAACAGTTGCGTAGGTGGTCGGCGCCAGAAATCTGATATTATTGTGTACTTACGGACTTCAGACGGTGAAGGACTGGCGCCCTGTCTGCGTTTGCATACTGTAGTCAATAGTAGCTATTTGAACTTCTGTTAGTGTATATGGACGTTCTTTGCCTTTGTGGGTGAGTGACGCACGCTTACGAGCTGCAGGCCATGATAACATCTGTTTTTTTCACGTGGTCTGCAGTCACGTACGTAAATGTCCAATTGAATGTAATGTGGAAATTCCGGGCGATTGACGTAATAATGAGATTGATTTCCTTGACTCCGGTGTTCCGCGAAATTACTCGTGCTTCTTGTGTGTGCGTGTCTGCAATTGCACAATAAATTTCGTTCTCACTCACTAGGCATTAACATAAACATTCATTACAAATCAGAGGTCTTTCTGATGAATGTGCGATTCGCTAGAGGGAGATTTGCGAGGGGAAGCCAAACCACGGGGGACGGGGGCGGGGCTAGGGAGGGACGCAGAGAGCGAAATGGGGCGGTGCCGCAGTACAAATTTCGTCGAGCAGCAGTCAGCTCCTGGAAAAAGACCGTTATCTCCGGATGCTCTCGATTTTTCGGCATAATATGCAGCTTTACGTGCCTATACAATTTTATGATATTTTTGTGTGAAATAGCTCATTACACCACTTCGCTCTAATTTTTTGTGTATTTTCACGTGGTTTTTGTTGTAGCGTCTGCAGCATTCCTTATGAGTTGAAAAGAATGTGCCGTGCATTTGCTAGTACTATGGAAAACATGTTATCCATACAAGTCGTGCACGAGATAAGTTCCCCAACGGCAACCGGCAACCCCTCGCACACCGTGTTTCCTCTCGTTGTCTGCGTCTCCTAGTCACTGTGCTGCGTCCACTCGCACTCCTCCTGTCTGTGCTCAGCCCTTTCGCGCCTAGCGCAACGCATGTAGGGAACGTATCTCATGTAATCCTCCTCGGGAAGATAGTAGACTGAATAGGTTGAATCGAATGAAATTCGAATATTCATTCGAATATTTGGACGCTTTAAAATACAAAAGCTATCGTGAAAATTGAATTTTTCAAAATTTTAAAGAAAGATTGGGAAAGAAACAAGTTCGAAAAAAAAAGAAAATTTGGAAAAATTTGGTTCTTTTGAAGATTTACAACATTCCGAAATTTGCTGGGGCTTAACATTTCAGAATTTGAAAAAATATTTTTGTATGTAAAACTGTAGGTGGAGTGGCAGCATGCTTTGCACACTGTTAATTTCATGCTGGGACCCAGCCATAATGTATTCGCTGTCGTTTGAGAAATGGGCGGAGCTGCTTACAATGTACCGCACGGTTGTTTAGTTCCCGCCACTCTGCAGCTAAGCTGTATGTGCAGATAGTATCCTTCAGGAGTATCACTTTCGCTGTTTTTTCACCCCATTTCCTTTAAATTTTCGGATTTTCTCTAGAGTCATGGAAATTAGGGTTTTTTCCTTGTTTTTCGTTGTTCCCCTTCTTCTCGCCGTCGGGAGGTGATGGTACTGAAATTACTGTCATTACCTATTTTCAGGCTCAAATCCAGGTTTTGAACGAGCTGATCGGCAGACTGAAGCAACAGCCGTGAGTCATTCGCCAGTACCTGTCAAAGTTTGCGTTTTTATGCTATAAATTAATGTTTTAAATTTTTCATATTGACTATTTATTGATTTTCTCTATCCTATCTGATGGTGCCTATGTGATATTTCTGTTACTTGTAGCAGTAAAATATCCGACCGCTGGATTTCCCGTTGCAATTTTTGCATGACTTTAAGTAATCAAAGAGTATATAAGAGTAAAATCTCCGAAATTCTTTTTTTTTGTTTTGTCTGCGAATAAAGTTTTATTTTTCATTTCATGTTGCTTTTAATCTTTGTGTCTAACGGTTCAGTCCGTCATATCGATTCCATATGTGTGTAATAGTCATTTTCTCGTGTATCACCGTTTTGGTAGCGATTCCATTATGGAACGTGTGCATGCGTCGATCTCGTTGATTGGTCTGCGTCATTCTTCTCTTTTTCATCTCTTTCCATTCTCTTTTTTTTTTCTCTTTATCATCCAGTTTCAGTTTTTCGCGTATTTGATCGCAGTCTACTCCGCATCTTGTTGCGTTCACATTAGAGCATGACCCTTCTCCTTCGGGCCCCTAATTTAATCTAGCTCTTTAAATTCACTACATCTGCTGTATTCGGCCTGGCCATTTATTTCCTTCCTTTCTCAAGTTTTTTTTTTGCTTCCTTGAAGTGAACGCTGGTGAGCTTATTCCTCCGGGTTCATGTCCCGAACTCTTTGAAATGGTTTGTGGGCGGCGTCTATTTGCGCAGCTTAAAAATTCGTTCCACGAGTTCAAAACACTAATGGAGTGTTTGCAGAAAGGGCGCCAATTGGCAGTACAAATTGCTGACGCCACGGCTGTGAGACCTTCTCTCTTGCACTTGAGGACTTGATTCAGGCAAAAATGTCAACAAATGAAATGCCAACAGGGATCGTAGCTCGTTTTGTGAGAGTATTTTGTTACCAAAGACACATTTGGGACTTGTTAAAATTTTTAATAAAGGGAACTCCAAACATCCGTGTGCAAGGGGCGGGGACGCGGGGCGGCTCTCTTGGGCAGAGACACAGCGATTCTCTCTGTGGCTCTGGTTCTCTGCCTCTGCCAGCAGCATGCATCCTAAGTGCCACGCCGCGCCGCCGTCCCGCCTCTTGCACACAGCCGTTTGGAGTTCCCTGTATGTCTGATAGGCGTATGCAGAAAACGCTCTTTTCGATCTTTTCACATGTGGCAGCGCTTCTTGTTATTAATTCAGGGTTTTGCCGTTTTCTTTGACAGAAGTTTTTATGGTCCCTTAAAAATTCTATTTTATGGTGCCCTAAAAATTCGAATGTATTGATTGGCCCCTTTTTCGTTTAGTGTTTGAATGGATAATCGTGGAATGATGAACTGTCGACACCCACGCGACGCAGTGCACTCTGCCGTGGCGCGTCTGATTTCTAGCAAAGAGCTAGAGTGCGAGTGTTCATTATAGTGTGCACCATAAGAGTGCTGTCTTCTGCGTCGTGTGGGCCTTAGGCCTTATCAGCTAGCGTTCCCTGTACATATGACATTCACACAGTATTGTTAGCAGTAAGATCCTCTGAGTTTTGGACTTTTGAGGGCTTTTGGTCCAGTTTACAAGCAGCCCAGCCTCCCGGCACTAGTCGACGTGCCACGCGGCTGCACCCTGCGTATAAGAAAGCTCGTGCTGTTACTGCTAACTCATATTCGTTTACCGTGGGTTTTAATCCTGTTACTAAACCAATAATGACCTCCTTCACAAGAAGGTCTGAGTCAGTGTCGCCAGAGTGCGCTCAAGTCTATGCTATAACACTTTTGGTTACAACCATTGGCTTGGGTTTGTATCCTTTCACAACTTGTACTGGGGCCGAATCCTTTTCATCCCTAACTTGCCAATTATTTCAAACGATTGTTTCTATCCTGCGTAACTTGGTATCGATCAAATAAAATGAAATTTAGTTTCGAACAGGTTAAGTATGGGGACGCCCATAATATATGTACGCAGCCCACCACCGACCACCCCCCCCCCTCTTCCCAGCGAAAACACCCGAATACTCGCAGTTACTTCTTAAAATAGACAAAAAGATCATATGCTGTGAAGGTCAAACGTTGTTGCATCGCATACAGGCAAGGTCGCTTCACATCACACGTTAACCCACGTTGATACGTGTTAACCCAGACATTGGCCATTTCATTCTTGGGTCAACGCGTACCAACGTGGGTTAACGAGCAACGCTGCGCCCCGCGCTACCAGTAACGATTGATCCTTACTGTATTGGCTTATTTTTACTAATATTTTTCGAGTATTTTTTACTCGTAGTTCAAATCAAATTTTTAGTAGCTTTTTTTTTTCCTGAAATTCTGGCTGTTTGGGTCGCTTAAGTGGCGGGGATCCCACTTTTTTTCCAAACGTCTTCCTTCCCCCCCCCCCCCCCACCCCTCGACTATCTGCGTCCGCTACGTGGCAATAAATCGGAACTGTTCAATAATGCCAAAGATCTAAAAGTTCTTGTCAGGATTTGTTGAAATAATTTAAGCGAAAGAAAAAAAATAGAAATGCTATTGTATCCGACGTGTCTAGTTTGTTTCAAACGCGACAATGCAGTTAATCGAACAGCACCTAGCCCCCCCCCCCCGACGATAGGTATTCGTTCATGTTCTCTGTTTTTCCCTCCACCCTCTACAATTCCGGCGCAGTTTACCGAGTTTTTTTTTTTCTCTTTGACGTCTTTCTAACTATCTTTCCTAGTGAAATAGGCTATATGCTGGAGTAAGTTTTAATGAGAGAACAAAAAAATGAATAAAAGTGACGTATGGCGACTTTTTATTGTTTTTTTCCTTTTCTTTCCTGTCAAATCGATATGGAGCAAATTATCATCTCGTATGTTCAGCTTACGATATCTCTCCTGAATGATAGGAAGAGGGGCAGGGAGAGAGAGAGAGAGAGAGAGAGAGAGAGAGAGAGAGAGAGAGAGAGAGAGAGAGAGAGAGGCATACGTTTGTCACGACGTACCAGATGTCCATTCTTTTTTTTTTCGTCTGGGACTGCTAGATCGAGTCGCGTTATTATTTTGTCAGGACGAATTTTCGTTTTACTGCTCACGATAAACATCCACGATGCTGATTGCTGTCGGCGATCTGGCACATGACACGAACGATCAGGTTGTCATGTGATAACACGAGCGTATACACACGCGTAACGTCATTCGTATTGTGTGAGCTTGTTTTTCCCAGTTCAATTGATCTCGTATTGTTAGGCTTTGTTAGGTTACGTCTCTGACGTAGTATTACTAGCATTCAAATGACAGGTTGAACATAATCTGGGAAATCCTTGCGATTTTGAATGATTGTGCTTCAAATCAGCTATGATTTAAAGATCATTTTTAGTGGCTACCACTAATCAAGCCAATATTTAATCAAAAAGGAAAAGGTTCCAATCTAATATTCGAATCCAACGTAGGAGGCGGTTCAGTAGCAGCCGGCTTTGAACCCATTTGCTAGTGTATAGGGCATTCGGAAAGGAGTCGGTACTGGTGCATTCACGGACCTGAGGTGAGTCATGTGTTCCACGTACTCCCACATCATTTCCGGGATCCTTTCTAACATGTTAAGCGGTTAAAAATCACTGCGACTAACAAGCTTGAACATGCGCGACTTGCCAAAGGCCCCTCTGATCTCTTTACGTAAAAATGCACCAATACCGACTCATTTCTGAACCGCCTGTACTTAGGCGACTACTTATCTGCTGCGTCTGTACTTACGGAACCTACTTTTCAAGCCGTCTGAAAAAAAAAAGCTGTGGACAAATTTGTTTGTTTTTTTTTTTGCATTTTTTGGTGGTCCTCTGCTTTCTACTCGTTCCCAATAATCTTTCCATGTCACGGTATCCCCATAGTGTTATGAATACCGGTAGTCGCCACCTCTATGGGTAGATCGATAGCCATCTTTCTCACTTTATGGTCGTTTCATCTCGAATGGTTTTGAAATGGTGCGCTCCGGAGATACCCTGGGGTACATAGTATAATATATGGAATGAAATGGTGAACTGATACTGCTTTTATTGCTCTGAATCGCTGCTGCTGTGAAACACGTTTCATCATACCTTGTTGACGTCGCAGACGTTAGCCTCTCTGTTTTCTGGATCGACGACATTGATAGCTGGTATTGCGAAATTATATGTTCTGATAAACGTTTTTGGTTCTGGAAGGGCGCTCCTTTCCCACAAGACATCTAGGCCTGCCATTGCTCTAAGCGTTGCTTATATATGTATGTAAATACAAAATTTTGCGATGTTTACCCCCATTGTTTCTTATTTTAGTTTAGTGCAGTCGAAGCATTTCACCGTGTTTCTCACCAGTCTCTGTGAATTTATTTGTTTTTCTTGCTCTACACTCCATTCCTCTCTTCTGACAACCCGTATATATGCAGTCCGGTATGCAAGGTGCATCACCGTAGTTTTTACGCGTAAAATTGGAAGTTTGTCATGTATGTTCACACTGGAAGCTCGGGGCTTGACCAGGAAATACAGGGAATGAGAATTTCGGCTGCATCTGCTTGTGTGTCAACGATTCGGAACACTTTGGCTAAGTTATTGAGCAATCTTTAGGTTTTCTTGGAGGTATTCAGGTTATCAGTGTCATTGAAAAACGGATTTTTTGGATTTTTCGGTGCATGCTTCAGCAGAACTATTGCAACGACTTCGCTTATCCAAGTGCTAATCTGAATACTTCCGAGAAAACCCGAAAATTCCTCAATAACATAGCCAGAGTGTTCCAAATCGTTGACACGCGAGTGGATTCAGCCGAAATTCCCATTTCTTGTGTGTCCTTGTCAAGTTCCGTGCTTCTAGTGTGGTCACGCACTACATACTTCCAGTTATGCGCCTAAAAACTACGGTGATGCACCATGCTTACCGGACTGAGCTTTTCATCTCGTTATAGATGTAAGCATTGAAGGTAGTAGTAAGAAAATTCTAATCATGTGGGGGTTTTCCTAAATCTTCTCGAAATAGTTAGTGACAAGCGCAATAGAATGCGTTAGGATAGCTTTTGCCGTCATTGTTGACATTGACAATGCTGTAGTCCTCACCTGATCCAATGTCATGAATGTTGAATTAATGTCACGAGTGTCTGTCAGTGGCAGAATATTCAGTTTCAAGCCAGAAAACTAGTCATTCATCTTTATTTGCTCTTAGCTAGGACGCTGAGGTCCTGTAGACATAACCTTGTGCATGTGGATGGTACGAGAACACGTGAAATGCTGAATGGTCGATCTTTGATAAACGCTGTTGTTTCGTGAAGCTATCATTCTTCATTTACCGCATTGATTTCGTGTGAAACCTATAAATAGCTCAGTCGTTCTGTTCTGCTTTCGCCGTCTCGTACAACCCACTTCCCTACTTTATCCGTTCGTCGATTGGTGTTCGTCGTGCACGTGTCAGAACAGACTTTCCGTGGAATTCCACTCTGCTGAGTCGGAAGGACATGGATCTGCTTCGTTTGGTACACAACAGCTCGTTATGCATCAAGATTAGAAAGACAAGTGTTTCAAAGGCAGAACCGGAACGTGTGGTATGTCTCATTTTTATCAGACAAAGCGATGCTTTTCTTACATTAGCAGTTCTATTAGCTCATATTTTAGTCGTTTTTTTTTCTTGGCTAAAAGGAACTGTAATGCTGCTACTTTTTGCAGCCACGAGCTTTACCGGCTTCAGCCTATTTATTTTCCATAAATGCGATTAATTACATATTTTTAATTAGTTTAATTCATCCTCACAGGACATCGTCTAGTGCTAAGAGTCTAAGTCATAGTATGGACTATTAATGATTGGAGAATCTCTTCATAACTCGCAAGTGGCTCTTGCTCCTTCCGCATAAGCGATTCTTTTACTGTTTTGAATGTGTTTCGGTTGAGAAAAAGGAGTCTTCTCTGAATATTCAAGACTTCAAAAATATTTTACTTTCGGAGTGATTTTTGTTTTCTCGCACGTGGTGTGGAAATCTTATTTTTAAGCAAGAGCTTGATTGTATTAGTTTAGTGCCGCAGGTATGAGAGGCATCAGTGCATATCACTGTCTCCGTTATAATACATGAACATGGGCAAAGGCGTATTCCTCACCATGAGTCATAGTAGTCGTGAATATACAATGTGTGTTTTCTTGTGCATATTTCGTTTTATGTGCTTAGCAATCTTCCTACAATAGAATACATCCTTGAAGGCTTAAAATATTCAACAGATGGTGAAACTTCAAGGTCTGAGAAGATCTTAGAGGCGTGATAGTCTTGCTAAGTCTTGATTAGTTCTAAAAATGTCTCGCATGTCTATTCGTAGACAGCTCTCCTTCTTGCATTCTGCTTGGCCATACTAAAAGTTCTGAGTCCTTTTCGATACTACTTGTAATTTTTTGGAGAGTTCATCATAGCACGTAACTATTGCTAGAGTGGAAGTTGTACACGGCATCTGCAAGTTCCTTGCTAAATCATGCTCATTTCTAAGCTGCGAAACTTCTAGTTTCGCAACTTAGACTTCTGTGCAACTCTTCCAGTTGCATCGCGATTTAGTGGTTCATTTTCTGCTCGGTTGCAGGGTAGCAGAGATTGTTCTCCAAGTTCTGTCTTTTTCCGTAGAGTGGAAGTTGCTGGGTTTCCTCTTATTCTCTTCTGTCAGGCTGTTTTTCGTTTACCTGCTTAAAAAGCCCTGCATGTGGAGGTCATCTGTCGTTAATATGCGATCTCATTGACGAGCATCGGGAGAGATTCGTCACGACTTATGAGAGTACAAAAGGTTTTTACATCGTCGTTCTGTTTTTAACCTGAATTCCGCAGGGAATTACTCATTTTGCTGTCACTGAACAATCATTTTGATGTCGGACCGGTTGTTGTAACTGGTGCGTTCAGTTCAGGCCTTTCTTCCTGGTAGTACTTCTTATAAGTGTGCTACTGGAACCACCACCGAGATTTCACGCCATTTTCCCCCATTAGTTGATGCCAATGGATTATTGTAATCTTAATAATTATTCGAAGACCGTTCCCATTTCATCTAATCACATCATCATGATCAGTCTGTGTAATGTGCGATTTGTTTCGTTAACAATGCGCCCGCCCGTTTGATGTCTCTTCCGTTGATTTCGTTTAGTTCCGCGTTAGATCAATAGTGATGACGATTTCTTTCTGTGTGATATTGAATTGTATTGTATGCACGCATGTTACAGATGGGGTCGACTGAAGGTGGAGGTGGCGGCGTGGTCGCTGCTGCCGGAGGAGGCGGTGCCGGGTTGGCCAATTCGATGGTGAGCAGCGCATCCGGTGAAGCGCTACATCAACATTCAACGGCGATGACCGCCTCGAGTCCAACAGGAGCGGCCCCACAACAACAGCATCCAGCCGGAGGCCAACAGTCGGCGATATGGCCGAACAGCAAAGAGCACTATGTGCTCGAGGATGCCATAGGAGTTGGTGCAACAGCCACAGTGTACAAGGTGGGTAGTTTTTTCTTTCCTTTTCTTTTTTTTTGAGTGGAAGTAGCTATTTGTTGTGGGTATGGAAAGCTGAACGAGGAGCGGGTGGTTTCGAGTTCTTGAAGTTTTGAATGGTGTTGAAGGTTTTGAATCATTACTTTTTCGTCGCAAATGGTCTTTGGCCTGTCTGCCACCTTTGAGTGCTCTCAGTCGGGCAAAATTTGCCTCCCTTCGAAATTTTAATGTATGTTTGTTTTGTGTGTTTTCCTGTTTTTGAGGTGTGAAACTGAAATTTACGTGTATAAGGAAGTTTTTATCATGTCTGTCTAAAAGTAGTTGACGGATGAGGCTCGTGGCGGGACCTACGGGGTTCCCTCACTCACTCGAAGCATGCTTTCACCACGTCGTTCGTCCAAGTCCGTTTACGCTTCTACGGCTGCGACCTATCTTTTTGAGAAAGCTCTCCTAACGCATAAATTATCCCAACTAAAATTAAAAGTTGTAAAAGGTAGTTTAGTGGTATCCTGGCTGCCAAGCATAAGAGATTTCAATAGTCAGGGCCCGTAGGCCGCGCTATATCACAGGATCAAGAGTGAGAACGACATCATCAATGAAATATGTAGATGCGCAGAGAATTAGAATGCTAAGACGTATATGATGCCGATCAGATGGCGAGTCCAAGCCTAATTACTGTAATTTCGGCTGTAGCGCTAGTGGTTTAGTGGCTATGGCGCTATGTTCTAGTCACTAATTCTTAACAACTCAGAATTTGTAGTAGTTTTTACTCCAGTTCTGTTGGAAGCATCGTATTTTGACGTAGCCTGTCTTCTAGACTTAACTAAAAGCTACAGTACACCACACTAGTACATGTTCCTGGTCCATCTAACGTCCCCATAAAGAGCTCAGATGTGGCTATCATCATGTGTCGTTATTTGGCGTTGCTATCAAAAGATCCTTACGTGGGGTACTCGCTATGAATGAAAGTGACCTTTTCGGAAATCATGAATAATTCTGTATTACGTCATGTTGTTTAATGCACGTGGTAGCTGATGAGTTCCGGGTCGCTTCACAACAACTCATTTTCAGGCTATTTGTGTTCCCCGAAATGAACGCTGTGCCATCAAGTGCATCAATTTGGAGAAGTGCCAGACATCGGTTGATGAGCTCAGTCATGAGATACAGGTAGTACTCACTGTTCTGTGTATAACTTCTGAACATATTTCTTGAGTAACTGGCCTGGAAGTATTTTCTACGTTCGCGCTGATTTGGATGGCATTGATTTTGGTTAAGTAGGATTTGGTAGTCGATTCCTATCAGTGATGTTACTATTGTCATGTGAGAGTGAGAGTATTCCTTCTATTTTGGGCCAGTCCAGTAAAGTGCAACGCAGGCTAGACAGAGTAGTAAGTGATCGGTGATCACGGGTAAAGATCAAGGTTACACCCTTTATATTATGAGATATCTTGTTGTTTAGGCGATGTCGTTGTGTGCACATCCGAATGTGGTCAGCTACCACACATCTTTTGTGGTGGGCGAAGAACTTTGGGTGGTAATGCGACTGTTGAATAGCGGATCGATGCTGGATATCTTGAAAAGAAAGATCAAGGTGGCGAACTCTTGCTATCTTCCTTGACGTTACTACCCGTAACTGGCTTTTTAGGCGATTGGGAAGGAACAAGCTATGAATGGTGTGTTGGAAGAAGCGACAATCGCCACAGTATTGCGTGAGGTGTTAAAAGGTCTCGACTATTTCCATTCTAGCGGACAGATTCATCGAGATATTAAGGTAAGCAATGCTAAAGCGCTTGTGTTCTTATTTATGTGAATACTATTCCGTAGCCAAGAGTTTACTTGTATTAATTTGTTAAATTGGACGAAATTTGATGTTATCGGGAAATTTTCCCATTTTTTCTTGTCTTTTTATGGTTTTTATGCCCTACAAAAAAGGCGCAAATAAAAGGCATGGTTTCATCGATGTCCTCTATTTGTACCAATGCATTTTTTTTTTTGAAATTTTTTTCGTGTACCAGAAAGCGGAGGAAAGCGCGTTATTTTCGCTTACTTATTAGTAATAATTCCGTAAATAATTTGGTTAACGAGAACGAGAAGGAACTTCCAAACACGAACATTTTCGTTTTCAGGCGGGTAATATTCTAATTTCTGACGATGGTACTGTGCAAATAGCTGATTTTGGTGTATCTGGATGGTTGGCGGCATCTGGCGGTGATCTCTCTAGACAGGTACGGAATAATCAATGAGTATCGGATCCATGCACGTGAACTGTCGGCTGCTGGAAGTATGCATGGGCAACGCGAGCTACTTTTTGCCAATATTCAGTAATGTTCCGCAGGTGGGGGCAGAGTTATTATGCAATGGCTTCAAAATTTTCTTCTGGTTTTGCACTAAGTGTAGCTTCAAAGCAGAAAACAATAGAATGTGACGCATCTGATGAGTAATCATTTGTTCGTTTTTTTTGCGTCTAATTTTTTCAACTTTTTTTGTTTGCTTTATGTCATTTATTTTATGTGGCTATCATTTATTATTCTTCCCCCCCCCCTTTATTTACAAACGCAAGTGGTCCAAAATGAGAAAAAGTATGAACCATATGCTCACGAAATTATGAAAATATGAAATCCCTCCCACCACTTCTGATGGAGCTATACCCACAGACATCTTCACTTTCTGGACGTGATTTTTGCTGTTACCCTCGCAGTAATTCCAGATTTCATGCACGACCCTGTCTCCTTGTTATCAGGCTAGTCACGAAATATTTTTTTTCGTATCTTGATGCACTGAAAGTCTTAGTTCTTCATGGAAGTCACGACAATCACATTTTTAGTGCCTCTGCCCTTGCACTTGAACTAATTTTAAAAATTCAGTTGCTCATGTGTTGCTCATGCCAAACCAGTGACAACAAACTTCTTACTCTAACTTATGCTTTGTTTTTGGAGTATGAGAAACGCTGCTTTGAAGTAGGTGTTTGAGGCGTTGGCTTTGCGAGAGAGTGAGTGACTTGGTTAGTTTAGTTTCTATATGTCTATGTACTGCTTCTGATCATTAAGCTTATGATGATTTTGAGTAATCGCTGACAGTTCCGGTGGACGATACGCTGATCGTTGGTGGTGGTGGCGTTGCGCAGTTTTACCGGAGTACGCCTCCTTATTAACCGAATCCCTCCGTCCAATCAACGCACGACGCGACCACGCCCATCGCGTATCGCTCCGTCGCATGTATAGTGGACCGAATCTCTCCAAGCAGACATGCGGTCGAGTTGTCCTCGTGTTCAACACATGTGTTTGCGTTTCAGAAGGTTCGTCACACATTCGTCGGCACACCTTGCTGGTGGGTTTTGGCCTCGTTAATTCGGGGTTACGGTAGGGGGTTAGACATGGGCGTTCTTTTTGTCGATGTCGTTTGATGATGTCGCAGCCGTTTTCAAACGAATCTCGATTAATGGTTTAGTTTTCTAACAAGTTGTCAGAAGGCATCAGAAAACGGGCGCCCACGTGTGTGACCTGAGTGGGTGGGGCGTGAGGGGTGAGGTAGGGTGGGATACGGGTGCGGCGCGCGCGCGTTTGGGTTAGGCGGGACTGGGGCGGAGTTGGACCACACACCCTGTTGGGGTAGGTGGTCCAAGGAGGTTAGTCTTTTAGGATGGCACCAGAAGTGATGGAACAAGTGCAGGGATATGACTTCAAAGCTGATATTTGGAGTTTGGGAATTCTTGCTATCGAGTTGGCTACTGGAACGGCTCCCTACCACAAATTTCCACCTATGAAGGTCAGTAATACTCGAGTCATCAGTTTTTTAAATTGATGTCAATGTGTTTTGAGTAGTTATCAGTGCGTTACAACTCGCCTTCTCTTTTAGGTATTGATGCTTACCTTGCAAAATGATCCACCTACTTTGGAAACTAATGCTGAGAGAAAAGATCAGTATAAGAACTATGGCAAGTCGTTCCGCACACTGATTAAGGATTGTCTGCAGGTTTGCGAAGTTTCTCATTCATCTCTTCGTCGCTTATTTTTTGAGTAATGATTTAGACCTTAAAGTTTTAAAACTTGAACCTTTTTAGAAAGATCCTGCAAAGCGGCCTACTGCTGCTGAACTGCTCAAATACTCGTTCTTCAAGAAGGCCAAAGATCGCAAATATCTTGTACACGCTTTGATTGAGAACCTTGCAGCAGTACCAGTGATAAGTCATCATAGCACGAAGAAGGTTTGTCTGCGTCCCACAAAATTGGTGCCACATTTTTCGTTTTTTCTTTCCCACTTCATCACAGCGTTTTTAGGTGGCATCTGGTAAACTCCGAAAGGACAAGGATGGTAACTGGGAGTTTGAGTACGATTCGCCACCGGGCAGTGAGTCGAGCGATGAAGAAGAAGTGGCAAAGCCTCCTGCAGTGGCTAACGCTGAAAATACACCAGCTGTCGGAGTGGAACCCGGCGCTCCGGGCGAAACACTTAATCTTGTGGGTTAATTTCTTTCCATATCATATTTTGTTTTCAATGTTGTTTGCTTTCATTTACCTTTTTTCCTCGAATGCAATAGTAATAACGCTCAACTGGAGGGTTTTAATAGGAACTGGGAACATAACCTGGTTCTGAGCAGAGGGTTTTAATGGGAACTGGGGACATAAGCTGGTTTTGGGCAAACTTCTTCCATGGGAAAACAAAAAGGTAACGCATATGGTTTGATTACATAGGTTACGTCTTCCAGCACTTATAAATTCGTTGCATAATCGTGATTCTGCAGTTCCCCAAAATTAGACGTCTATTTTCTCTCACAGTAGTACTAAGTGCTAAGCTTCATTTTCCTAACTGTAACCTGGTTCTAATTAGAGCGCAATTGTTATTGCTATGGGGCCGTAGAAATGTTCCGATTTCGTTAAATAATTCCTCTCCAATTCGTAGGTTTTACGTGTGAGGAATCAGCAGCGTGAGCTGAATGACATCAAATTTGACTACACTCGAACTGCGGATACAGGTACGTAGATTTTTAACAGCTTTACCGTTAGTGTTACCTCTAACATTTGTTTTTGCTCTCTTTTTTTTTCGTTTTTTTCTTTTTGTTATTTGGATGACTTTCTGGGTAATGGTTCAAGGCGACACTTAGTAGGAAATTACTTGGGTGGTGATCAAATAAATGCTGCCACGGTGCAATTTGCTATCAAGAATTCCTTGTTTCATCTATCTTTCAGAAGGCTTTAAATTTCTGGGGGTAGAGGAGCTTACACTGGATAACAGTGCTCTAAACCTACAGGTTGTAGGGATAAAATCTGTAGATATATTACCGTGCGCCTATGTGACTGCTTTATCAGCGCTTGTGTGTCATTTGTCATTTGCCATAGACTGCTCGCACTCATCTAATTGTCGACCTGCGACAAGGTCCTCCGTCATACTCATCGTTCAGCATGAAGCTGGGTTAAACGAATGGGTTCTCGTAACTGTAACGCTACCTTACTAGCTCTTTCGGCTTTGTTAATAAATGTTAGTTCGTCAATGATCCGTGAATTTTTTCAGAATTTGATGCGTAGGAGAGTAGCAATATTTGCGCAGCGCGCTAAGAAGGCTTAATTTTTCCCAGTGATTGAGGAATTGGTTGGAACTCTTGTGATTATTTCTGAGCTCCGAGATAAATGTTGCCTATCTCAAATTTTCTACAATATTGACTGCTTCTGGATATTTTTGCAACCGGGGAATTGTTATTGGTCTGAAGATTTTGCACCCACTTTTTCGCCCCATCTGAAGAAAATGGTGTATGCATTTTTTTCTTTGTTGTTTTCGCTTTAGAGTTTGAGAGATTCCTTTCACGCACAGAAAAAAAAAACTTGGAATGCTGGTCCAATTTCCGTGATGTTGTTCTCCATGGAGTTATGTAGTAATGGGATGTGGTAATTACATTGTTCGAAAATGTGCTCACTATATTTCAGTGGAGGGCATTGCCCACGAGTTGGTAACGGCTGAACTGATCGACTGCCACGATTTGGTGATCGTGGCGGCGAATCTGCAGAAACTCATCGATCTCGCCGAGCAGAAGAGCGACAAACGATCTGTGACGTTCGCGCTGAACTCGGGTGTTGCTCCAAATGAGGTGGGTATCTATAAAAAAAAGAGCTTTGTCTTTTACAGCTATTTTACATCTATCCCTGGAGACTTCTCCTTAACCAGGTAAATTCATGAAATTTCCAGATTCCTGACGAGCGAACACTGACGGGTTTCGCGCAGATATCGTTGATTGACTGAATTTTACACCATGATCTACATGATGCCATCACTTGACCTACTGTTTTAACTATTTGTACTTTACTTGATTCCTCATACTCGTTCAACCAAAACTTTTCGATTTCTCGGCGACAATTCCTACGTTTTTTAATCTAATTTTACTGATTTTTGTACTGTTGTTCTTGTGTCGCAGTAGCTTTACGCCTCCCCACGCCTACATTCATATTTCTACTTTGAACATCACCCCTAGATTTTTCAATTATCATTCGAGTGGTTCCGATTGCTGAAAGTGCTCTTCTTCTACCGAACATGTGGTTCAATATGGCCGGTCACTAGTTTATTTAATGGATAGTCGATTAAGTTAAGGTTCCTATTTACTCATTTTGTGCGTACTATTAGTAGGGTTCTATATGGGCGTCTGAGCCTAGCCAGGCCGCTTTTCGACGTGCTTTGAGAGGGTTTGAGCAAAGGCTTCAAGAAGGACTCCGTGGGTTCTGGTGGCGTCATGCCTTTGTGTTGCCGATTGAAAACAGGATGCTTTTGCTCGGTTCATTCCTGCAATGGATGAGTCTCATCCAGTCATCTTTCCGTTTGGATTAGGATTATACTCACAAAGCCGACGGACAAGAGCTGTGACATTGACAGTAACCCATTATTCCTCTGAAGAAGCTGTGCTCATGCCGTTTACCGTCGTGCTGCTTCGAAATCTATGCGCTCCGTATGGGAATCGCGTTAACTGTGGGTTTTCACTTGCTCACTAATTTAGACCGTTTTGCGGAACCCCTTTGTGAAACTCGTTGAGTAGAAGCAGCTTAATCGCTTGTGTATATCATGTCCGTAACTATTCCGTTCGTGCACTAGGGTTGAGTCCATTAGCAAAGAGTCCCATGAACAACATGCCCTTTCGCCCTCTCCGGATACTTTCGCTTGTCTCTAATTCGCTCAGCAGTTATTCCTGTATTTTTTGAGAAGTTTGAAATTTCGCGTAGGTTTATTGTGTTGATTGTACGTTGGGTTTTCATCACAAGTTCTGTAAGTTATATGTGATTTTAATGAAAGAATTTTATGGTCTGCAAGTGTTGTTGCTTTTTTTTAATGGTTTATTGGTTGTAACCTCTTAGGATACTGCTTCAGTGGATGAGTTGTCCGGTCTAGCTCTGTGAATACATTAGAAAGCATGTATCAGCCACCTGGAGTAGTTAAAGAGGAAATATATAGAATGTAATTCAATAAACAACACAATTAGAAGAACGTGCGCGATACAGGAAGCACAATAAAAGATAATACTATCAGATGTTCGTTACTCGTACAGGAAGCGTCAATCACGGTTGCACCTCCAGCGGCCTGGAGCATCGCACCAGCCACGCAGCGCTCCAGGCCGCGGTAGCTGAAATCGTGATTGACGCTCCCTGTGCTCTTGTTACTTACTGAATCTCCTGGATGTGTTACTCTTGTGACCTCTGGTCCAAGGCGCAGGTTTAAGGATACCAGAAATATTAGAAGACCTAAGTCACGCCTTCAAATTTGAAATTCTCATCGAATTGCTGTGGTAGCTTCGACCACAGCAATACAGACATTCGTGTGGGAGCGTAACTAAATGCCAAAGACGGCTTCCCATTAATGAGTGATAAACCAACCAGGAATTTTCAAGTTTTACGATATTGAGCCAAAGATCCAATCAGAAAGAAGCGAGTTTTCTGCTTCCGCAAACCTCGATCCCAAATAATTCTAGAAGGGGGAGTACAACTCGACAACACTAATATGCCAGAGACGTCCACCCGTCGACGACTGAGATCTCCAGTGATGTGTAAACTGCTGATTTCTCTCAACTTTAACCTATTAAGGAGACTTATCATTTGTGCAATTGAACTTAGGAGAACCGTACTTGTCGAATAGGTGAAATATCAATGAGTTGTTAGAAGGATCAATACGTGAATAATTTCAAACGCCTTCGTTAAAACCTCACTACCTGAAAAAAATACCTTTCCAAATCAAAACCGTTCGCGAATATCAATCACTAATCCAGAATTCACAGCGCTGGTGACTGCTTGTGGATGCTTATTTCTCAGACATTGCCCGCAACGTGCACATTTTGTCCGCAAGCTTCTGCGGGAGGCTCGATTTTGTCCCGAAAATAATACCACTATCACGGTGCGGGGAACCGGATTGAAACTGAAAAAAAAATGAGGAAGCAAAAATGCGCGCCGGGTTCCGGAGCACGACATGCGCCCCGTGGCCGACCCTATCGCTACTAGCGGACCCGGACGAGTCTCCGCGCCGTGCCCGCGCGCGACCGCATCCCACGCATCTCGACTGGTCTTCGCATTGGGCCGCAGTTTCAAATGGGCGCAGTGGGCCAGTCAAGTCGCCTCTCAGGTCTCCGTTCTCCTTCAAGGTGGTGTAGATTGAGGACTACCTGCAGACTGAGCCCCTTGCATACCCCTTTCCCTTATAAGGGTTGTCACGTGGCAATTACAACCCCGCACCTTTTCCGGTTAATCCCGCAACAAAACCAAAATGATGTCTCCCGCCGATGCTCCCGATTTCGCCCCGAAAATGACCGTTTTGTCGAGCGGGACTGCTGCATGAATGTCTGAGTTAAAATGACAGCAGCAAACGGATAAGTTCGCTACTTGAACAATTAATTTTGAACCATTCATTGCGAAAATAGTTTTTTTTTTCTTTTCTCCAAAACCACGATAACTCCCTCATTGTCACTTGTACTATAAGTATAAGTATGCAGATATGAGGTTGGCGGGAAAGTAATGTCCGAAATTTTTCCAAACTTCTTTTATTCGGAAAATCGACGAAAACAGGACAACGAAAGTGGCTTGGATGTCAACTGAGTACATTTCCTAAAGTACTAAACCAAGAGTACAGGGAACTCCAAACGACTAGGTAAATACGAACGAGAACCGCAGCGCGGCAGGGTTGGAAAGGGAGTGTCAGCATCGTCAACTATCGATCGAAGAGTGCAGCAGAGAGCCAGAGTGGCCGGCGCGCCACGTCACTGATCCGTATTCACCCGGCCGTTTGGAAGCGTCGTCTGCGTCATGACTCTCTGACTGTCTGCGTATCCTTGCACTTCATTGATATTGCTGTCCTACTACCCTATCGATCGTGCGATGTAGCGCGGCGAGCTGGTCCATATTGCTGTAATCTCCTGCACATGTATAGGGAACTCCAAGCGGCCAGGTGAATACAGACCCAGTGACTGAAGCGACGTGACACTCTGGCTGTCTGCTGCACTCATCGACCGATAACGCCTTCTTCGTGCGCTCTGGTACCCTCTATCCAACTCTGCCGCGCCTCGTCACGGGTCCGCATTCACCTGGCTGTTTGGAGTTCTTTGTATTTATGGTCGTGGTTAGGTCTATCGATTTAGTTCGCTACCAGGAATACTCATATTATAAAAGCATTCATTCATGTACTTTTTCATTGAATTCTTAATGCAGGTACCGCTCCCTCGCCGACTTGCTTGGATATTTCCTGTTATTGAACCTTGACCATCCACCTTCTTATAGCAGTTTTTTTGCACCTCTAGCATGGAGACAAGGACAAGTACGGAGACGGGGAGTGCATTAAAACCGAATAATTTCGTGAGTTTTACTTCGTTTCAACTTCTATCCCAATTATGTTCTCCTTGTTCAGTCGTCGATTGCTCGACGTCTTCTTCTGAACGGTGAATCTCGTCCAGTCTCGCAACTGGTGAGTCATTTTGGAGTTTTTTTTTACTGCATCATCGTCCCACTGTATTTGCAGTTATGTACAAATGGTTAACTATGTATTTTATTTTACAGCCCTCCACATCATACGATCGCACCGGAACACACGTTGGTAAAGTAGGTACAAATTTGAATATTCTTAGTTTATCTCTATTTACACTGCTGGACTTATGGATCTCCACTAGTTTTAGCTTTCTTATGCTTATCAGTTTAACAGTAATGAAGTTGGTAGTATAGCTCCCTCCCATTATTTAGGAGGCCCTACACTTTTGTCACAGATTTTTGAATTGCGCGGCAAATTGAAAAATTTCAAGCTACACGATGGCAAAAGGCCATGATTAGTGACAGAAAGAAGAGAAAGAACAGTCGTCATCGTTACAATACCAGCAGGGTTAATATCGGCATGTCCTGGCAATGAACTCATAAAACGCTGTGATGGTAGGCGAGAGGATTTAAGGCTGATTTCTGCATGAAGCGTGGCGAGAAATACGTTGCAGTCACTTGGAAGGGTGGTCTTACAGCATGCTTCGCTTAGGTCCCGGTCCGACAATTAATTTGGCACAGACTGTGTGTGCCTATGTAAGTGTGGCATTAAAATTCTCTACTTGAGCGTAATGCTGCCAAATCAGTGGAGGGTCAAGGTCTTAAGGAGATGAGCGAATAATATGTCTTTTCTCACTTCGTGCAATTTAGCTGAAGCCTACCGATCTGTTTCCATGCCATCTCAAGGCACCCAAGTCAAAGCAACAACAGCTATATGAACGAGTGGTGAGCGTTTTTCATATTTTCTATAGATTGTGTTCAGTCTTATTTTCTTCTTTTGATTTTTCTTCGAACTCGTATTTCAATAAAAAAGTTTCTCACCTCAGAACCACTCCTGCAACCTATGCCGTCGTGTTCGAGGGCTCACAAAAGAGATGCTCAAAGCACCGATGGAAAAGCCTCGTGATAAGAAGGGAAGGGGTGGTCGCCCTCCTTCTATTGGACGAAAAGCCAGTGTCACTATCAGCCACGTGAGACAGTTTTTCGAGCAAATCAAAAAGCAGTTAGATGATTGTTACCAAGATACATTATTCAACTCACCCACGCTACTGACGGCGCTAGCATGTGGGATTTCACGTAACTCCGTGTCAAGATTTTCAACAGGGCTTCCTTTGAATCAATGTAAATTAAAAGAACCGGACGGGAAAAATACTTTGCGGGTGACAACGCTAAAGAAATATGGTCAAGAATGGGGCGAAGCCGTTCATCATTTCGTTAGCACTGCGCTAGAAGAGGAGGGGAACATAACTGTTGCTGATTTACATAATAGGCTCTCTTCCGTGTATGCTGGCTTTCCTATGTGTTCAACGACGCTATATGGATTTCTAAGAGGACTAGGTTTTTCATATAAGAAAGATAGAAACAAAATATTCATACTTGCTGAAGGTCAAGGCGAGACAGAGTCGGAATCTGAAAGTGAATATGAAGATGAAGAAGAAAATGTGTAAATATTGTAAATTTGTCAATCTTGTAAATTGATTGTTGCGTTCTCATTGTTATGAACATGTAGAAGCGGTTTTGTAATAAAGATTTGTTCATTTTAATGTTCGCAGCTGATGTTTCTGAATTCAATCTTGCTGATATTTTTCTTAGCTCTCATCGCATACTGATAAAGAAGACACGATCACATGAGGCTTCGGGACTGCACTATATTGCAAAATTCTTCTTAGCATTCAACGACTTTGTAATTGGAATTATGAACTGAAAAGCTACGGATTTTCCCTTCATATTCCTCCATATTTCTCTCCTACGGGTAGAAAATGCCCACATATCCTGTTGATATTACTGCTCTCGTTCTCCTACGGCATCCTCGCTCTCTTCATAGTATTAAAGGCAGTCTACCACCTCGTTTTCCTATTTGAGCTTTCATCAGATTCTGAGTCTCATAGATATGCTGGATCCAGCAGTATACATAAAATGCTACGAGACGGCTTTTGGGCCAGTTTTTCAAATGTTTTTTTTTTTTTGAACGGAGGCTGATACAGTTTTGCGGGCCGGGTTGACACGTGAAGCCGTTGATCTTATCTATCGGAAAGGCTAAGACGTGTTAGCGGTCCTTCAATAGCCGCGGGATAAAACTTTCGGGAATCTACAGCTTGTTCGAAACGAGTCCGCCCACGCACGCGGAGGTCGAGAGGCGGGGCGGCTGGGGCGTATCCTATTGGCTGCCAAGTCGCCCACGTTACATCCAAATCATAGGCCGATATATACCATAAAGCGGAAAACACGGTAGTTCCACGTTGATTACAAACACCTTTTCTTCAGCTGAAGCCGAAGCTACAGAGGCTGCACTCATGGGGAATTTCATCGCTATGATTAAGTTTAAGTCTGTATTTCCAGAAGATAAATTCTACATACTAACTTCCGCGCCCAGTCTGACCGTAATGTAGGCGTGAAATTAGATGCATTGACGGCCTGCAGACACACCACCGACTCTACATATTTCCGACGCCAAAACGCTGATGAATTTGATTTCTATCCATTTTCGCGCGGAGGGGCTTCTGATCAGGCTAATTTTGACGGTAAATGTCCTTTAAAGGCAGCACTTACGGAATTTTTGTGTTGAAGATTTCGCGGTATATCGGGGTTTTTAGGGACGATGAACTCATTGACAACGATGACATAGCGTGAAACACGCGAAAAACACAGAAAAAGATGGCGGTATTTCATGTGTGTCCACAGCGCGGACGAGTGTTCCGTGATGGGCCCCGACACGGAACCCTGCAAGTGGTACGAATTTCATGGACACGCCCCCGTTGAACCACATGCACATACCCTGTCAAAGCCGTTAGTTGGCGCGACGGAACCCTAATGTCCAGAGCGGCAGATGTGTCTACGGCAGTATCTTCGCAGGCAGATGGCCAATCAAGGTGTTCAACTTACTGTTGCGATTGTCCAGCGGCCGGCTACATGGTAAGCGACTCATTACAGAAGTGAAAATCTCCGTGAGTGCTGCCTTTAAGCGAGAAATGCAGTAACTAAAGAAATATTCTGGCAAATCGGCCAAGAAATCGCTGATGTCGAATCACTACAGCGGTTGCTTGTGATGTTCATTTATCCCATCTGCCTTTCCGACTATCTTCTAAAACATAAATATTTCTTTCAAACAAGTTTGAACAAGTTTGATCGCCATTCATATTTCATAAGTCAGATTGCGCTCTCGATATTGGTTTGTCGTCGAATGTGGATCCTGTGGTGCACTTACAGTCCGCTAATGTAATTAATTTCACGCAGGAACTACGGTCAGACTAGCCGCGGACGTTCTGTAGAATTCATCTGGTTGCATGTCCATCTATGATGAGCACGAAAATTCCCTAAAAATCCCCTAAATTTACGAAGAACATTTCGGAAGTTTCCTTCCACTTCAATTCTTTAGGGTGCAAGCATGCTGTAGGTTTTCGACTGAACTATATGTTTGAAACTCCAACGACCCGGGCCCACCGTCTGCGTCATGACTCTCTAATTGTCTGCGTATCTGCGCGCTCCATTGATATCACTGTCCTCTCTTCCGATCGATCGTGTGATGTGGCGCGGCGAGCAGGTCCAGATTTTTGTAATCTCTCGCATGTGTACAATTTCTGTCATTACTAGAGCAAATTTCGAATTCCTATGATATCTGGTCGTGGTCAGGTTCATCGGACTACTTCGCTACTAGCAATACTTGTAGTAGTGAACCATTTATTCGTGTACTTTTTTATTGAATGCTTAATGCTGGTGCCGTTCTTTCGCTGATTTGCTTCGCTATTTCCTGCTATTGATCTTGAATGGCGCCTTAACCATCCACTTTTTTAGCAGTTTCTTTTACGCCTCTAGTATAGAGACAAGTATGGAGACGGGCACCGCACTACAACCGAATAATTTCGTGAGTTTTACTTTTTTTCAAGTTTTATCCCAATAATTTTTTCGTTCTTCAGTCGTCGATTGCTCGTCGTCTGCTTCTAAACAGAGAATCTCGCTCAGTCTCGCAGATGGCAAGTCATTTTATGGTTTTTATGTGGCACACAGCCGTTCCATCAGACTTCTGTTTACCTTTCAGTTTTCTTTTGCAGCCTTCCACCTCATACGACGTCCATCACACGGGAACGCACGTTGATGAAGTAAGTGCAAGTTTGAATTTGTTTAGTTAATACCTTTTTAACGCATTTTCGCCAGTTCTGGTTTTTTCTTATCATTAATTTCGTCTTATTGGAGTAAGGTCAATAGAGTAGCGTCTCCTCAAGCACTAGGTTTGAGAGTTATTGAATTGTGCAGCAGACTGATGAATCTCGAAATGAGCAGCGAAAGGCCATCATTACCAGCGAGTACATGCCCGCATTCGCCACCGTTCCACTTTCAGTGAGGTGGATGTCGACTGAGTATTGACAATGAAGTCATAAGTCGATGTATTGTTAGACGAAAGAGGTTACAACGTCAAGTCGTGAAGGAAACTAGCAGGTGCAACACACGAGTCATCTTGAAGGCACCATCTTATCACGAAGTTGTTTCTGAGGTTTTTGCATGAAAAGAATTTTCAGAATATACTTTTAACAATGGCATATGTGAACCATGCTGAAATGGAGAGAATACCGTTTTGAAACCTCAGTTCTTGGAGAGTTTGTGGGCGAGGCCAAGGTGGGTGGGCGAATTTCTGAAAGATGTACTGCTGTGGGTGCACCTGCTGGGAAAATCCGTATTCCTCCGAAAAAATCCTGGTCATCTACTCCCTTACAGGATAGGTAATGTGCTCTTTATGTGACCAGCATGGTTCTTCTTTTCACTCGAAAGTCTCGAAAACATTTCTGAGGTGACTTCAAGAAGAATCATGTCGAAACGGATAAAAACTTAGCTGAGAGTTGCACCTATTTCCGTCGGTGAGGAAGGCACAGTATGTTGGGCATGCATATGCAGATTTGAACTGATAAATTGGAGTACACAACGAGATGGCACCAATGGCACCACACCTCTGTGATGTTTGGTGAGCTCTCAAACATACATCAGTGCTGTGATGCTCTAAGTATAGTAGGGTTAGACGATATGAGCAAGGAATGTGCAGGTGATAGTGGTGAGTATCAGATGGAGGCCAGTACGCCACTTTAGTGGACTGACAAGACTGCACGAGGGTGCTGCGAAGCTAGGGAGGGTGAGGAAGAAATTATGGTCTTCTTTGAATCCAGATATGGTATGCGAACGGCAGGAATGCCGGGTAGTGATTAAAGTCCTTCTTCATCCTATGCTCATAACCCCGTGCATGTTTCTCTAGTGATAAGGTCATGCGAGTCAAGCAAGAACTAAAGAAAAAAAAAAGATTTGAAAGTCCCTCTCTATACTTACTTATCTGCTGGTGTGCTAGCATTTGTCAAAACCCAACCTAACCTAACCTATGAGTAACTTTGTTACTTCTTGGAATCCACATTTCATGCTTACCCATATCGTATGACAAATGTCAACCTACCCAGACAGTCTGTCTCTAAAGAATTGTCAGATGCTGCACGCATTGTGGCGTGAGAAGTGCGGCGGGACCTAGTCGACACTCACACGAAGATTATTTTCGAAGCTAAGAATAATTTGAGACAGACTCTATATACTTATGTACATGTGGGATTTGAATTCTCGGACTACGGCTGTTGCAGCCAAATCAATGAAGGGGTATGGTCTCTTGGGGAGATAAATGAATGACACGTCGAAATTGACGCAAAGTCTATTTTGTAGAATTTTTTTCATTGCAGTATAGTCATACCGCGAGCGGGCGCTTCCTTTTCGATGAAGTAGAATTTTTTTCATTGCAGTATAGTCATACCGCGAGCGGGCGCTTCCTTTTCGATGAAGAGGGCACTCTCATTCCCGTCACAGGAGTAGTATCTCTTCTCTCATTTCGTCCTATTTAGCTAAACGCTACCGATCTGTTTCCATGTGCATTGTCAGACCAGCAACAGCAGCATAAACGACCAGTGAGCATTTTCCATACATTCTTATTTTATGCTCAGTCTTCTTTTCTTCGTTTTATTTTATTTTCTTTTTATTTCTTTGGATTTCCACATCAATGAAGGGTTACTTACCTCAGAAGCATACCTGCAACCTATGCGATCGTGTTCGAGGGATCACAAAAGAGATGCTCAAAGCACCGATGGAAAAACCTTACAAAAGCATCAAGAAGGGAGCAGCTGGTCGCCCTCCTTATGTTGGACGAAAAGCCAAAATCACTGTCAGACAAGTGAGGCAGTTTTTTGGTGTACTCAAAAAGCAGCTAGGCGATGGATGCACGGGAACGTTATTCAACTCTCCTACTGTAATGGCGGAACTAGCATGTGGTGTTTCACGTAAGACCGTGACAAGATCGTTATCGGGGCTTGCTCGTTTGGATGATTGCAAATTAAAGGAACCGGACGGGAAAAATACTTTGCGGGTAACGACGTTAAAGAAATACGGTCAAGAATGGGGCGAAGCCGTTCATCATTTTGTTAGTACTGCGCTAGAAGAGGAGGGAAACATAACCGTTTCTGATCTACACAGTAGGCTCTCTTCCGTATATGCTAACTTTCCCATGTGTTCAATGACTTTATATGGATTTCTAAAAGCGCTGGGTTTTTCATATAGGAAAGAAGAAAATAAAATATTCATCCTTCCTGAGAGTAGCAGCGAGACAGAGTCGGATTCTGATAGCGAACATGAAGATGAGAATGTTTAAGTGTTGTAAATTTGTACATGTTGCATACTGATTGTTGTGTTTTCATGCCATAGACATATGCAAGCAGATTTGTAATAAAATTTGTTCACTTTAATGTTCATAGTTGATATTTTCGAATGCGATCTTGGTGATGTTTTTCTTAACATTGAACGGTTTTGTAAATATAACTATGAATTGGAGAGCTATGGATTTTCTTTGCTTGCTTTCGAAATCGCTTTCCTACTTCTGAAAGTGCTTTCCTATTAGTAGAGAATGCTCACATAACCCGTGCATACTGACGCTATCATTTTCTGTTGGTGATGTTGCTCCATTCCGTGTTAGCCGTGCAGCGGTTGGTGTATTGCAGTGAACAAACAAGAATTGTCCTGTAGACTCCAAATTTCTCAGCGTAACTCCAGTAACAAATTAATTGACGGATGTTGCGCGATAGCTGGTGTGGCGCGTCGCGACATCTGTATCAAAAAGACGGTATTCTATTATGCAAGAGTGATTGACAACTGTGTACATATACTGGCTATAATGTCTGTTTTACTTGCGGTTCACACCACACTAGTTTGCTTATTGTTGGAAAGCTAGAAAGTCTTGTGCAAGTCCCTTGACCATCGACAACTATGAAAATCATGTCTCTTTCGTCGATACTACACTCTTTCTCAACAGTCCTTGCCTCACGCTTCACCGCCCATCTGCTAAGCCGCGCCGCATTACCTATGCATTATCATACGTGCTGCGACGTGGCTGAGCTGACGGGTGGTTCAGCGTGAAGCAAAGATTTTTGAGAAAGACTATCTATTCTACTGAATCACATAGAGCCATTCTGTAGCAACTGCTCCCGTCTCTAGGATCATCTGCAGATTTTTCTACGATTAGGTTCGATTGTGAGAAGGGCACCTAGTATGCAAATCTCAGGTGATCGCCACAGATTAGGCACATATGAGCACGCTCGGTATTTCATTCGTCATGATTCGCTAGCACGCAGCGCACCACAAGAGGCTGCTGCACTGGTAATATTGTACACTCTAACCGACTGATAGTACACAAGAGCCTAAACTTTCAGTCTTCGTTATACAGATACAGTGGATGTCAATGGCGGTGACCCATCCGTGGCCTCGAGAAGGACACCGCGAGCACTGGGATCGGTGTCGCCTGCCGCCGGAATGCTATTCCTGGGCACTTTTCTTCCCGATTCGGTCGAAAATCCTCAAAACGGGTAGAGAAGCTGCAGGGAATAGCATGACAGCAGCAGAAGAGATCGGTTATGACGCGCAGTGCGCCTGCGCGACGTCCTTCTCGAGACCGCAGATGGGCCAACGCCATAGACGTCCACCGTAGAGTGCCTTCCCCCATGTCTTCATACCGCACCGCCTGAGATCACACGTAGCGTTCTGCTGGCAGCGTTCGCCGCAGCCAACCGGCTGAGTATGGATCGCCAGCAGGACGCCACGTGTGATCTCAGGCGTTGCAGCGGGAGGACGGATCGAAGAATTATATAATCAAATGGTTGCATGCATTATTGCTTCTGTCAATGAAAACAAACAAAAATGAGCTCTTGTGCATTGAGCTGTTGACACATGGGGGACTAGCCGGGGATAACGATATAAACGATATTAATGGACTGATCATATCCGTGTCTCCAATGGTCGAGGCCCCGCACCGTGCTAACCACGGGCAACGTGGCATCTTCACTGTCCGCACATCCATACAGTATGTTCGATCCGTGGTGGCGTGCGGGCGCACCGTCCGCCATGACGTGTGGCGTCGTGCTGGCTATCGATACGCAGCTGGTTGGCTGCGAGAACGCTACCGGCACGACGCCGCTCGTCATGGCAGGCGGTGCGCCCGCACGCCACTACGGATCGAACACACCATGCAGATCCAACACACCATGCAGCCTTTCCCAAAAATCCTTGCCTTACGACGCACCGCCCACCAGCTCATCCACGCCCTACCACATATTATAATGCATAAATGTTTTCGATCTGCGGTGGCATGCTTGCGCACCGCTCATCAGTCGTTCATATCGTTAGCATTGTCTGCATATCATAGCCATGACACAACCAACCATCACCTCTAGCTATCAGTGACGTGTCTGGCTTGCTGGAGATAACGATAGAGGAGGGATTAGCGGTGCGGATGCATGCCATCCCAGGTCGAACAAATCATATGTACATTTCACTATCTCCCTTCTTGTCCGCGGGCCTCCACTGCTGGAAATTCCATGTAACACATCGACATCGAGCCAATCGAATAACTCAAATTCCCTTTCTTTTTCGATCACTCAATCTAATGAAAACCTTAGACTATCAGACTTATTATTCGGTATTTGCTCAAAACTCGACCAATTCAAACAGTGACTATTCGGAAATGGAGTCGTGTACAGTCTGTCCGAAACGACGAGTCCGCCCACGCACGCGGGGATCGAAAGGCGGCGCGGCTGGGACGGGGGGGGGCGGCACCTAGTTACCCGAGATCTTAGGTGCAGCCGGAGCGAGGCCCGCTGCATAGACCGATCATAGCAAATGTCCTCCCGCTCAGAACTATCCTTGGGCTCTCAGAGCACTGAAAGTTTTTTTTTTTCATGGATGAGCATTGGTGAAATAAAGGATTCACGAAGGAAAATGAAGTCTAGAAAGATTTACCATCGATAGTAGTCAAAAGTAAGGGAGATTCTTCAAAACATTGGGACATTGAGTTGCCCAAAGTTGCTTCAGTCAGGTTTTTTTTTTCTTTATCAAAATCGTTTAGTATTTTCCTTTCATTTTGAATAGTTGCACATATTCGTCAATCACTGGGACTTTCGCAAATGAGCACAGAATCCTAGAAAATCGGCAGATTTTGTACTTTGTGAAAAAAGTGAACAAGGTAAAAGAGACCAAGAACAATTTTCTCACTCTGTCATGACCATCACTACCGAAATTAGAGCACTGCATTGATGTCTTAGTGCCGCTAGCAAATGTAGAGGGCGCTCGCTTTCCTTCGTGCCAGATGCCATGGGTAACTAAGGACCCGCACCCGGCTGGGGAGTAAAATGGAGTTGGGGGGGGGGCACTTGGTATAAGTCGGTAATATGACCTGTCCTGCACGTTCTGACTTGTTTGCATTTCAGGTAAATACTGTACACTAAGAGAGCTAATAAGTCAGAGCGTTTTGGACGTGTTAGCTTACAAGTCAGAACGTGTAGGACAGGTCATATTACCGACTTATACCAAGTGTCCCCCCAACTCCATTTTGCCCCGGCTGGGACCTATGCTGTTAGCTGCCACGTGGCCCACGTCACAGCCAAATCATTGGTCGATACCATAGAAATAACTATGAAATGTGATACGCAGATTAGAGATGATGACGTGGAGTGCTGGCAAGCAGGCCGCCTCCCGATCCCAGTGTGCGTGGGCGGACTCATCGTTTCCGACAGACTCTGCGGCCAGTTAAAGTTTCAGCTTTTTCTGCACCTCTATGCGGTGTGGGTATGGAGCCGGGCACATTACTTCCACGGAATAATTTCGTGAGTTCTTCTGCGTTACATTTTCGATAAAAACAATACCTCTTTTGTTTAGTCTTCAATTGCTCGTCGTCTGCTTCTCGGTGGAGATCTTCGCCCAGTCTCGCAAGTGGTAAATGCATTCAGAGTTTTCTTTTGACACAGTGGTTCCAGTGATTCATTCAATGAGCTTTGTATTACAGCCTACCACCTCGTACGACGTTCAGCCTACAACCTCGGTGGTGCATGCCCATGAGGTAAATATGTATAGTCGGGCGGCCTAGGGAGTGCGTCTATGAATTTGTCTATAATTACGGTTGCTGCACGGTGTCCTACGGCTGATCGGCTGCTTTATCCATAGGAGGATGCAGAACAATGCGTCTGGAAGGACATTTTACTAAGTGACGATAGGGACACATTAAAATGGAAGGAATCACAGCATGTAAGGAAGGGTGTTTCTCTAGGTAGTAAAATCGGTGCAGTTGCGCACCCAGTACAAAGGCTACGTGCGAATTGCTGGAACCTCCGCTTTCACGTGGTCTTTCGACTGAGAATTTGATCTATTGGAATGGATCAGATCGCGCGCGATGTTTACTCTGTACAGGGTCCAAAGGTACGCGGACAGGGGCGAGACCGCGTACCTTTGGAGTTCCCTGTAGGTGCTACAACTTATGAAGGAACGTGTAAAAATCAGATCGAACCAGCTGAATCAGCCGGCCGATAACACACCACAGCCGTAAATGCAGACAAATTCTCAGACGCACTCTCTGAGCTACACAACCGCTTAAATTTAACATATTCGCGACAATGTGCTTAACCGGTTGACACGCGTGATGTGGCGCGTGGGACAGCGTGCTCAACCGGATGAGCCACTCTTCTCAGAGTTATGTATATTTTTGTGAAGCAGTCATAATTACCCCTATGTAGTGGTATGCTAACTATGTAGTATTTATGCGTTCTACATGCACTGGGCAGAGCAGATCTTCCCTCAGACTTTTTTAATACGTGGTTAAAACGTACAACAGAAAGAAGGATTCGTAGGAAAAATAAACGTCCATCAGTATCAGGTGAATGGGCAAACATTTAGAAACACTCTGGCGGCCACAAAAATAAAACGATTGCTCTCAGATTTGCACGAATTCGGAGTACGGATGGTCTATTGCAGGAAACGTCAGTCACGATCACTACTCCAGCGGCCTGGAGTGCCGCGGCACCCACGTGGCGTCGGCGAGGCAGCACTGATGTCCACATCATCCGGCTCCGCCACGTGGGTGCTGCGGCGCTCCAGGCCGCTGGAGTGGTGATTGTGATTGACGTTCCATGTAGCTTACAGAGGGCGCCCGATCAGACTTTGCCTGCTATTAATATATTGCCCGCGTCTGGAAGAATATTCTAGCGAATGGCAGCAGGGAAACATCGGAATGGAAGGGATCACACCATATGCATATCAAGAAAGTGCAAAGAATAGATCAGTTAGCCGAAAAAGTGATGAGGTCGTAACTGCGGCCAGAGTCAGATCAGGCGCATTCTGTACGCTAATAGACTGTATGTGGAAGAGAAAAAACTCCTACCACGTGGAACCACGTGCTCAAGCGGTTGAGCACGGGAACCGCACGCGTTCATATGCGCGTGTCCCACGTGGCACACCATGCTAAAAGCGTAAGGTCGAGTGTATCAAGTGTGCTCCATTTATTACCATCATACTGCTAAGGTTATGCATTGCAAGTATTGGGTTGGGCAATAAGTTCGTGCGGTTTTTTTTTTCAACTCTATTTTTTATGAGGGTCTGATCTAACTCCGATAGCCTATCATAGGTCATCTTACAGTTCTTGTTCTGCTCTTTGCGAATATTAGAACCATTTTCCTCAATTCCCACTACTTCTCATTTTCTGTCGCATGAAATGTGACCCTCCAGTTCGACAAGAGCGTACATCTTCGATACTCCAACTATTCCACTACAATAGTGGAATAAATGCAGCTCAAGCCGTAGGGGATGTTAACAGCGTCTAAGTGGAGGATGCACCTTGTTCTGTACGCACAGTTCGTAGAGTTATGAGACGATTTAATGACTTGCTCTGGATGTGAAGAAGAAGTACTGCGGATATTAGCTTTCAGAGAAACCTAAGTTCAGCTAGTCCACTTTGTGGCAATACACTGAATGCTCAGAAAAACCGCACGAACTTATTGCCCAACCTGATAGTTCTACTTGTTCTCCTTTGGGAATAGAGTATCTTTTATCACATTGTGTCATTTAGCTAAACGCTACCGACCTGATTCCCTGCGCGTTGTTAGAGCCACAACAGCAGGTCAAACTAGAGGTGAGCATTTTCTACATCTTTCATCCTTTGAATCCACCTCTCGCCTTGCAAAATTCTTTGTTTTTTGCTTTTCCTCGGAGTTTTCCCAGTTTTGAATTCCTTACTGCAGAGACACACCTGCGACCTATGCGATCGTCTGCGAGGGATCACAGCAAAGATGCTCAAGGCACCCAAGGCACCAGTTGAAAAATCCTGCAAAAGCATTAAGAGCAGAGGTTCCTCTAATATTGGACGAAAGGCCAAAGCCACTATCAATCATGTGAAAGGGTTTTTCAAGCTACTCAGGAGGGAGCTAGGTCGTGGTTCCCATGAAACGTTGTTCAAGTCACCCACGCTATTAACTGCCTTAGCATGCGGTGTTTCAATTAGAACTGTGACCAGAATATCGAAAATTCCCGCACCTCTGGATGGACGCAACGGGAGAGCTTTGGGAGAGGAGGACACTTTGTCAAAGGCAGCTTTTGAGAAGTTTGGTCAAGAATGGAGCGCGGTTGTTCGTCACTTCGTTAACACTGTGCTGGAAGAAGAGGGCAACGTAACTGTTACTGATTTACATAATAGGATTTGTTATGCATATGCTGACTTTCCTATGTGTTCAACAACGCTATTTGATTTTCTAAGGGCGCTAGACTTTTCATATAGGGTGAAAGAAAACATGATATTCATACTTGCTGGAAGTAGAAGCGAGACAGAGTCGGAGTCTGAAAGTGAACATGAAGATGAAGATATGTAAGTGTTGTAAATTTGTAGATGTTGAAAATTTATTGTTGCATCCTTATGTTTTGAGCATGTGGAACCATTTTTGTAATAAAATTTGTTCTTGTTAATGTTCGTAGCTGATGTCTTCGTATGCAGTCCTGCGGATATTTCTCTTACCATTCAACGGCCTTGTAAACGTGACTATGAATTGGAGGGCTATGGGTTTTCATGTCGCTCTCTTCCAAACTGCTTTCCTACGCGTAGAGAATGCGCCCGTAACCCGTAGATACTGACGTTCTTATTTTCTTCTGATGCTCTCGCTCTTTCTCTGTTGGCCGTGCAGCTGCTGGCGTACTGCTTGTGAACAAACAAAAGATGTCCTATCGATCCGAGGTTCCTCTACGTTTTTTTAGTTCCAAAGCGGGACTTACATGGAAATGTCTTTATCGCATTCTTAGTTTGAGCTACGTCGCCTTTTCGGTGTTGCAACGCCGTGAAGCTCCGTAGACCATACACAAATTAACTCGACACAGACTGTACAGTACCGGTCAATCACTGCTGCACATGAGAATGTCGCCAGTCTGGTCTGCCGCGCCGCACCATCTACGCTGTGCGAGAGACAGAGGGGATAGAGGGGTTTGTGGTTGTCAGCTATGATCGATTTTCATATTTTGCTCCACCCAAGCATTTCGGAGTAGGGACGTAAAGAAAACGGTGTAAAGCACCGCCCGAAAACAACAGCATCCAGTCGGTATGCCGCAGGAGATGCGGTGCAACAGACCAGAGTGACAGTATTCTGTGATGCAAGGGTGATTGACGGGCTTTATACAGTCCATTCGAAACGACGGCGTGGATGAAATCGGTGGGAAATCTGGAGCCGGTGCTGGCAGCATACGCCGATTCTTGTTCTACTATCGTTAAATTCCATTGCTTTTTCTGAAATATTTATGTCCCTTTCTACCAATTAACCACCTTCCCAACCATTACCTTTGCATTCGCCGAGTTTCTTCGTTAGTTTTATTCCGAACAGCTGATCGAAACCGCAAATCGGTCTCGCTACAGCCTCATTGGCTCTTGATTTCCCACTGGTCTCGTCCACGCCATCTTTCGAAATGTACAGTGGACGTCAATGGCGGTGGCCCATCCGCGGCCTCGAGGAGGACGCCGCGCGCCATAACCGATGTCTTCTGCTGCTGATATGTTATTTCTGGCAACTTCTCTACCCGATCTTAAGCTTTTCGAGCGAATCGGAAAGAAAAGCGACTAGGAATAGCATTCCGGAGACAAACGACACCGATCCCGGTGTGCGCGGTGCGGTTGCGCGGCGTCATTTTCGAGCCGTGGATGGGCCACCGCCATTGACATCCACTGTATGTACGTCTACTATATAACTCATGTTTTCTTTTGCTGTTCAGATTGTAGTTCTTTGCTTATCTTGGTAGAAAGGTGAAGGATTTGTGCGATTCGCTAGACCACCGACTACTATGAGGATCTTGTCTTATTCGTCGTATTATCTACAGTAGCGATCATATGGGGCCCTTCTGTAGCAACTGCGCCCGTCTATCCCTGAGATCATCCGCAGATTTTTCCACGATTAGGTACGTACCGATTGTGAAAGCGCATGAAGTGTGAACATTTCATACGACCACCAGAGATTAGATGGATTTGAGCACGCACGGGGTTTCACTCGCAATGAATGGTAAGCACGCAGCGCAGCACAAACTGCTGGTGCTATTATACGTAGAAGAGGCGTCATCGCTTCCATCGTTGACAACAAACAAAGATGAGCCGTGGTGCAGAGAAATGCCGACTCCTTTGCCATAGGTAACGACATAAAGGGAGGGTGATCTGCCTGGATAAGAAAAATCGACCTCAATTATACAAATGGACTGATCTTTTGAGACTCAAGTGGTCGAGACCCACTAAACCACAGGCTATGTGGCACGTTGATTGTCTGCGCGTCCACATTTTTCACTGGTATCCCCACATTTCCTGTTGTAACCTGCCCAAACAGGTGTGAGACGTGGGCGGCACAGGCCTCGACTATAGAAAACTCCAAACATATGTACGTAGACAAGAGTCGAGATCGGGGCGCGGCTTTCATGGGCAGAGACGCAGGCACACACTATGCTGAGCCCCGGTGACTCTGCCCAAGAGAGCCGCGCCGCAGTCCTGACTCTTGACTGCGTCCGTTTGGAGTTCTCTGTACATATAATCTGTTTCAAATGCTACGAATGTTAAGTATCCGTGCGGATGACTTGTTTTTCTCTCCTTTGTTTTTTTTTTACTCTGCTGCCTTCCCAGCTAAATATCGTCCTCGTGCATTATGCCGGAAACTCCTATGGAGTAAGCATCCTATGGAGTAGGCATCTATATAACTCAATAACGAAATGTCCTCTTCGTGCCAATCGAACAGCTCGACTTTCCTTCCTTTTTCGACGAGTAGGTATAAAGAAAAGCGTAGATCTTGAGCTATATACTATTCGGCGTTTGCACAAAACTCGATCCACTCAACCAGTGACTATTCGGGAATAGAATCCGTCAGCCAAAAATCTGTACAGTTGTTAAAATTTCAGTTTTTTCTGTATTTCTATGAGGTGTGAATATGAAGCCAGGCACCTCACTTCCACGGAATAATTTCGTGAGTTCTTCTGCTTTACAGTTTCGATAAAAACAATACCTCTTTTGTTTAGTCTTCAATTGCTCGTCGTCTGCTTCTCAATAGAGATTCTCGCCCAGTCTCGCAAGTGGTAAATGGTTTTTTTCTTTTGCGACACACACTGGTTCCATCTCGCTTTTGTGATTCATCCAATGAGCTTTGTATTACAGCCTACCACCTCGTACCACGTTCACCGCACCGTGACACACGCTCATGAGGTTGGTATGGTCGGGCAGCTTAGGAAATGCGTCTGTGACTTTGTCTGCAATAACGGCTGCCATTCGGCGTCGGGCGGCTCTTCAGCTGGTCCATCGGTGGAAGGACGCTGAAGGATGTGGGTATAGTGATGATGACGTGGAGCGCTGGCAAACGTGGCGGCTTCTCGATCCCCGCGTGGGCGGACTCGTCGTTTTGGACAGACTATACATAGTGGGATATTTTACAAAGTAAAAATAATAGGGACACATAAAAATGGAATGAATCACACCATGTACGTATTACATCTTATTAAGGAAGGTGTAAAAATCAGATCGAACCAGCTGACCAGCCGGTGGATAAAAAACCGCAGCCGTAGTTGCAGACAAGGTCTCAGACGCATTCTCAGGGCTACGCAACCGTACAAGTTCAAGTGTGCTCAATTAGTTGTCATCGTGCTGCTAGAGTTATGCATTGCAAATAGTTTTAGTTGTTCTCTTTCGAGAATATGGTATCTTTTGTCAGTTTGTGTTATTTAGCTCAACACTATCGACCTGATTCCATGCGCATTGTTAGAGCAACAACAACAGTTTAAACTAGAGGTGAACTTTCTCTACACCTTCCTTTTCCTTGGAATTTTCCTAATAAATTCTTTACCGCAGAGACACACATGCGACTTATGCGATCGTCTCCGAGGGATCACAGCAGAGATGCTCAAGGCACCCAAGGTTGGAAAACACAACAAAAGCATTAGGTGCAGACGTGGCTCTAATATTGGACGAAAGGCCAAAGCCACTATCAATCATGTGAGAGAGTTTTTTAAGCTACTCAGGAGGGAGCTAGGTCATTTTTCCCAAGAAACATTATTCAACTCACCCAGGCTATTAACGGCCTTAGCATGCGGTGTTTCACTTAATACAGTGGCCATAGCATCAAGAATTTTTGCACCTCCGGATGAACACAACCCAAACCCTTGGGGAAGAGAGGCTATTTTACAAGAGACAATTTTAAAGAAGTTCGGTCAGGAATGGAGCGTAGTTGTTCGTCATTTTGTTAACACTGTGTTGGAAGAAGAGGGCAACGTAACTGTTACTGATTTACATAACAGGCTTTGTTATGCATATGCTGACTTCCCTATGTGTTCAACGACGCTGTATGAATTTTTAAAAGCGCTAGGTTTCTCACGTAAAGTAGATGATAACGAAATTTACATACTTAATGAAAATAAAAGCGAGACAGTGTCTGAATCTGAATGTGAACATGATGATGATGATGAAAAGTGTGCTGGAACTTTGTAAATGTTGTAAATTATTTGCTGTGTTATGATCTTACAAATATGTTGAAGTGAATTTATAATAAAATTTTCTTCCATCCTTGATATTGATATTGTCTTTGTCTGTGATAATATTCACTCAACTCGTAACAGTATAGTCTATTGGTTTGAAACATGTCGATTTCTGCAACGCTTATAGTCTGTCCGAAACGACGAGTCCGCCCACGCACGCGGGGATCGAGAAGCTGCCACGTTTGCCAGCGCTCCAAGTCATCATCCCTGTTCTGCGTATCACGTTTCATCGTTATCTTCATGGTATTGACCAATGATTTGGCTGTGACGTGGACGACGTGGCAGCCAACAGCATCCGTCCCAGCCGCGCCGCCTCTCGATCCCCGCGTGCGTGGGCGGACTCGTCGTTTCGGACAGACTATACCTCTCTCCACATCGATATCACTCGTATTCTGTGGTTCACGCTAAGGGCGTCACAGAGTATAAATTCCTCATAGGAAGTTCCAGATGAGATGTGTGTAGGACATATGGCGCGATTTTTTGGCTGTCACTATACGCGGCAGGCGGGGTCTGGGCACGTTCCTGCCACACGACATGCTGTTTCGCGTTCGCTGGTTTGGTTATCTAGAAACTCCAGAGAGACGCCTCGTGTGGTAATTCATCCATTCAGAAGTTTGAGAAGTCTACGTGATGGATAATGTTAGAAAGCTCTTTGAAACAGAGTAACCGTTCTGCCAAAATATCCTTGTTCGAGCCATGTAGTCTTTCTCAAAAATCCTTACGCCTTGAGATCGTTTCCCGGCTTCATAGTCGCGGCAGCAAAATCGCGACGGGACCTACTTGACCATCTCGTTTGGAGCATGCTCTCTTCGCATCCGTCGTTTGAGTCTCACCGCGTTTCCGCAATCAGAGAATCCGTGTAACTTCTTGACAAGGACTCTACGTGGCGCGACGTAGCTCAGCTGATAGGCGATGCAGTGTGAGGCAGGGATTTTTCGGAGAGAAGGGAGAATTCTGTCTGGACGCATTTGCGGCCGAAGCAGCATTTAGGCGTTGGAGTGTCGGTCGTCCTGCCAGCTGATCAGCTTTCGCGATCATTTGCGTCCTTTATTTGCATGATTTTGCAGGCTCTTTTTTCAAAAGACTTCGTGAAAAGTGCGTAAGCACAGTGGACTTCTTTCCCATATCACTTTAAATTCCTATAGTTCCTTGCAAAGTTTTTAGTCGCACCAACGAGGGCAGACCTCGAGCTGCGCGGCAGTGTAGTTTCCTGAATTTAGAATATGTGTAAGAATGCGGTGCTTGAAAACCTGATCTTTTTCAACTGATATCAATTAGTCACTGGCGCCCAACGAATCCACGAATCTGGATCTGTGAATTTACTCATTTAGTTGCACTCGAGGTACTATATAACATGGATGGGATGAGCATGAGTCATAAATACCCGATTAAACTGCATTTCATTAGGCATCATAATTACCTAATTCTAGTGATTGATTTAGATAGAAGGGGGGGGGGGGGAAGGGTGTTGAAGCAGAGTGATAGCTGGGGTCTCCTCCAAAATGATGCTGCCGTTGCTCGGATTTTCGAGAACAGCGGTGCTGAGGGGTTGATCCTTAATACAGGCTGCTAGAAATAAATGTTTAGAAAATGACAGTGGTATAAGGAGCAAGTTAACCCCAGTTTTCTCAGACTTATTTTATGAAATATTTTTGGAAAATTTGGCGGGACATTATCGGATTTGGTGGGGTGTGACGGGAAAAAAGTTCCTATACATAAATTTTGGTCCTATGAGAATTTGACTGCAGTAGTGCCAGGCTGTGCAGTAGGATATTTTTCCAACAAAATGTCCTCGCTGTACATGCTCATTCAAATGTTTGATGTTCTCATCCCCTGTCTCGAATGTGCTTGTTTGTTTGCCGATATTGAACTTCAGTGTTATTTTGATCGTCTATGGCCGTAGCCATTTTTCTCCACTTCTTTTTGGATTGAGTATGGAGCCGGGCACTTCACTACAGCCGAATTTCGTGAGTTCTGTTTCTTTTCAAGTGTGACCACATTAATGCTTCCTTTGTTCAGTCATCAATTGCTCGTCGGTTGCTGCTCAACCAAGATTCCAGCTCCAGTTTGCAACTGGTGAACTTCTTTCCATCCTTGCTGCTTCTATGTAATCCGTGATCATTCCATCTTGGTCTTTGTAGTCCGTATTGGACTGTTTTGTATTTCAGCCTACTACTTCCCATGGGGACGTTCACCATAATGTATCGCATGGTGTCAAAGTTGAGGATGACGTTCCCACTCTATCGCATGGACGTCAAGTATGTACATTTTGTAATGTATCATATTTATGTAGTTGGCTTTCGATACCTGCTATTGGGGACCTCCTGTCTAAGCATTTTGGTCAACCTCACCTCATTTCGTGGGTACCTACAGTCCTTGTCGAAAAGATAGACCGGTTGCGCGTGCGGTTTCATATCGTCGCGGCCGCAGGATCGTGACGGGACCTACTCGGTTCTCACTCCTTGCCATGCTCTTCCCGCATCGCTCGTTCTCATCGCGTTCCTACAGTCACGGAATCCGTCTTTTTGAGAGGGGCTGTGCACGACTCTTTTGTAGCAAAATAAAACAGCTTGAACTGACGAGATGCATTGCTCGGAACTTTTTGATGGAACGGTCCATAACTCATATCATGCGAAAATTTGCCGTTCTGGTCAAGGATTAAGACTCCGCATTCATCACGATGTTGCAGCGTGTTTCAAAAGCGGCTGTGGTTAAGTATTTGTGCATACTTCCTTCCTGGCTTTCCCGACACCACGCACTGTTCCTCGCTCCTTTTCTAAAAAAATCTTTTTAACAATCTTGCATGGTTAATCCAACTGTATTTTACGTGGAGTATAGCACAATGCGCCACCGTAGCTTGAGAGACTTTGAGTTTGATACGTATTCTTTGTGAGCGGGGTATAGTGGCAATTCCACGAGCATAGCTTTGGCAAGGTTGTCATCCCCCCCCCCCCACCTTTCCCTTCTTGCTCTCTCTCGAAGACTGGTCAATGTCCGAGTCGTAGAGTGGTATGAACTGCCGCAGGCGGCTCCATTTACTGAGGGCCGCCTATTCCTCTCATAATAATAGAGTATCTTCTAACTGTCACTTCGTGTTATTCAGCGTAACGCCCCCGATCTGATTTCACGCACACTGTTGGAAATACATCAGCAGAATGAACGAGCGGTGAGTACTTTTCTCCTCCTATGCCTTTTGAATCCAGTTCATTTGAATTGTTTTGCTTCATTTTCTCTTTTTACTTCTAATTTCCCATATAAGTTCTTTGTTCAGAAACATACCTGCGATCTTTGTGCTCGTTCACGGAGCATCACCACAGAGATGCTCACAGCACCACTCGAAAAGCCGGGCAGAGTCCGTCGCCCTTCGCTTGGACGGAAGGCAAAAGTCACCGTCACACGTGTGAGACAGTTTTTCGACCTACTCAAACTGCAGATGGGAGAATCTTGTCAAGGGACGTTGTTTAACTCCCCGGCTGTGTTAACGAGTCTAGCATGTGGTGTTTCACGTGTTACCGTGACAAGGACATCAATGGAGCTTTCACGTCTCAGCTACAGTAATGGGAAAGGCATGTCAACGTTAAAGAAATACGATCAGGAATGGACTGCAGTTGTTCGTAGTTTTGTTAGCACTATGCTAGAAGAGGAGGGACTTGTAGCTCTCACTGATTTGCATAGTCGGCTTTCTTTTGCTTATGCGGATTTTCCTATGTGTGTAACGACGTTACACTACTTTTTGACTGCATTAGGTTTTTTATCTAGGGAAGATGGGGATCAGATTTACATTGTTCCCGATAATAAAAGCGATACAGAGTCCGAATATGAGAGTGAAGAGGAAGATGAGGACGTGTAATTATTGTAGATTTGTAGATGTTGTATATTATTGTTCGTTACGTTCTCATGCTATGAACATGTAAAAGTGGTTTTTAATGAAAAGTTCAACTTGGTGTAAGTAGTTGTCTCTGTTGGATGTGATCTCACTCGTGCTACTGGTAATATTCTATAGCAGTTGGCATTATGCGATGGAATTCTATCTATAGAAGACTGTTAACATATTTTCAAGGTCTGACAGGCTATCTAGTGCAAGTACCAAACCACGACTTTCTAACTGGTGTTTTTGGAGGAGAATCGTCCACTACGACGTGCATTAGAAGGTGGTTAGCAAGGTTTTTTGTTTTTCTTATTCGCTAAAGAATCATTCACTTTCTCCCATAATGCAAGCGTGATGTCTTTCTTTTCTTTTTTTTGCTGTTTTCTTTTGCTTTACTGTTTAATGCTAGAAAGACTGGTGGCATTTCTTTTCTTCTTCGGTGCATAGCCTGTGTCTAGGGTCATCTTACAGTTATAAATGTGGGAAGTGAACTCCTGTCCGCTCGGGACCGCGGCGCGGCTCTCTTGGGCAGAGACGCAGGCGATCAGCATGCAAAGCGCCCGTGTCTCTGCCCGAGAGAGCCGCGCCGCCGTCCCGACCCTTGTCTGCGTACATTTGGAGTTCTCTGTACGTATTTATTGTACTGACATAATTGAGTCACTCTTACTCTCCAGGCAATTACTGATTGTCTTCAAATTTTTCCGCACTGTACTTGTAATCTCAATACTGTATCTATAACCACCGTGGTATAGCCACGTACAAATAAATAAATACGTCACCATGCACCCTAACGAATGAGCGGAACCATCTACGGCGGGGCTTGTTCAAGCTTTATAGGAAAAGCTCAAACAATCCTTTTCAAAACTTGAAGGTGTCCTCGTGAACGAAAGTGTTCCCTTTATGGATCATGAGCATGAGTACGGAACCACTGAATTACCAACTGGTGTTTCCTTTGTTCTTCTATTCCTTATGATAATTGTTGCGCGAAACAGAAAATTGAACTGTTTTTCTTCATAGACACCAATGCATATGAGTTCTACCTCCTTCAAAACCCCAAAATCTGGGAGAGTATCAAACGCGAGAATTCCCGAGGGTACGATACAAGGCTGCACAATCGTTGCAAAGAGAATGGACGCAGGCTACAAGGTTATTCATGCTTGCGGCGCGTCAAAGTTTACGCGCCGATACACAGTGCAAAGGAGGGAGGTGGAAGACAAATCCTGGCAGGTCAGCAATGTTCCTAGTTTCGCCGTTGCGACTGCCGCGCGAACAAACCGCGTTTCCATTTTCGCCGCTTTGGGTCGGCGCGAAAACTTCGTGGAGTTTTGTCTAGGCGCGTAAACTTTGACGCGCCGCAAGCATGAATAACTTTTACGTGGTTTTTTTTTCATCTAACATCTTCGCCTTTGATTCAGTCATCTTTAAAATGGTGTGCGAGAGGTGGTCCAGAACACAAGAAGAAAATGAACATAATACTTCCTACAAGCCCAAAGCCCAAAGCTCAACCTAGCAATGTCCCAGAACCTCAATGGTAATATCTGGAAAGCTGGTTACGCTAGTAAAGGACTGCACATCTACATTACAATATTCACAACATTAACATTCGTATGTAGCAAGCTCAGCGTTGTCGTCATATGTGAAGAAATGGATACGATATGTTGTAGGATATTTGTGGATGAACGTTTCGACACGATTATGAGCCAGGACGCTGCTACTACTTCTAAGCCGAAAGATTTCGTAAGAAGTTCCTGACAAGATCTATTTTTCTTGCGTATTCTATCACTGTTCAGTCGTCCATTGCTCGCTGGCTTCTTCTGAATAATGAAGTTCAGTCAAACCCCTCGAAGGTCTGTTACGGGGAAATTCAGCCATGCTCAACAAAGTTGTGCTGTGGAGAAAACCAATCGAATCTCTCAGAGGTTTGTTACATTCATCTACTCATTATGTTTTTATCAGATTACTTTTTCTTATTCATTCTACCACTGTTTAGTCGACCACTGCTCGCCGGCTTGTTTCGAACAGGGATATCCAGTTAAACGCCTCAAAAGTGTGTTCCGAGGAAATTCAGCCAACTTCAACAAAGTTATGTTGCGGAGAAAATCAGTCAAACCTCTCAAAGGTGTGTTACATTCATTTACTGGTAGTGAGGAAGGATGTTTGACGCCGTGACGGCTCCAACTGCCATAATTCTGAGGATGAAGTTGACAAAAAATAGGTTAACTTTGAATAAATATTTGAACGATATTAATAATAAGGAGTTGAAAATGAGCTGATACAAATTTTAAAGTATTCTTTAAAGTATGCTTCAAAAATTCGGCGACATGTTCTTCGGAGGGGGGGGGGGTATTCTCTGCGTTTTGTTCCACCACTATTGTAATGAGCTTTCATTATGGATCCCATATTCGAGAAATATGCACAGGCGTTATCGTCGGTGGAAAGCGGTGAGCTCCCTTTAGAAGCGATCCAAGGAGTTGTAACGCGGGAATCGATACATATCGTTTCCATGATTGTTCTTTATCTCCTATATCTCCGGTTCATTTTGATCCTTTCTAAACTGGCGAAGTCTAAAGCTGCAGTTATATTTCATAGTTCATCGGAGTCCGACCCAGTCGGACAACCAAAGATACGTATCGATCCTCGTTGGATAGATACGGATTGGGATCGATACGTATCTTTTTTTATCCAACCGGATTGGACTCCGATGCACTATAGATGTAGTTTAAGTATACTTCTAGGGTCGGTACTGGGGAGGCAGCACAATAAGCAGAGCCCACAGTTTTGATGTTTTAATGGAATTTAGTTTCTCGTAAATAGAATGAGCTCATCTTATGGTCACAGAACATTCGTTTGTTTGTTCAGTTTTTCCCTCGTTTTGACCCCATTTTTTCTTCAGTTGTATTTTTGATCAAAATACACGTCAGTATAAAGGTTTCTTATCGATTCTATTTCAGATGGTATGTGACTGCAATTTGTGCTCTCGTATTCGAGGAATAACAGAAGAGAGATTGACGGCACCTCTTGAAAGACCGTACTCACCTGTGCAGAATAAAAATGCGCCTTGTGGTCGCCCCCAGTTCGGACCAGAAGGTCGTCTAGTAATCAGAAATGTGAGGAAGTTCTTTGAGGAATTCAAGGATATGTTATCTTCCTCGGGTCCTGCTCTTCGTTGTACTATTCTAAACATGCCCGTACTCATGACGTCGTTGGCGTGTGGTGTTTCGCTGAAGACTGTCACAAACCATGTTCGTAAACGACAAGAGAGAAAACAGGAGGAGAAACGTGTGAGGCAGTCGATTCTTATGAAGAGCTACATAGCCGAATGGGGCGTAGTAGTCCGTCATTTTGTTAATAACGAATTAAAAGAAGGTCTCGATGTAACAGTTTCTGATTTATACGCTAAAATTTGCTATGCCTATGCTGATTTCCCTATGCCGGAAGCAAAATTTCACAAGTTTTTGAAAATTATAGGGTTTTCTGTGAGAGAAGATGAAGGAAAAACATACGTAGTGTTGAGATCTGATCCTAAGAGTGAAGTTTGTAAGCCCAAGGGGGAACTTTTTGAACCTAAGAGCGAAGATGTAGAAGGCTTGTAACGCAAAAAAATTGTACAATTGCTCCGTATTGCTGTCAGTTGCTTCACCAATCTGTCGACGTTTGTAAGAAGTATCAATAAATGTTGTACATGTTTTGGTTATTCAGAGTATTGAATGCCATGCAGTGGAGCAGACTATCTAGAAATGCATTGTACTGTACATGTATTTATTATATACTGTATAATATATGATCTCTTAACAACAATCCCACTCTATTTTGATCGTTGCTTGTTGTGGAAGAAATGAATCAAATTAGGACTAGCCAATCAAATTGGGTGAAGCATCAGGGTTTCGAAGATGTGTAGAAGTCTGGCAATAGAGCACACGTCGTGAAGTCTCTTTGCATAATCAAATCCATTGCGTTTCACATTTTTCATGATATTTTAGTGCTTAAACTATAATCCTCGCATTCATTCCAGCTTCAAAAAAGTTTCTCACATGAGAGAAACCAAGAACCACGATTGGTGGCTGAGAGAACATTGGATTGGTTACTAGACAAGAGACAAGCCTAATATATAATTTATTCCTATAATTAAGGACTTAAAGGTATGCAGTTTATGGAGAATGCCCATATTACTCGTCAGCAAATCAGAGGTGCAGTTGCAAGCTAGTGGTTAAAAAAACAGCTGGTCTACCGACTTTAGGTCCATACCCCGTTTCTGAAGCATAAAGTGAAGAGCAGTCGTTATTGCTCGCCCAAAAGCTTTTCGACAACTTGTTTTCACCTTTTTTCACTGGCAATCTGCGAGAACAAGTTATTGACAAGAAAGTGTGAAAACAAGTGGACAAGCTCCTGGGCAGACAACTTGTCGGCAAAGAAGTGTGAAAACAAGCTGCCGACAAGCTTTTGGGCGAGCAAGTTTCAGATGCGATCAGAAACTTGTTTTTGGAGCTCTGAGTATGAATAATAGTGATGAAAGCACCGGCAACCCGATCGATGACGCTTGAGAATCACGACGGCCGCAAACGTTCTGCCGCGTCGCACCAGTGGCGTATTGCGGCTCTGCTTTCTGTGCAGTGCAAGAACGATTGCGTTCGTTGCTTTAACCTGTTTACTTTGACAGCACATTGTGGCAGATCGGCTGGTGCGATCAATCTAGCGAGGCCGTATCGACCGCCCGGTGAACGCCCGCCTCAACCGGACGCAGCTGCAGCGCGGCCCTGCATGTGGGGTGCACTGTGTGACTGAGCAGACTACTACCGCTATTGTGTGTGACCCGCCCGGGTTTTTTCCTACTATCTCTGCTAATTGGTATTATTTGTTGTTGTAGAGCTTCCGTGGATGTTGAATTTAGCATAATCATGAGGTCTGGTGCCCTTCCGTCGAAAAATTTTCTAAGATTTTTCTCAGTACTTGCTTTTCTTTATTTTGTTTTATTGTCGCGGTTTAGTCATCAATTGCTCGTCGTGTTCTCATCAGGCAACATGCTCGCTCAGCTCCGGAAGCGGTAGGTTTTCCGTCTATTCCTTTTATTCTACGTTTTGATATTCTTAGCGTAGTAGTTACAGGCGGTTCAGAAATGAGTCGGTATTGGTGCATTTTTACGTAAAGAGATCAGGGGGGCCTTTGGCAAGTCGCGCATGTTCAAGCTTGTTAGTCGCAGTGATTTTTAACTGCTTAACATGTTAGAAAGGATCCCGGAAATGATGTGGGAGTACGTGGAACATGTGACTCACCTCAGGTCCGTGAATGCATCAGTACCGACTCCTTTCCGAATGCCCTATAGATTGTGGGAAATTTTCGCAGTTTAGTGTGTCCCCGAACTTCACCACTCCGAAATGAATCAAAATGAACCGGCGGTATAGGAGATAACAGCGATGGAAGCGATACGTATCGATCCTCACGTTACATCACTTTGGATGATTTCCAAACGGCGCTCGTGCGTAACACTGCCGCTATAGTCCTCGAGGACTGTAGCACCTTGCGTCGCCGTCGCCGGCGACTGTGAGGCCGATACGCATCGATTGTGGGCGGAGCGGCGGCGGCCGCCGCCGTCGCCAACAACCAACATCGGCGGCCGCCAATGTTGGCGACTGCGGCGCCGGTGCGTATCGATTGTGAACGGTCGCCAACATTGGCGGCCGCCGTCGCAGGCGACGGCGACGCAAGGTGCTATACTCCTCGAAGAGTATAGCGGCTACCTAACAGCAGTGAATAGGGGACGCCGCGTCGCGTCATCATGCAGTGCGGCCAATTTTTGACCTCAGAGCGCGGTAGTTGCTGTGCACTTCCGACGTTTGTTCACTGTTGTACATGCTTCGCTATCCAAGGCACGGTTCCGCTTTGTTTGAAGTTTTGTTAGTAGTTTTTAGTTTTGCCTTATAGGTTTTGCTTTGTAAAGCCTTCGAAACACGCTGATTATGATTGTTGGTCATAGTTTAAAGCTTCTATGAGGCCAAATTAAGCTATTTTCCATTTATTCATAGTGTGACTTTCTCTAGCTAACCTTTTTTAGTGATCCTTCGCACTCCTCCAGATTTGCTCAACTTTTAACGTTTGTATTCAATCTCCGTGAATCAGCCATAGGCTCCTGATACCCTACTTTTTCTTGTCCGCTTGTCATATAGCATACAATCTCGTAGTGCATTTATTGAAAAATCAGAGTTGCTCGCGTCGTTTTTGTTTTCGTATTGATACTTCTCGTAGTTGAAGGTGATTCACGTTAAAATAAGCTAAATTCAGATGCGTTCCGCCCACCCCTGCCCAGTGTGTGGCAGCAAACCAATGAAATTGAATCATTTGTATGAGCACCTACGACTTCTACACCAGTTCAGTAAAGAACAAATCGAAGAAGAGAAATCAAGATTCAGACGATTAAAACATGAGGGAAAGGCGCGACACATATGTAATTGGTGTAACATCGAATACACTTCATATAATGGACTCAAATATCATCTTAAGGTAAATATGAAGTAATTTGGTTTAGTTGTTATTACAGCTGTGGAATCTTTTTCCCTTTAATCGTTATTTTCGTCCAAAATCATAAGCGTACCGCTATCGATCTTGATGATAATCATGTTATCTGTTTCGCAGCAATCACATCAAGCACTTCCACTCCCCAAGGAAGGAGCAATGAATTGTCCTGCCTATAATCAGCATTTCCACGACATCGAGCAGTTAGCGGGACGCTGCGCAGCTGAACATCCTGTCACCGATCATCAGGTTGTTCATAGGAAGATTGCTTATATAAATAGGAAAGCAAAGAGTTGTTCTGTTCGGAGATTCTTTCAATCATTACTAGGCTGCTTCATAGGCTTTACAAAGCAGAATTCTCGTCAAACAGAGAGAAACTGTGCTGCGAAAAGAGAAGCATGTTCAGCAGTGAGCAAATGTCCCAAATGTACCGCGATTGCCACGCTCTCAAGACAGAAGCTGCCCGTGCTGCGTGATGATGCGACGTGGCGTCCCCCACTCACTGTTGTGCGTTTCGAAAACGTCCGTCATCTGCAGTACCAAGCTCGCACGAGCTCGCGATGCGTTGCCGCGTACCGCGTTTACCTTTCGGGTACTGCGCGGCGCGGCAAAGTGTCAAAAGGCCTATAGCGGTAGTGTGAACAATGAATCAATCGTTGGATTGATTCCTATTCATTATCATCACCGTTCTCATTCGTCTTATCCGTTTGGCGACTGCCACCGGTCGTCTCGATCGCCACGACCGTGGATTCGTCGAACGGATAAGGGTAGTGGTGAAGTTCCAGACATGGGGTGAATATAGCGGATGAGGTTCGATGCGATGTTTCGATCCCTAGTTTGTAAAATTATAAATTTGTAGGTAGATTCATAGAATCGAATGGACATTTGTTTATATTATCGCTATCACTTTTCATTTTGGGCACTATATGCGCGTTTTTGCAAGTTTCTCTTCTCTTCTCATTATATTTGTTCTACTTTCAGACGATTTCTCCCATACCGCAGTGCGATAGCGATGATATCCCCTTATTCAAGCAAGAAGATGAAGACAGTAAGGCCCATTTGGAGCAGGTACGCGTGTAGTTCGGTTAGGTTTACCTTCGACATAGTTCTTTGGAATGAGCCATACCGATTTCCGCAACACATACTCCGCGAGGAGTATAGCACCTTGTGTCGCAGTTGCTGGTGACGGAGGATCGCCAACATTGGCGACCGCTCACAATCGGTGCTCACCGACGTTGCGGTCGATGATGTTGGTAATCTCCCGTCGCCGGTGGCGGCGACGCAAGGTGCTATACTCCTTTAGGAGTACGGCGGCTGCCTAAAATATCAACAAGTGCGCATTGGCCTCACAATCGCCAGCTAAGGCGATGCAGGGTGCTACAGTCCTTGAGGACTACAGCGGCAGTGTTAGGGGAAGGTAGGGATAGCGATGGATCATGATGTACAAACTAAAGATAATGATGTGGAGTCAAGGTAAGTGTTGCTGAAATCGGTGCGGTTCTACAGAACCGTATACCTGCGGTCGCCCGAATTCGGTCTCCCCCTGAAGGGTGATTGAAGGGTAGATGTTCTTAAACTACGCCAATCGGTTTTGATCTAGGACCAGTTTTGGAGGAGCTGGTATTGTTTGCCGAAGTTTCTGTAGATTCTTCCGGACCTTCTTTTATATTTGAAGCTAATTGTTGAAACTTTCGTTAAGGGTGAAGGTCGCACGGTGAAGGATTTTATACCTAGAAGTTTTTACATTACAAGGATATAGCTCCCTATGTTAACAACCGGTTAATGTAGGCTTTCGTTTTCCCTTATCTGTTATCAACTTAGGCAAGAATTATGGTTAAGGAAGTTTCTTTTGTTTGGCGTAAGTCGGTGACCACATTACTGAATGAGTTTAGGCGATTCCTTCTGTGCAGCGGAACGTCAGTACTTCCACCCTCACACGAAGCAATCTCAACAGAGAAACATCTCCTGAGCAGGTGGGTGCTTGTTCGTATCAAATTGGTATTCACCAATTTCTTCGAATTCAGACGATTCCGTCCAGTTCTCAGAGCAGCGGATATAGTTCTTCGCTGAAGGTTGAAAGTGATGTGAAACCACCTTCAGAGCAAGTGGTGCTTTTTCAGCTGATTTCACTATCTAGATTGGTTGTGCTTGTAATAGCCAAATTTAGAAGATTCCCTCGGCGTCGGAATGCACTAAATCCTATTTCATTCCACAAGACGACAGTGACAGAAGAACATCTTCGGAAGTAGTGAGGCTGTGATTTTTTTCTCTCAGCGAATGTGTTATGAAGTTACGTGAATTTAGGTGAATCCTTGTTCATCAGTGGACATTGTTGACGGGGTATATACCCAATATGTAAGTGGCTTGATTACTTGATTATTTTGTTGTATATATTTTTGCCCAACAAAGTAAAACACCTGTTTTCCTCGCGAGCAGAGAACTTGTTGAATCAAGTGTTTGCATTAAATAACGATCTCATAGAAACGATTTGTTCCCGGTGGTAAGGTTATCTATGAAGCGCTCTTACCAGTCTAGTTTTTCAAGAACCATTTCGCGATGGAACATAACATGCATTTCTCCCCTGGAAGCTCATGTTTTAACTTCAGAAATTATCCCACTTCTTTGGTTCTCTCTTCAAACAATAATATGCAGTGTTTGATTGTTGACTTAACCATTTCATAAATTTTAGAATTTGTGTCGTTGTGATCTCTGCAAACGCATCTACAGTCTGACGGAGGAGAGACTGACAGCACCGCTTGAGAAGCCTTACGAACCCGTTGCCCGTTCTAATGCTCGTGGCCGTCCTGCTTTGGGAGCGCGCACTCGTGCTCTTGTCAACAATGTGAGAAAGTTCTTCGAGGAGCTCAGAAGACAACTGGAGTTTTCATGCGTGGGAACAATCCTGAATTGCCCAAGAATCATGACGTCTCTCGCCTGTGGTGTTTCGCGCAGAACCATCTCCTATATTGCCCACCCTCCGAAGCAGGAAAAACGGCAACGGAAAGCAGAAAAGCAAGGTCTCCCTAGGCAGGGATCAGCCATGAAGTTGTACGGTAAAGAGTGGGGTGTGACAATCCGTAATTTTATTAAGTATGAAATGAAAATAGACAAGAATGCAAAAGTTGGTGACCTGCACCGTAAAATTTGTAGTACGTTTGCTGATTTTCCGAGCTTGTCACCAAAGGCGTTCGCTTCTTTTACGAGAGGCCTAGGATTTCATTATGCGATGGTTGGAAATAAAAAGTGTATCGTATATCGTCCTCCTGTGGATAGTGAAGTTGATGAAGCAAATAATGAAGATGTAGTATAAACATTCTGAATGTGTGTGTTTTTTGTTTTTGTTTTTGGCACTGTAAATTAGTTGGTGAAGCACTCCAATCCACATAGCAGTTACCGTTTGGAATGTCTGGCTCAATTGCAGAGGACAAAGGCCCGATGTGCTGGTAGATTCATTATGGAGTTTCCCACCTCACCATTAGATCAAAAGAATATTATTCGGAGAGCGTTCAGTTGCAGCGGCACACCAACCCACATATGCCGTTCGGGAGCTCGTACGCCTGACCAGAGACGGCGTAGGCCTAATCATTAACCGTTCACTATTTTTCCCTCTACGCAGTTTAGTATAGAGAAGCCAAGACGACCATACTCGTCCCAGAGCTGCTTCCCATCTGTGTACGTTAGGGCTCCGTTCTACGCAAATTAGGAGCTTATTGGGCACTGATATGGATGTGGTCGAACAGATATCTGTTGGCATAGATGCGGAACAGATGCCCTGTCGGTAACCGCAAAATAGAGGCAAGGCCCCCTCCCAATAGCAATCAGGCGATAAATGTTGCGTGAATTCGTTTCGTGATAAATATCTCAACAGGATAAAAAAAAAACTCTGACTGGGGAAAGATAAACAGGCAATTAGATGGCTTTTCAGTATCACAAATCAAAAATTGCAGTTTTCCCACGCATTGGGCAGTTGCAGAAATAGTGCACCACTTGACGCTCATTTGTGTCCACCGGTTTTTATGAACGTCTTCCACCGCAAGAGTGGAAGCCAGTTTGCATGAAGAAAAAAAAAGTTGAGAACCAATCCGTTAGCTGATGTCTGGCCTACATATCTTATTAATGGTTCAAACATCATTTCTGAGTTGTAAGCTACCCTCCATACAAATGCCAAACGGCTAAAAATTCCCGCGAACAACATGTTATACAGGGAAGAGAATTGCAATGACGGTTGCAATTCCCTCAGCCTGGAGTGCCGCACCATCTGAGCGGCGCGGGCGAGGCAACACACAAAATCCACAGCGTTCAGCCGCGCCGCGGGGCTGGTTCAAGTAGAATAGGCACGTTATATCGTGTTAGAAGCTTACGTGAACTGGTTCTGTTGCAGCGGTTTTGTCATGAGAATGCGGAGCAAGAAATGAGTGGGAGTGATTGTCACTGCTTGCGCGTGGTCAGTTAGGATACATACAGGAAGCTCCAAATGTTCGCAGTCAAGAGGGCGTGGCCACGGCGCGGTTCCTTGCTCAGACACATGTGCTCTCGATGTTGCCTATGGCTTCTCTGACTCTGCAGACAACCAGTGGCACTTGCAGAGCGCTTGTGTCTCTGCGTAAAGCCGCGTCGTGGCCACGCCCCTCTTGACTGCGGACAGTTGGAGCTTCCTGTACCTTATGCGCCGTACCATAAAGTTTCGTGGTCGTTATCTCAACCTGTCAGTTATGATAGGCAAGGCAGAGATAACGATAACGAGAGTGAATATGCGTTACTGTTCTTGACACTAATACATCCTAGTGGAGCTTCCACTGTTTGTTTTCCATCCTCTTTCTTTTCTTACTCTTAACATTTCATAAATTGGTAATTCATAAATGTTTTCAACTGTAAACTTTCTCAAGAAATGACAGTAGGTCTGAATGTCAACATAGCCATCAAAAAGTCGTGTGCTCAAACATCGCCATCAAAAATTCGTGTGCTCCATCATAGTCCGTTCCAAAAACAGCGATGGTTGAATACTTGTGCCTATGATCTGCATTTCTCGCTTGCCACTCCGAATAGCACTATTTTCCGCGCTCTCTCTTTCGCTAATATCTTCACAACTATGTTCCCCGGTGGAATACATTTTAGCTCAATTCGATCTACTCGTCCTTTTGAAGGGACGCCTACAGTTAAAGATTCTTTGAAGTTTGAGGATGGCCTTCACAGTTGGTCGATTTGTGCTGCGTCCGCGTTCGCCGTGCGTCGCGTCACGGGCCCGCCCCACCTCGACAGCGAGGCCATTGATTGCTTGCATTCATTACATTCCGTTAGGATGATCTGTGCCGGTTTCAGCAGCGCTTACTCGTTCACTCACTCACTCACACACTCTCTCTCTCCCTGGCTATACATATCGTTACCACTAGCAAGCCAATCATTAATCGACATGTTAGGAGTGACTAGACATAGCGATCGACCATAACACCTAGGCTAGGGATCACTGTTTTGTCCTGATAATAGTTTTTCCATGGGTCCCATGGGCAGAGGGGGTGGCTTGAGGGGTGAGGGGATGTGGAGGGGGTGAGAGGGACAGAGAAGGGAAGTAAAATCAGCGGTAACAGCGTAAATCTCAATGTCTCCATGCAATTCGTTCTCATTCTTATTCTTCTGTGTCTGCTTCGTCTTTTGTGAAAAACCTATGGACCATTGGGATGGCTGATAAATGCAATTCTTTCTAGTCTCTTGAGGAGGGATTCATGAAGCCTTAACTTTGCAAACCAACGTGGTTAGCATGATTGGTTACATATTCTGTGGACTTCTTGATGTTAGGAGACATAGGACGTGAAAGTTGTTCATGTCACACAGCTTACCAACCTGGTTTCACCCGGGTATGCGTTCATGAGTCCGAGGCCCTGGTTATCTCTTGTCTGCGCCTCATAACTGGCCGTTTTCTCATGTCCTGCTACATCGGGCGTGCCAATCAATGATCGATTGCTAGAGAACGTTGAACAGAGAGAGCAATTCGTTGCGGAAATCGGCACAGTTCATCCTTGTGGGCTACACATATCAGTAGCTGCTCCCGCTTATTGTTGTCGCTGTTGTCGTTCGCGCCGTTTATGCTGCTTTCTTTATTTCGAAAGGATTTTTTTTCAGGCGCTGTTCCCCGAGTCCGACCATGGAGCCGTCCACCTCTGTTCCTCCAGTGAATTTTGTAAGTGTTGCTTCTCTTAATTTTTGGTTTTACTAACGATTCAATGGGATTCGTGGGTAATATAATATAATGCAGAAGCTCACATATCAGGTCATATCAGGGCGATGTAGATTGAAAATACTTTAACATATGCAGTAGATTGAAAACACTTTAATATATGTACAGGAAGCTCCAAATGTCCGCAGTCAAGAGGGCGTGGCCACGGCGCGGCTCCTTGATCAGACACAGGCGCTCTCTATGCTGCCTCTGGCTTCTCTGACTCTGCAGCCAACCAGTGGCAGCATGCCGAGCGCCTGTGTCTCTGTCTAAAGCCGCGCCGTGGCCACGTCCCTCTTGACTGCGGACATTTGGAGCTTCCTGTAGATCCAGTGCAGGCACTCATGCCGTTGTAGATGTAGAGAGCGTCGTTAAAGGTGCGCTTTTCGCGGGCTTTGGAAGCATGCGACACGACCGCGTCGCTCGCACTGGAGTCGCCCCGGTGTTAGCAAGCCTTAGAGTCTTCTTGTTAGTTGGTTAATTTGTTTGAATATTAACATCAAATGCAATAAAAACTATCATCAAGAAAGAAAAAAAAAACCCTGATTTGCCGCTACGATGATTCCAGCGCAAGCGGTGCGGTCGCACTCTGCGCAATCCGAGCCCGGAAAAACGTGCTTCCATTGAAGTTCAATGTACATAAGGACATTAGAAAACCTTCTCGCCTGTTTTCTTGGCCTTGTTGTGACTTTCATGTCTTTTTTTTCCAGTGAGTGTTCTTAGTTTCTATTTTGTTTAAAGCATTTCCCCTTGATTTTCCAGCTCTCTTCAGTGCCTCCCCAGTATTTCCCTCTTTTCCGGTTAGGTTGATTTCCTTCCTAGGTAATTCCATTGATCCCTTTGTATTGATAGAATGGAGTGTTGCTGCAGTCCAAGTATAATCAGTATTTCATTAAAATTTGTACTCTTTATACACACGTCTTCGTATGTTTGAAAAAAAAAAGATACCGCTGGTATCTTGAAGTCGACGTCGTTTATAGTCCGTATCAAAGTAATTATCGTATGATGCGTCCGAGGAGCGCGACGTGACTGGAGTGAAGGATGCGATGAGAACAGGCTCCACGTGAGAGTGTTGAATGGGTCCCGCCACGCTTCTCGCGCTGCAACCAAGCCGCATCTGAACTTTTTTTTTTTGAGGCAGACTGGAAATACTGGAGTGATTTGTAATGATATTGCCATTTTCCAGTCTTCAATTGCTAAGCGCCTTCTTCTAAACAAGACATCACCTTCTGTCACGAATACGGTGAGTATTTGTTATGACTTTGTTTCTTTGCTGAAAATCGTTCAGTTTTACTATTTACATCGAGAATGCGCTCGTGCTGGTTTTATACAGCTTATTCCAATAGCTGCTTTTGCAACGTGTTATAAATATTTCGTTTGCAAAATTTTTTGAAAACTTTGTATCTACATTTTCCCTTCGTATACAATCAAATCAAATCGAAACCTTGAAGGTTCCTGCTCGCTCCAACTTTCCTGTTAGGTTCTGTGACCCACTACTAGAGATCGGTGAACCTACGCATGCTGAAGATGTGAGTTTTCGATTAGTCGTTTTTCATAACACCTCGGCTCAGAAGTAATCTGTTTCTTTTCATAAATTTCATCTTAAATTGATGTTCAGCTCCTTGGTTGTTCCGCCAGCACAAGTACCGCTGAGGGTTGCAAGTCGCTATCCAGTGTGAGCCTTTTCAAGATATTTCTGTTTCATATTTACTTTATTGGTCTTTTTGCTGTCCCGATAGAAATTCATATTCTTCAAATTTTTTTCTCATGAATAAATTAGCTGTACTATAACACGATGGTATCTAGGCGAGTACAGATTTGACCCTTCTTTCGAACCTATTTTTCTTTTATACAATGAGTACTCTTACCTTCACTGTCTCTGATGGCTTATTTTGGTTCGTAACTCTTTCGTAAAGTTGATATTTAGCTTTATGGTTCTTATTTGATGCCCAGCGGACCAAGACATCGCCGAAAATCGAAGAGGAAGCCGACCTCACCTGCTGAGCCGATCTCAGAGGCAGAGGTGAGCGTTTTTCAGCTGAGGCCGCCTTATTTCTTTATTCCACTTGTCTTTTCTATTTGATTTAAAGTCATGCTACTTCCATTCAGTTTTGGTTTCTACATACACTAAGTCAACATTTTTCCGCCTGCCATTCTTGTTTTTTTCAGCACGACTGTAACGACCTGTGCAATCGGGTCAAAGCCCTCACCCCTCAAATGCTAACGGCTCCAATCGAGAAGCCTTACGAGCCCTTGCCTTCATCTCGTAGAGGTGCTGTTGCACGTCCATCTATGGGACAGGAGGCCAGAGATCTCATAAGACATGTAAGGGCATTCTTCGAGGAAGTCAAAAGACAACTGGGAGAGAAGGCATGCCATGGAACGTTGTTGAACTCGGCCGTGCAAATGGCAGCATTGGCCTGTGGAGTATCGCAGTGCACCGTGACCAGACTGGGAACTAGTGAGGAGAAAGCGTGGGATCGCGTCAAAAAGAAACCCTCGACGACTAAGAACGCTCTAGGGAAACGGAACGCCATGCGAATCGTGTCTCTGAAGCAGTACGGGGAGGAGTGGGGTGATGTGGTCCGTCATTTTGTTCACAGTCAGTTGGAACAAGAAGTGAATTTGACGGTTGCGGACCTGCATGTCAGGCTTTGTTGTGCTTACTCTCATTTTCCTATGGCTCCACAAACGTTGTATGCATTTTTGAAAGCACTGGGTTTTTCATACAGGGTAGAAGGGAACAAGAGCTACATAGTTTCCGATTGTATTTCCGATTCCAAGGTAGTGAAAACTGAAAAAGATTGAGGTTTTTGTATGGGTATCAGGGTGAATCTCGCACGAGCAGCTTCTGTGTGATCGTCTATGGACATCTGCTATGCTCAGCTATTTGCATGTAGGGTTAAAATTCTCTGCACGTGAAAATTGTAGTTATTATGGTCATTTGTAGAGTGTAGACAGCTAAATAGAGCAAATGAAATTTGCCCTTCCATGAATGCTTTCACATAAAGTTAAGCCTCTTGCGGCGAACGTCATCTAACCTAATCTTTATCGATTGTTCGGGTTTTTCATGAATTGTTTAATTATGTTACAAATTGAAATGCTCAATAAATCAGATGGATATTGTCATGGCTACGGTCACTTTGTGTCTTTTCTACATTTCTTACATTTTATAAACATTTTTTCTCATGTTTAGTCTTCCAACCTTAGAGAAAACTGACCAGTCGTAGAGCTTAGCCGCACCCCTTTCCAGGTATAACGCTCCACACCTCGAAGATATGCATGTCGAGCAGCCAAATTTAACATAGTGAGGAGGCAGTGCGCCTTTACCGTCGTGTATCTGTCAGCTGTGAAATAGATTTCCTTATGTACTGCTGTTGGTTCGCAGTGATGTATGCAAATGGCGTTTAGAAATACATATAGTGTGTTCCACAATCCACAATGTTACCTTATTCGCAGGCGACAATGCTGCTCATAGGCATAAGTACTCAACTACCGTCGTATTGGAAATGAATTATAGGTGTTTAACGAAGTTTTTCCCGAAACAAAAGCACCAATATCTTTCCAAAGGTGGTTTTACACTAAGTTCCGGAGTACTTTCATTGTTTTTTGCATAATCCAGCATAGTTTGTATGGATACAAAATGTGGGAAGTATTTGACACTCGCAGAAGCATCGTAGCGTACCGCAAGCAACAACTACGTCTCTACGCTCTTGCGCCAGCATTATACAACCGAAGCCACAACGGCTAGACTGTCCCTTGCTGACGCGGGAATCGAACTCTCGACGTGGTTCGTGACGACGGCGCGCTATCGCACTGAGCCATTGCTGCTGTATCTGGGAGTAGTGATGGAAAACTAGCTTACACCAAATTTTATAAACGAGTTACGCATGGTACATATTGTCAAGGAATTTTTAATTGTATGAGTTTATGATATATCACAGAATAAGCTTCCTGAGTATTTAAATTGGAAGGCTATTTGACGAAAGCTGGGCGATCATCCAAGTTGTTCGCGTTTCATGTTCCGTTCACGGAAGTTCTCGCTGTTGTCCACAATTCTTTGAATAAGATCTGTTGTTGAGATGTTTTTCGTCCTGAAAAGAATAGATGATGTTGTGCAATCGATATTATCTTGAATTGCTGAAAAAAACGAAGATTAAGTTTCCACTAGGTTACCCAGATGTCTAAATATACGTGCAAGATCAGCTGGGTGACTAAAATCACGTCTCTAAATTACCTAAAACAAATCTAACCACCCTATAAATGAATTTTCATCCCTTCAAAGTTTCTAATTTTTATTCCATCACTTATTTCGTGTTTTTATTCGTAGGCTGTCTACCAGTGGCGGACGCAGAAAGTGGGCGGGAGGGGGGGGGGGCGTGGGAAAAAGTGGGGTCTCCGCTGTTTCGGGGGCCAGACGGAAAATAAAATTAATAAAAGTCTAATTATAATAATAAATAATAAAAATTATATTAAAAATAATAATAAAAATAAACTAATACAGGATTTTTATATGTATTGTAAAGTAATTTCAAAAATTGCGACCCATTCTTTGGGGGGGGGCGCCCCCCAGCCCCCCATTACGTCCGCCACTGCTGTCTACATATCATTGCAGCTCAGAAATGGATGAAGGAATAATTGAATGAGCGGATAAAGGCGGCTTCCAGAGGCCCAGCGGTCATCCAGTTTTTTTTTTTTCAAAAAAAAAACGCTTCAGAAGGAACGCACGGGAAGTGACGATGTCTTATCCTACACGAAAAATATTTAGGTGTGAAATTAGAAATTTAGAGTTTGGGGTTCAAACTGTTGGAAATGATTGTATCCAAATACGAAAATAACCAGCTGGGAGACAAATTGGGCAGAGTTGTTCTATTTAGGGTAGTATTTACTTCTGCTTTTCGTTGTGTAATTTTTCTTTATCTCCATCGCTGATGTTTACCTATCTTCTGAATATTCTGGAGCTTCTGAATTCCGTAGTACAAGACTACCACTACCTCCCAGAATAATATCTAGTTTTCTCAGAAATGGAGGAGTGGTGGAAGAAAAACACCTGGATCTTCGAAATTCTGGTGCACGTACGAGAGGGAGCTTTTGAAGCAAAAAGGATATTTACGTTCAAAACTAAGCTACAAACAGAAAATAACCATTGGTTTTATTGATTTCCTCTTCTGTATATTTGTAACAAGTGATTATACTTGTCCAAACATAATATTATACTTTTGGCACCCCCTGTACATTCAATTATTCTCTCATCAGTGCACAACTGCAGCAACTCGTATGCAGAAATTGTTCCCCACAAACCCAAATACTTGATGATAGCCTACCTCTGTGTTGTAAGGAATCGATCTGCCATTTTGAATGGCTTGTAACAGTCATCACTGTCCGGACACCCATATGGAATGTCGTCATGAGCAATCAAGTCGGCCTTTAACAAATGGTAGATGTTTATATTTAGTCATGGAATGCAGTTTGTGTAAAAATGCTCGTTCTCATCAATAGATTTTCATAGAATTCATTGAGATGCAGTCATAACCACAGTGGACGTCAATGATGGTGGCCCATCCGCGGTCTCGAGAAGGACGCCGCGCAACCGCGCCGCGCGCGCCATAACCGATGTCTTCTGCCGATGTTATGCTATTCCTAGCAGCTTTTCTGCCCGTTTTAAGGATTTTCGAGCAAATCGGAAAGAAAAGGCCCTAAAAATAGCATTCCGTCTTCAGACGACACCGACCCCGCCGCGTCGTGCGCGGAGCGGTCGCGCTGCGTCCTTTTCGAGGCCGCGGGTGGGCCACCGTCATTGACGTCCACTGTACACTGCTCTTTCGGGCACAGATTACAAGTGAAAAAGTTCAAGAGCACAAGTATGAAGTATTCTACAGTTTCCTGCTACACAAAATAGACCTTGAGTCGCCTGGTAGACTAGCCCTTATTTGTCTTTCATGTAGCAGTATTGGGGTATGAGTAGGTCAGCACCTTGGGGTAGATGATTTTTGCCTCTCCATTGCCAGAGGCAAGCGGATTGATGCAGGTTTAGAAATGCATAATTTCTGTATGTGCTCTTCTCGTCGTTCTAGCCTGCCTGGCTCGAACGATGAGAGAGCTTGCATGCGTGAAGAGATGGCAGACAGCGGGAGACACGCGCCGCGGCTGCTCCCTGTCCGCTGTTCAGATGGACGTAACCCACTGGAGTCTAACTTTTTGAGTGAATATTCTAAAAAAACAAATCGTACCTCTATTCTATCAAGTAATTCAATTGTAGGGTAGAACATCCCATGGTCGATAACGTTATCCACGTATCTGCACTCCTTTACTGAAGCTAAACGTTCCTCGTAGGTCATCACCAGCGGACCACCTTTGTTTTTTATGACCAATTCGTCGCTGCATACTGTAATTGCAGTATTTTCTTGAATAGCCTTATCGATGGCTGGAAATCAGATAAACTTGTGACTCACACCCTGCAGTGACAATAACGTTCGGGAAAGCCTCTTTCACTTGTCTTAGTTGGCGTGCATGGCCATAGTGAAAAAGATCATAAACACCTTCAGCAAAAATATGAATGGGACGATTTTGGGGAACTGAAAATGGACCGCCTGAAGTAATATGAATGGGACGATTTTGGGGAACTGAAAATGGACCGCCTGAAGTCTCTGTCATGGAAAAAATAAAAATAGGTTAGGAAAAAAATCAGCCAATTGTGACAAAATGGAATGTTCAGTCCGGTTAACAGATCGTCCTACTGTAATTTGTGGGCGTGAAATAAAATGTGGTACGCACATTACTATAATGGTATATCAAAGACAACAAACTTAGTAATCATGGTCTTTCAAACTTCGAACCTACTATGAGCACCGATTTTGAGATCAACGGGGGCCGTTTGGACCCACTACGCTTAGAAATTACGGTAACGCTGCATGCTCACGGAGTGAATTTTTCATCTTGTCCGGACGGCTGGGTATCCATGCATTGCGGCGGAGACGCAAGGAAATACTATGCGAGAAGTGTTCCCCCTGTGAGTAGAACGAGAGCGATAGGTGGAAGGTGAGCGGAGAGGAAGATGATAATAGAGATCGAAGTCATCATTTATGAATACAGCGTATGAAAAAGTGAAACAACGTCCTAGAACAAGTGAAAAATGGAGGGGGCGGGGTTGGGGAACATTTCTCGTTTGGACAGCTGATTCAGAAATACCGGTCAATTAATTTACATGTAATTCGCTCTCATATGTATACAGCTCATTATCAAGGGCAATACTAACAAGGGAGGTGCAAGAGGTTCGCAGATCGGGCTGCAACCTATCTGGCTTGAATCTTTGGTTGAGTAGGTACCACACCATGTATTTCATTACTGCCTTCAACTCCAAGGAACAAAAAAAACAAGAATGCAAAACATCCGCTCATGACGGGTTTCAAACCCTCGACCCTCTGCCTAACAGTCCGGAATCTTCGCCGCTCGGCCAACCCGTCACCGACGAAGTGCAGCAATGCATTTAGTAATGTGGTGGAATTTCTTTTTTTTTTTGGAGCCGAGGGCAACAATGAAATACATCGTGTAGTATCTACTCAAACACAGATTCAGGCCAGATAGGTTTCGTTCCGATCTGCGAGCCGGGTCTCCTGCACCTCCCTTGTAAGTGTGGATTGAGAAGTGAGTAATGGGCTGCGTGACAAGAGGTACGCTGCTGGTCTGTGATTGGTCGATGCATGTGCGCGTCGCGGCTGCAGTGTTTGAGGGTATGAACAGTTCTGCGTAGATATGGACAACTTTTCTAAGCTTGAGTGGGACAGATGCATGTTATCGGTACCCACAAACTGTGAGAAGGTGGCCAGCAATGTCATTTGGTGAGTCGAGTTTGAAGAAACACCCTGAACTTGAGAAGCACACGCGTGCGGCGCGGTCGCGTAGCGGCGTACGTCTAGGCCGCCACCCTGAGTGGTGGTCATTGCCAGCAGCTTTTTTTTCTCTTTCCTACAGGAAATGTCTCAATGCGTACTTAATTTTCTGACCTTTCTAATTGAGATTATCAACGTTGTCCTTAACTTACAATCTCCATTCCGTAGTTGTGTGAGTGTATATGGTACGAATCTCTGATCGCCACTGGCCATTCCTCTACCTGGAAATGGAACTTTTGATGAAGGTAACGACATGCTTCCGCATAATTCACAGTTATGGGTTCGCCAATGTGTACGTAGTCTGTGGAACCATCGTAAGGACAATCCCATAAAATATATACACAGGGGACATCAAAGGGTAAACGTCTTGTCTAACGCTTAGGACTGTGAATGAAAAATGGGCCCAGAGGTTTGTTCGTGTGGTTTTGGAGAGATTTGATCGTGTAGTTTTCTCGTCGAGTCAGTCGTTTCAGGCTCAAGGCGACTTGCCGAAACGCAGGCAAAGTACAAATGCTATTAGGCTCATGTTTGTTCAAAAATATAATCAAAGTACTGTACGCATATGCCAAGTCCATTGAGGGTCAGACAGAGTTAAGTTCGTACAGACGGTACCGCAGCGTGCGGCTGCGATGCGGCTGCACTGGCACTTTGCCAAGCTTGAAAACCAGTAGCGAATAGATGTGGCTCGAATTTCTATTCCTTTAAGTGCCAGGATCTCTAAAGGTAGGAAAATGCATAATAACCCTTCTGATGGACGTGGTATGGACCAAGATTACCCCTCATTTGAAAGTGCGCAAAAGTCTACAGGAACAACACTCGTTCTGTAGATGAATTTGACTCTTATATGCGCCCGCAAAGTCCACATTTGACTAACATTATTACCCACAAACGTTAAGAAAAAGCGTAATGTAATAAGATAAAGCAATATGGGAAAGAAAGATAAAGGGTTAACATGAAGCGTAATGGGAAACTTTAGCCCGTTAAGGCAGGATGTCCTATGACGTCACTTTTGTGCGCCAATGAACCGTGGTTGAACGATCCTGTGGAATTTCCTTGTCAATGGCCGTCATCCGATAAGACACATCGAGATCGACACTTACGAGAAGAAAGAAGCTCACTCAGAAGCTTGCAAAGCAAAAGAGCACAGAATAGTGGTTCTTGGCTTTGGCTTCGCCTGTCATCTAAAATTCTGTGGTTCCCTAGCTACGCAGAATGTTTCTGGAACCACAAAGTGACGAAAAGTGCTGGGCCTACATTTATGATCAGATTCCAGAAAATTAACCACCCCTTCCTCAAATTTTGCTCCAAATTTACAAGGCATGGACGAGCAGTCTACCAATGGTGCAAACCAAAAGTCGAAAAGCAAAGATAAGGGCATAGAGATGGAGCGTTAAGCTTGGCGGAGGTCACTTATCACATTGACACTTCTTGAACCAGTGTCCTACAGCGTCGGGCGAAAAATTGTGCGAATATTCATGCTTGTTGGAAGTGCATCACCGCCTTAGGCCCAAGGCATACACAGCGAAACTGTCACTGCGACCGTTCACCATCACAAATTTTCACACAATGGCTCCTATACCAGTACATTATTCCACGCAAGCTATGTGATAAAATATAAGAACTTATAACATTTTGTTCGTATCATTTTCACTTATTTTGTTCACCGCGACGATATCGCTGTGAAGTATGCTATGGACCTCAGACACTTTCACCGGTCAGGCCGACAGCAAAACTGAGGTACCGGGCAGGCCCCGGCCATTACTTTTTCGACACCGGGCAGGCCCCGTTCATTGGTTTGAATGACGCGGGTGTACCGGTCAGGCCGACAACACAATTGGAATACCGGGTAGGCCCCGGTCATACATGAATGATAGTGTGTTGTGATAACTAAATGATAATCGCTAGTGAGAAGTGGGAACTTAGGGTTCATTTTATCTATCTCTATCGGAGAATCAGCGAGAATCAGCTTCATCACCACTTCTTGAAGTAGCGTAAGTTTTCCACGGCCACTTTATAATTACAGGCGATTCAGCTCGTAGTGACCATCGCGTTGCAATACGCACGCGAGCTGATCCAATCCAATGATTTTTGAAGAAAAAAGTGTTTTCATATATAGATTCGATTTTCGTCAAAATCAAGAATCCAGTCGCCGCACTAGTGCGTTCTCAATTATACCTCTCAGTACAACGTTAAAATGTCCACCTGGAGTGTGAAACGTCAGCTTCGCCGTGACGACACGTGTGGCCCCCCTAATAAGATGGGAATGCGCACATACTCAGGTAATTGTAACCTCTATCCCGCTGCATTGGAAAAAGCAGAAAAATTATCAGGTTAATCACCTTAGTTAAACAAATGGGAGTTTTTTTTTGCCTCCAAACGGAACAAATTACAAAAGCTTTCAAACAGCAACATGTAAATTTCTATTGTAATGATTCACACTTATTGTCGAACACTCATTCGCTGCATCTGTCTTCCTCATTGGCCTTTACGCCTACGTACGTATAGTAGTACCACATTTAAGGATATAGCCAGTCAACTAGCACTAGGACGACTTTTTTCTTTCCGGAATTATGTCCGCATATTCTGCTAACACGCTCTGCCGGCTACGAGAGATTCTAGCGTCAAATCGAGGAACCTTCATGGAACTTGGAATCTCACCTATTCTCACATTTGGTTTGATAATGCAAATGCTGGCTGGTGCCACATTTATTGTAGTCGGAGATACTTCTAAGGATCGTGCGCTGTTCAACGGAACTCAGAAGTTGTTCCGAGTGGTGATCACCGTTGAACAAGCAATTGTCCAAGGTGATGCCTGATCTTTACAAAGATCCATCGGAAATTGAGGCCGGAATCTCCCTTCTCATTGTTGTCCAACTCGTTATCGCTGGTCTTACCGTCCCTCTGCTCCATGAGCTGCTGCAAGGCTTATGGTCTTAGATCTAGAATTTCCCCTGTCATCGCCACTAACATCTGTGGAACCATGCTATGGAAAGCGTTTTCACCGGCAACCAGGAACACTGGACTAGGAGCTGGGTTTGAGGGTTCGCCATTGCAGTGTTCCACCTTCTTGCCACTCGTACCGACAGAGTCCGTGCTCTCCGCGAACCTTTCTACCGTAACAACCGAACCTGATGAATCTCATGGCTAAGTTAGTTGTTTTCGGTGTCGTCATCTACTTCCAAGGCATCTATGTTGATCTCCTAATAAGGTCGGCTCGTAACCGTGAACAATACAGCAGCTACCCGATCAAGTTGTTCTACACTTGTAACAACCCTATAATTCTCCAGTCTCGATGTACAATATCCGCTACAGCAACGGACCCGTCCGGCAGCGATTTCCCCATTAGGAGGCGGTCGGCGCAGTAGTGGACCCGTCCGGCAGCGATTTCCCCATTAGGGGGCGGTCGGCGCAGCAACGGACCCGTCCGGCAGCGATTTCCCCATTAGGGGGCGCCCGGCGCAGCAACGGACCCGTCCGGCAGCGATTTCCCCATTAGGGGGCGCCCGGCGCAGTAGTGGACCCGTCCGGCAGCGATTTCCCCATTCCGGCAGCGATTTCCCCATTAGGGGGCGCCCGGCGCAGTAGTGGACCCGTCCGGCAGCGATTTCCCCATTAGGGGGCGCCCGGCCAGCGATTTCCCCATTAGGGGGCGCCCGGCGCAGTAGTGGACCCGTCCGGTCCGGCCAGCGATTTCCCCATTAGGGTCGGCGACCCGTCCGGCCAGCGATTTCCCCATTAGGGGGCGGTCGGCGCAGTAGTGGACCCGTCCGGCAGGCAGCGATTTCCCCATTAGGGGGCGCCCGGCCAGCGATTTCCCCATTAGGGGGCGCCCGGCGCTGTAGTGGACCCGTCCGGCAGCGATTTCCCCATTAGGGAGCGCCCGGCGCAGTAGTGGACCCGTCCGGCAGCGATTTCCCCATTAGGGGGCGCCCGGCGCAGTAGTGGACCCGTAATCTGTCCAGAATCTTTCAATTTTTTATTATATTGTCGTGTTTAGGTACGCTTTCGATCGTTTCGTGCTGCAGAAAGAGGATGTCGAAACTGATGACCACTGCACGCTGCATGATCTATAACTTTTTTTGTTATTAGTCGATCGTTTCTTGAATCTGTACAGTTTTTGTCTTTTGTTTGCCTTCAGTGTTTTTTCGATGATGATATGGCCATTTTTGTTGCACTATATGTACAGAAAGGTGGCAATAATAAACGTAATTGCTTTAAAAGTGATGTTTTGGTGTTATTTTTGCTTAAAACTCTGTTTTAGTTCATGGAGAAGGGTTCCCCGCAATCCCTTGAACGGCTTACCGGGCAGGCCGACGTTACATTTCAGGCAGGCCGCGGACACACACCGGTCAGGCCGCATTCATAACACCGGCCAGGCCGACTGAGGTGCTTCGGCCTTCCCGGTACTTGCATGCGGCTAACCCGGTTAAAGTGCCTGAGACCTTAGTCATAGCCAATAAATCAAAATTGTTATTTAGGAGGGAGGGAAGGTGGAGAAACGGGGTCAAATTCCATTCCGAGCTATGATTTTATCCATAACTTAGACTGAAGCCATAGAACTTTACGGACTTCTTTAGTATGAAACTGTTAAGAAAAAAAAAATGAAAAGTTCAGTCCGATTAGCAGGTAGTCTTACCGTAATCTCCGAGGGCAAAACAAAATATGGCTCGCGTATAACAATGTCGAAGATAACCAGTAGGATGATCAGGGTATATCGGACGTCCTTCCTTATTAGTGTCGATTTTGAGTTCAGAGAAGGTTATGCTCAGAAATTACGGTAATTTTGCCTTATCACCTGGCTGAACTTTTCATCTTGCACTGTCAAGGACTACTATGAACGTCAATCCTGTCCTCATATTGATAGCAGTGCCACATAACTGGTTAACCCACGTTTATACATGTTAACCCAAACGTTGACCTTATAGCGGTTGACGCGTATGAACGTGGGTTAACAGCAAATGTGGCGCTACTGCCACTGCAAAAAAAGGGGGGGGGGGGGCAACGCCTCCTGTACGTTATTCGAACATTCGAATTTTCGAATCGTCTGGAATATTCGAATCCTTGACTTTGAGTACATCTAGTATGTCTCCTAACTTCACATAGAGCTCCTTTTTTTAAAATTTAATTGTTTGATGAAGGAGGAAATTGCGAGTGCGCTTCCATTAGAAATACAACCTTAGCTCGAGAGCTGATACTAACGGGAATTCTACCTTCAAGCAGTACGGTTGTCCTTGAACTCCTGTACAAAATTAAAACCCTACCTGTTGACGAATGTGGCGTGGAGGAATGAAACAACTCTATAATGTTCGAGAGGACAAGGCCTTATCGTTTCTATTGCCTTGTTTGTTCAGGTCTTTTTATACAGTATTGAAGCTCTGACGCTGGTACATAACGTTTTCTACATATTCTATGATTCTAAGGGACGATCTGATGAAGATGTAAACGAGCATTTCGACAAAAACTACATTCGATGACGAAATATTATATAAACATCTACCATTTGTTAAACGCCGACATAATTGCTCATGATGACATTCCATATGAGTGTCCGCACAGTGTTGACTATTACAAGCCGTTCAAGACGGCTGATCAATTTCTTACAATGCAAATGTAGGCCTCATTAAAGGCAGTGTGTCACCTCGTCTCGTGGATTGTACATATAATTATACTCTATACCTCACGCTGATTCCAATGATGTACGTCAAAACGCACAAAATTGTCAGAAACCCCGTTTTCGAAAGGTTCGAAAGTGCATTTCACGGGCCACTTGCGCGGAGCCGACCGCGCGGTGCCTGCTAACTGGCCGCCAAGGCTGCAGCGTTGGTCAACACGTCTTGACGTGTACGATCGATAAGATCAACGGCTTCACGCGTCCACTCGGCTTGACAAACTGTTCCAAATCCTTTCCCGAAAAAACGTTTGAAGAACGGGTTTGAAGACCGTTTTGTAACATTAATTAATTAACTAATGGATACGAAGTGTTTCGTTATCGCATTTAGAGTGACGCTTGAAAAAGTCTGCTTGCAGCACATTGACGTCACTGATAACAGTACTGTAATAACAACAACATAACTAGCAGAGGAATTCACAGTTTCGTAGACGTAGGAACGCCATCTTAGAATTGTATCGTCTTCTGCCCGTAGACGACTCGTCTTCCTTGCAGGCACTGCAGTACCCATGGCAACTGTGCGACAGAAGACGTGTAGATTTTTTTCTTTTTTTTTGTTTTTTTAGAGTGGTACCTAGTTCACTTCGCTCCTTGCTGGAATAATGAAAACCAGGAACACACCAATCGATTTGTGGAGAAGAAATCAGCAAGATCAGGTCAAAATAGTGATTACATGAGATATGTCCCCCACCTGTGTTGCAGCGTCCGGAAGAGGCCAGAGCATAGACAGGGGGTTGACCCGCTAATAGTCGGAGACGCAGACAGTGAGAGGACTTGCGGTGCGCGGCAAGCTCTGGTAGCGGTTGGAGAACGTATGTCGTGCAACCCAAAATAACATCTCAGAACTCACTAGCATAGCGACTACCTCCCAAATCATTTGCGGTTACAAATAAGCGCGAGACTCCCAGATAATTGAGCGCTACTCGCGACATGCACTTTTTTGACGTAAAATATTGCACTTTTTTGACGTAAAATATTTGCCAGAAACAATGACAATACGTTTCTGGTTTTCAGCTCACCTTATAGATAATGTTTTCGCCAACCGAATGGTCTACATCAATTTGGATAATGAGCGAAATGAACTGGCTTAAACGGCAAAAACGCGGGTCCTCGTTTTTTTGTTTTCTATAGAAACAACCGTGAGTGTTGTACACAAAAAGTAACTGAATGTCTTAATTAATGATGTTTTTGAGAAGTACTCTGTCAAATATATTATTCCTTCATTATAGGCCTACAGGAAGCCCAGGTAAAAATGAAAATAGCATCAAGAATCCGAAATGTCACTACCATGAAACGTTGAACACAAATAATATATGTAGGACCTCTGGTTTATAATGAAGTGATTTCCATATTATTATTCCTATAATTTTAGCGTGAGTGAAGCAAAAAGTCGATGAATATTTCGGTGACAAGACGGGTGATAGGACAGGTGAACGCTGAAACAGCATCTTTCGTGAATGGCAGAATATCGGTCGGTTGCTAGGTTATCATAATCATTTTCAACGTCACCCACGATGTTCGCATAGATCAGCGACCATGGCGTCGCTTAATCCTGACTAATTATATGTTTGCTCTAATTCTAGCATTTCCTGGTTTGGCGAATGACCAGGATAATAATACAAAGGCTTACTGCCAGTAATTCAGGATTTGTGAAGATGGTAGCTTTCTCAAGCAAAGGGTAGGGCAATATTTTAAGGAGTCTTCTATTACTTTCTATTCGCCCGCGGTCGTGGCGATCGCTACACAGATAAAGTGAATGAGGAGACTTCAGACGGGATGGAGATCATAACTGATGTGACGTGGCAATCGATAAGCGTAGTTTCCACTATTGCTATCAGTCACATCGCCAGTTCATTTTGGACACATCTTCGAGAGTACGGGCGATGAGCTCCGTTTGGCAGCGATCCATGGCGATGTAACGGGGCAATCGATACGTATCATTTCCACGATCCTTATTCTTATAACGCCAGTTCATTTTTATTCATTTTGAACTGGCGGCGTCCGGGGATACTCTTACCTCGAGAGCTAATTCTAACTCATAGTGGAAATTCTACCTTCAAGCAACATGGTTGTCCTTGAACTCTTGTACAAAACTAAAACCCTACCTGTTGACGAGTGCGGTGTGGAGGAATGAAACAACTCTATAATGTTCGAGAGAACAAGGCCTTATCGCTTCTATTGCCATGTTTGTTCAGGTCTTTTTATACAATATTGAAACTCTGACGCTGATACATAGCGTTTTCTACATATTGGGGTTGTCTGACCACAGTTACTAAACAGTGCGATATTCCCATTTTTGTTTTTTTAAGCTGTATTTTTATTTATTTATGAGCCAAAAAAAACGGTATAGTTGCTAGCCGCATCTATCCCTAAGTCTGTGATTTTAAGAAACGATCTGATGAAGATGTAAACGAGCATTTCGACAAAACTGCATTCCATGACGAAATATAAACGTCTACCATTTGTTAAACGCAGACACGATTGCTTATGACAACATTCCATATAGGTGACCACACGGTGATGACTGCTAGAAGCCATTCATTTTGAACTGGCGAAGTTTGGGGATACTTTGAGTTTCAGGCCTACAACCGGTTCGACAAGACAGTTCCAACATCAAGCAACTAATTAATGATTTTAGAAAATCCGAGTAGCTTGGATGACATTTTCCTAGTAGAGGAAGTTAATGTTTTCAGAATATAAATCTCAGGTCTCTGCTGAAAAATCTTGCAGAAGCTGACTGGTGCCATGGTGCTATTTGCCTCTGATCATAAGTCATCAATCATCTAATCATAATCATCTTAATCATTCACCTCTCACCATGTTTTACTAGCTCTCTTGATTAGATTTACATTTCTAACTTCGAAATTGTATGCACTTACTACTTTCATTTTTCATTTGCACATACTACTCAATTACTTTTATTTCAGAACCGAGAATTAACACACACATAACCTTCTCTGGCATTTACTCGGAAGATAAATTTCCTAAAGCAAGCATTCCATATTACATATATCTGTGACCACCATGTCCATTTGACCTCTTCAACATGTGGTGATCTACGTGGCCTGTGGTAGGCTACCCCCCCCCCCTCCCTTTCTTCCTATCCCTCTTCCTCTGCGGAACGGAATCTATTCGTTTCGACTACGCGCTGGCTTTTCTTTAGTTCTATAAAATTTTATGACCCTTTCTGTTGCTGTTGATGCTTTCATAAATCTTTCCACCTGATTTTGTGGCGTCTACTTCATAAAATGTATAAAAACAATGTATTATGGTCTGTTAGCTCAAGGAGTGCCTACGGGAGGAATTTGTGTGCAATTGCGACCGCAGTGGTATCGGCGGCCAGTGGTTGGTTCGATCGGAGAGAGTAGCGAAACATCAAAATGGAAGGAATCACACCACGTACATAGCAAAACTTACAGAAGGAGGTGTAAAAAAGATCGAAAAACCGATTGGTTGCCCGATATCACAGCGGCCGCAATCGCAGGCAAAGTCCATATGTAGGCACTCCCGTGAGCTAACAGCCTGTAGCTTACTTTCAACCCGCTATTCTTATTGTTCTTCCCACATATTTGCTATCAAAAGTTGACTTTCTAAAATCATTGTTCACAAAATTCTGCCGTCCGGCTCTGCAAACTGGTCGACACTTCAGCCTCTCTTCCTACATAGGTCCCCACACCCTGTAAAAGTAGAAGGAGGCTCCTCCTAAATTTATGAAATGCGGTGGATATAGCTATCATTCAACCCATTGTATCGCATTGTGTTTTTTTATGGATGTATGGGAGGTGACGATCGATGTCGTCTATATACTTCCATTATTTTTATTATATGCCAGCACGAATTATGTCATTTATAAGGAAGTTAAAATTTAACTTATTAGTGAAATGACGATTGATTCTATTATTTTCGTAAGTCTCCTCATTCAAGGTTACATAAATTCATAGCGAGTCACCGACCAAGGGAATTTTTGGAGATCGAATACAGAGTCCTCTCTTATTTCTATACAACCACGTAAACTCTAATGCAGAAGGAAGTTCTCTGGAAATATTTTCAAAAACGTTTTTTTCTTCCAGAAAGCTAGTCTGCTGCAAAAATTGGTGTTCATGAAGAGTTTTCCTTAAATGGTAGCGTTCGCCTGACGCACGCATGCACGCACGTTCATGAGGCTGAACAAGGCCCACTCGTACACTCTGAACTGCTTGCAGAGTAGGATCTCATTGTCTGCTTATCCACACGTTATATTGATATCACCGCTCTAATTCTGTTTCGATCGTGCTGATTCCTGTCCCAACCGGTCCAAACAGGTGATGAAGTGCGAGCGCTCGCCTACTGTAGCCTTCTGAAGTATAAACTGACCTCCAGGGAGCTTAATGCTGATACTGGTACTATACCAAACAGCCACCGAATACCGGAAAGTTTGCAGCTGCACCTACTTGTACGGCATGCGTCCGTCCGTCCAACATCGCGTAGGGGTAACCTGCAGAGAATTTTCTCGGATTACAGGATTTACGTGAAGAACCATCAGTCGCGTTCGTTACATTTAAAGGTTTATACAAGTATGTGGTCTTTCTTAGTACAATTCAGGAACCTGCACCTGCGGTTCTTCCGATTCCCCGCACTACCCCCTCAGTGTCCTTTTCGACGTCCAAAATTGGCTCAGTTCTGCCTATTGTCGATGCGATAGTAACGAATGTGGAACTGAATCGACTCTGTAACGATGCACACCAAGACCAACCCATGTAACACATATCTATCGATCGATCTAATACGAATTGCGGAACTGCTTCGTGTTCCACGTGGTTTTCGCTGTGACTGACCATCGCCATATCCAGTTCGTACTCTGCGTCTCTTCGCATTCCATACTGTCTCGGTGTCGTGTGCGATCCCTTGCTTGGCCTTGTCCCTAATTTTGAGTTCTGAACCACCTGAACGTTTTTAAATATTGGCTTCCGCTACTATTACATTTCTGCCTATTTTATTTGGTTTTCTTTGTTCTATATTTCCATTAAATTCTTGTATACATGTCTAAGAAGAATTAAAATTTTCAAGGGATTTCCTAGGTCGAGATAGCTGTAACTTTCCTTCTTAAATTCATTTTGGTAATCATTAGTATTTTTGAACAAGTATTGAAAGCGCCAGAAAACGTTACTTCTTGTACTCATACGGAATGTGCTCGACAGAAACTTCACAATTGTTATCGCTTTACTTTTCTGCAGATATAATGTAACAAACATTATCGGTACTACTTGGGGTGCTGAACACGACTACAGTATCATTTTGAACTACAATCCCATTTTTTAAGGGTGGCTGTAGTTATAACGGTAGCGGCAAACGGGGTTTACACTACTTTGGGACCTGGATTAGCAGAATTTCGAAGATAAAGTTGATGAAAATGTTAATTTTAACATCATATAGTCACTAATATATATATATATATATATACATATATATATATATAAAGAATAAAACTGAACTAAAAGTCTCTGGCTAATCTGCAGAGTTCTCTTGAAAAATTTGCTGACTCATTCCCTCGCGTCCGTCACTGATGGTATCTCACTAAATGATCCCAAATTTTGCACAGAGAAATTCTGAAGAGTTTAGCAAGGAAGCTGCATCCGTTTCATACCGCAGCCCCATCTTTTGGGGTTACGATAGAACTACTGTAGGGATTTTAAAGAAAATGCCTATTTCGGCAAGAGAACTGCACTGTCATGTAATATTTCGTTGATTATAGTGATAGCATTTGAAATAACCCCCTCCTCATGCAGAATTTCATCCGACAAGAGGCTCTGTGCTACAGTGGCGACCGTATACAGTAAGCGTCGATGAAAGTGCGTTCATTGCGAACTCGTGAAGCATGCTGCGCGACCGCAGCGCTCGCACTGGAATCATCGCCGTCATAGCAAACCATAGAGTTTTCCTTAGTATTAGTTAGTTTTCTTCATAGTTGACATCAAACGGGGCTGAAAATTATCAGGAAAACTTTTATTTCCTGTTAGCGCGGCAATTCCAAAGCGAGCGGTGTGGCCGCGTCGCGTTGCGTGCTTTCCGAATCCGCTAAAAACTCATCGACGCTGATTGATAACGTAAATAAATAAATAAATAAACATAAATTAATAAATAAACGACTCAGTGAACGTGCATCTCTCCTGGGGCACAAGTAAATGGAAAAATAAGATATTTTTTGGTCTCAAATAAGAGTCAGGTATTCTATCACATCTTTTAAGATTTCAGTGAGAGATCTCTACAAATTCAGCATTAGTTCTCAACTTTTAACTTGGGTAAACAGTTATCGAGGCGACGGTTTCGTTGTTGTCTGCAATCTCAGAATAGTAGTCTTGCTTGATTATCCGCACGCCGGTTTATTTCATTTCTTTGAGGGGTTGTTTCTTGTGAGCTTACTAGTCTTTTATAAACGTTTTCGGTGCTCTCAGTTTATCTTTGTACTATTTTTCTTTAGATTCGACCGAATGAGCAGGGTCAAAGGTACGTTTCTTCTATGCTTGGTTCTGCTACACGATGTTTTCTGTATTCATTATTGGAAAATCAGCGATGACAAGAAGCGAATCGAAGCAGTGGTAAGTTCCGATTGTGAGCATTTTTGCTTTTCATTTCTTTTCTTAACTTTTCTATTTATGGGTTATATTTTACTTCCTATGATTGGTTGATTTGGGGGACTTCTCCTTGTTCGTCTCCTCACTTTCGTGGATATTGTTCAAGGCTCAGGCTCTTTAAACAGGCCTGTAATTTAGACCATTTGGCGCAGAAAACCTGTTCGAAAGGGTTTGCCCATTTCGTGATGTGGGAGCACTACGACCCTGCAAATACGCTGCATTTCCAATTCTTTCCTCTTAAAAATCCAGGCGCCTAGATATCCAGTCATTAGTCGTATCGTTTTCTTGTTATTAAGTCTGCAAAGACGATGCTAGAACCTTGGCGGGCCTTCCATACTTTTGCTGCCGGGCGAGTCGCTCCAGGCAAACATAGTATAACGCTCCCGTCTCGGGGTGGATCACACGAGTATAGCTATCATGCTTTTTCGACATTGACACTATCTTATTAGCTGTGGAAAGGAATGTTGGGCTCGTTATGTATGTTGGGCGACGTTCCACGCTGCGCTTGTCCTCACCACCAGGGATAAGCGGGATTCTGGTTTTGGAAGTTCGGAAGTTCTTGAAGCAAAACTGTAGAAGGTCCATATAATGCTCTTAGCTACGTCGCTTGCTGGCTTCATTTTTGATATTTATCGATGGTGAAATCACGACGACGATTTAATTCTTTTAGGAATAAAATGTAGAACAAACCGTTGATCATACTCTGCTTGCATCCAGTTTTCTTTTTCATTTCTCTTGCATTTCCATACAGGTCTCTTCGAACTCCACTTTACATTTAGCCGGATTCGCCTTATACACTCGCCTATCCTGGTTCTCTTGTCGACTTCCTGCAGCAAGTGGATAGTGTGAAGAAATTTGGCAAGACAGCCGTTGAGCTAAACACGGTGTTGGTAAGTTTCCACATGCTCTTTTTGCGGCTAAGTTTATGTCTGAACACAACTTCCCGTTCTATTTTCCTTCGATTCTGTCGAATTGCTCGTCTTTCTTCTATATACCAGATTGAAAAGTGTTTAGAAATCTATAAATGACCGTGAACTACGGGATGATCCTGAAATTGAACAACGTTTACGTGCTGAAAACGAACACTGCAAAATGGCTGGAGCAATCGGATTGGATCGGTCCAACTTCAAAACATCCTACTCTGCCGAGCTCTGCCCTGATTTCCATAAGTATTACGAAAGGTTAGAGATAGTTTTAATCCATCCTCCATCCCATCTAGCGAAACTCCTGAGATTCCCGCCTCTCAAATGGTTCATAGAATCATGCATCGTGAACATTTGGAGATATTTCTTGTGTTTGACATTACCAACTTCGCCTGTTCAGATACACTGCCTTCGTAAAAGAATACTTCGATATGACGCCTGATGACGAGAAGCTGCTACCGCGCTGTCGTCAGTGGCATCAAGAAGGCCAACTAAGAGGACTTCCAAAGGTGCGTGTTACCTCCTGCTTGGTCCGCTAATTTATGGCCTTATTTTATAGAATGAAAACGAAATGAGGGTCAAGATTCGTAGTCCGGACTCTGATTATGCGGAGATCCTCAAAGGGTATTTTCCGCGCATAAAGAAGGTGGTTTCGACGGAGTCACCACTATATGGAGCAATTATTGCAGCCTTGCTATCAAACCAGTTCGACGTATGTTTTTTTTTTTAGCTTTCCGCAAGAATTTCTACATGTAGCTCCAACTTTTGCAGCATTAGTCGTACTTCGATAATTTTTCTCACATCTGTACAATTCATTTATTTTGTTATTGTTGACCTGATTTTTCTGGAATTTATTACAATAGCTGTTTCATCCATAATACTTCAGAAAATAAAGGCTCATCCTTACCTTCATATGGCAGCCGCAGCGTACTGGAGACAAAACGGTGACTTAGAGGAGGCTCTCAGCTGTTATAGAACGGCAGTAGTGTACGCGTAAGTTTGTTTCTACCCCATTTCCAGGTTTTTTTCTGTTTCATGCCTTTTCCTCACTAGTTTCGACGTTCCCTTTTTATTTCTTGCACTAACAGTTGTAGGTATGTATGTGTAGAGAGAGCTGTACCTGTCTTTTTCAAGAACTTAAAGGCGCATTTTCAGAGAAAATGCAGTTGCGAAAGGAGATGAGAGTGCACAAGTGAGTCTTGACGCTATTCATATCGCAGCCGCTACGCTATTCAACAAGGCTGATCAGCCAGACTCAGCCATAGCCATTTTAGAGGTATCTGTTATTATTACTTGTCTGTGTTCCATTCACTTAATCATTTTCGTACGACTTAGCAGTGTTTTTAGTGCTTTGTTTTTGTGTTTGACCATACAGATACGTAAATATATTACATACGTTTTGCTTCATTTAATTTCTCTACGTGTGGTTTCTACCCCGATCATTAGATTGTCTGAGAAGTAAGTAAGTAAGTCGAGATAAAGCTCGCAGTGTGATCTTGATTTGAAACGTAAAACTGATTTTCTCCCATAAGGAGTTTTTTCTTCCCGACTTCACTACTATCCAACCATAATTTATTCTTTTTTCTACTAGTATTTTTGAATTTCTTGTCCTTCTACATTGTGAAGAGGTGTTTCCAGTCTGATCCTTTCCCCTTTAGCACTCATTCGCTGTCGACGACACAACTACCCGATCACCTTGTGTCTTTTTGAAGGCACAAGCCGCATTAGCTGATGCGGCATACCTGAAGCTAGATGCTTCAAGGGCTAATGGCATTGAAGTAGAGCAGGTAGCCGACTTTGCTCGGGTGGTCACTTACTTCTCGGAGCCCTTCATGAGGAAGTTGGTGAGTGTTCCCAAATGTTACCTAATTGTTCCAATCTAGTGAGTAATGATCTTTATTTTGAGTTTTAGCTCATACCGCCCAATGATTCCAATTATGTGGCAGAATTGCTGAAGCTTCACGAGGTTCTTCTGAAGAAGTTGGGCGCAATGAGCTGTCAAATTGATCTCTTTGTGGAACTGGCGAAGCAGAAGGTGCGTTATAAGATTCTTTATAGCTTGCATTGTTGTTCAGATTTCTCTAATCGTGATTAAGCCCATCCATATATCATGTAGGTTTAAGTTCCTGGTGTACTTCACTTACCTACTGTTTTTCTTGCAGGAAAATCTGGACCATCTGGTATCTGAAAAGTTACGTTTCAACGAAGTCTATGGCGATCAGGTGAATGCTAGAATTGCTCAGGGTTTGGGTTCATAACCTACTTCTGTTTCAGACACTTCTGATTGTCTTTTGCATGAGAACTTTAATCTGCACTTTGCTTGATTTCGACGTAGAAAACAGTCTTTTAAATCATCTTTAAAAAGTTCTATCCCAGAAAAAGCACAATTCCATGTTGTCAAATCTAGCTTTATTTTGTAATTTTTCACGTTTTCCTTATAAGCCGCCCTTGAAGTTCGTGGTACTTCAGATGAAAATTGCTGACCAGATAAGAGGGCGAATGATCAGTGAGAAAATGCGCCGATCTATGGCATTAAGTTATGAAGAGGCCAAGTACGGTTACAATCCATGTGGGTCCTTATTCACTTTTTAGCCTTTGTCAAGTAGTGAACTGCTATGTACTTCCAGTCGTTTTAGCATTCGATGTTTTTAGATAGAATATGTCGAACAATTAACGCGAAGCGTTTTCCTCGGTCAAACCATCCAGGGAATGTGGTACAAATATATTATTGCGATCTAACTGATGCGGCTGCTTATGAGGAGTCTATGATACCAATAAGGAAGGCAACAGCCAGAAACAGGCCATTAGTAAGTGAAGCCATTCGATCGATTGATTCCAAATTAGAAGGGAGTGCTTTTTTTTTAGCTGAACGACACTGCTTGGCGTGTTGCTGAGGTGTTCGCCAGGGACAAGACTTTTGACAAAAAGTTGGAGTCTTTGAAAGGAAAAGCACCGCTGAAGCCGCAGATACCGAAGAAATATCCGCTAGACAGGTAGGTTTTTGGTGCAGCTTTTTCTTGGAAGGTTTCTTCCTCAGGATTTGCTCACATTTGACTTCACATATGAGAAATTCCTAGTCAAGTACTGTTCTTTCTGTTGATGCTTTACGCGGTTATGGTTGAGCTGCTTCTTATATGATGCTGCTATATGATTTTATAGTGCGACCTGGTCAACGGTGCGCGACCGCTTTTGGCGTCGAGCTGATTGGCCAAATAGTGTTGACTGCCAGGCCATTGTATCGCGGACGGATATTTTCAACCAAAAATGGTTCCCGCAAGTTTTCATCAGCCCGGAGAACAAGGGATATGTGTGAGTTATTGGTTCCGACACCCTCCAAATCCTAGCACTTCCTCGTATTCTTGGAAAAGTTTCTCATGGGTTTCACTCAAAATTTTTACCTGTTTATTGATGGTTGATACTTTTAAAGTATTGCGGATTACCTCACTCGCGGAATCGGCTTGGAATCGCATGAGGAACATCCATTGCCGTGGAGGGAGCCGTACTGTAAGCCAGTGGACATGGTTGGACATGAGCTCAGTTTTGTAGGTTTTCTTTCAAGTTGTGTTGGTCATGTCATTATGGTCGTTTTATAAGATTACTAATATTGTTTCAGTATTGACATTCTAATCTTTGTTCAAGTGGTTTAAATTTTTTTTGATTCTGATGGTAGTTGTAAATTCGTTGAGAAAAGAAAAGTAGTAAAGTCTGTTGTTGTTTCTTTCCCCTTCGGTCGTTATACATAGAATGGAGGAGTAAGCAGTATCAGCACGTTCAGAGTTAAAGAAGTAACAGAATGAGGAAAATGGAATGTAAGGGATGTGGGTCATCGTGAGGCAAACGGAACAATTGTTCCTGTGATTGCACCCTTATTTGAATTGCCGAATCACAGGGAGATCGGCCGCTCCATTTCGCCTCATCATGACCCACATCCGAATTCATTATGAGCATGCAAACGGGGATAGTGATCCTTGCCATCTCAAGTGGATGGGGGAAGTGGATGGGCATTTCAAAACGTGTTATTTGTATGTACTCTTCGTAATGCCGAATACGTATTGTGTAACTTTGAGAATTCTTAATATTCCAGTTAACTGGACTCGTTACCGCGGTTCATACACGGCCATCACCTGAATACGCTGAGACGCGATTAAAATCCGTTCTTGTTCGTCTCGCTGATCGCATCATGGAGGACATAGAGATAGCGCAAAGGATCCGATCAATGATGGAGAATGTGGGTAGTCTGACTTTATATCAAATTTTAGAAATATTGTTTGTGACTAGGTATTGACTATTTCTTCTCGGAGAAAAGAGTCTGATCGTAATAATCGTCCGAAGCATATGTGCAAGTGCTTCATCCATCACTAACTGACATTAACTCTATTAATATATGACGCTATCTGTTGGATAAGTTGTACTGTGAACTGTTTTTGAAATTCACAATGGATTGCAGGATGTGGGTCCAAGATGGCTGTCGACAAATCTGGCAGCGTTGTACTGGCGCGTGAAGGGGAACCCAAAGCAGGCTGCGTACTGCTTAATAGAAGCCATTTTAGAACCGGTAGGGTGAATGAAATCACAAGGTTCTTGTTATTCTCTCCTACACTGCCTTTTTTTCAGTACTGCCCCACCGACATTGCATTGGTACAGCTTGCGCAAGTGATCTTGAAAGTGACAGGGCAGAAGGCGGAACCTGCTAAGCTGTTGCTGATGGCGAGTGGTTCAGATCCAGATGAAGTGAGTTTGGTAGTCCTTATTGTTAATTTTGAATTTTGCTTGTTGCTATGCTTTTTATTATCGGGTATGTACATTTTTCGTTCTCCATTGTTATGTATGTCTGTTTAACATGCCACTGCTAGAGGGAGCTTACCCTCTACTTATCCAAGTTTTATACTTCTAACAATAGCATATTCACAGTTATCTGAAGCCTTTGTGCATCTGCAGTTGACTTGTGCTCATAGTTCGTTCTTTATAGCCTGCCATCCACTGGCTTCGAGCACGTCTAGCTCTCCTATCCAATGATGTAGATGAGGCAGTGAAATTCCTCAAACTATCTCTAGACCGAGATCCGTTCAACATTGTGGTTGCCGAAGATCTGCTGAAGGTGGCTTGCAGTGGAAAGGTCAGTAGTGTATCAGACTGTATCGCCCATTCTCCCTCCACCCATCTTCACCCATGGTTTCATCCCTCATTGTAATGTCTGTTCAGTCGTCGAGGCAGGTGATCTCGTCACGTTTCCCCACTGTGTGTTGTTCCTCTGTGGTTCAAAATGCCGTCTGTTTCAAGGTGGGTGGTTTTGGGTGCTGAAACATATTATCAGCAGTTCCTCTTGGTGAAAATGTAATTATTTTTTGTCATGTGATTCCATCGATCGTATCATGTTAATGCATAATTAGCAAGCGCTTTGTCGCGCCCGTTTCAAGCTTATTGAACCTGGCGCTTTGTTTGGATTTTTTCCATCGATATATTGTTCCATACATAATGCGATGGTGTGTAAATAGCCATGTGTCTCACTCTGTGACCCATAATTTAGAAAATCAATCTGGGCATTGCACTGCAATTATGATAATTATGCACCTAATAGGTACATGGAAGCAGTCCCTTTCGTAGGAAGTAGACTGATTCGGTAGTTTGACGATTTCAAACGGTGGTGACGCTGTTCGTGGCCGTAGTACCACCACTTGACTTACGTTTGAAATCGTCAAACTACCGAATCAGTCTACTTCCTACGAACCACCACTTGACTTAAGCCTTTTTTTTAGACAGGACACAAAAGCGGCGAGCAGTGCTATGTGGTAGATACAGAAAGCAGCTCTGGTCGGTTGATCTACAATCGCTGCAATGGAGTCTACACTGTAGGCCCAACCAATTTCTTCGCTTATATCAATCAATACTCATTCAATTCGACGTTATTTCAGGGAGCGAGTTATCCAACGGCACCATACGTGAACATAGTCTCACCATTCTTGCCCATCTACAATACGGGTACGTTTTCTTATGTCCGAACTTTTATATTTGTTTTTTTTTAAACTTTTCCTATTCTATTTTTTTTGTCTTCCCGAAATGCGTCAGCCAATATTTTCTGGTTTTCGGACTAATTACCTTCTAACCTTGTTATTGCCGAGAGTTTTAGTTTCGAAGCGTGAAGGGCCACCGTTTGCTGAAGATGAAAGCAGTGTTCAAACGATCGACACTGAGGAATTACCATTGGACTATGGCGGATCAGCTGTGAGTGTTCAGTTAGCCAGTGGTTGGCAAGTGTTTCACCTTGAAATTACCAGCACGCTCCGGGTTAAGTGCATTTTCTGCCATTATCTTTGAAAAACTTTGGGAACTAATGAGATTAAACATCACTTACCTATCTGTTATTTCTCTTGAGACGAAACGACTACTACATATTTGTATATTTCTGCTACAACCTCATCTGGACATTTTGGTTAAACGGTCCTTCTCGAACACTTCAAAAATTCTCCTTTCAGGCCTTCTTTGCCCCAAGACCAGTAGAGTGGTGGACCCGAGCTAAGAATGAAATGCGGTATGTGCTACCAAGTGCTGAAGGCGAGATTGACTGGTGGGAGGAAGACGGAGAGAGTGAACTGGCTGAAGTTCCACCGGTGAGTTCACGGTATAATAATGTGTAATCGGCCAAACAGTAGCTCACTTCAGAAACCTTTGTCGTTTCTTTGGATCAAAGATCGTCGAGAGATGCTGCGTTACGACGCAAAGCTGCCAGCACTTCTTCCATCTCCATCGATGCATCAGATTCGTAAAGGGCTGTCACTATTCCCACCACCACGACAGTCTCATAATCTGTGCAGTGGTGTGAAGAAGGTGGGCCCAAATGGTGCGACTGTTGAGAGTGGCCAAAACAAGCTGACGATTTTTAGCTCTCCATTCTGCTTGAAAATCAAGTGTCAACGTGGGTGTCGGTCACAGCAAAGGGTGAGGATATTGCGAAGTATGTGGATTTGCGAGGACCAGTGCCTGGAGTGGCGGGGCTTCAGCCCGTGTGTCCTTCTATAGGTGAGTGATCTGCAGTTGTGATGAGAAAATTGAATTTTCTTTCATAATGTCGAAGATAGTAAGGAATAGCGCTTAAGGTGTTATTTCTGACCTTCTTTTTTCCGTGCAATTTTTGTCGTAGTACCTTTTTTACTATCGAAAGCTGTGCATGCTGTGTTCTTCATGTCACTGTTGTCCTACTTCACGAAAGCTATTCCCTCTCGAACAATTTTTTTTTGCGTTTGCGCGAACAACTTTACATTCTTCGCTTTGCTGAGTATGTTATCACTGTCATTTTATTGATCATATTCTTATTTTGTTTTAGACAATCGAGAAGCCTCCCCCATTTTGGGACTGGACCACCTACCAGCATTTGCGCTGAGTGATCAGTTCCTATTTTACAAGCCTGAGAAAGCCCTTACTGATGTAAGTTTTGCTTAAAGCATGTTGCGAAACAGACTTTTAAAGTGTTCTCAGTCTTTTTTCTTTGAAGTATTTATTTCCTTCTCAGGCCCTCAAATCATTAGGAAATGAGAGAGATTCCATTGAACACGTGGCAGCCAGGTTGCACACCGCACTTGTGGCGAATGGGATGGGAAAAAGTGAGCGAATTGCTTCGCTTTTACTCTATTCCTAGCACATCTCATTCTGTTTTCAGATGGGCAGACAGTAAGCTGGCTATTGTGCGTTCTGTCATCGCTTTATTGGCGAGTAGTAGGCGATGCGCAGAAAGCTGTTGGATGTCTGCAATGTGCTCTTCAGACAGCTCCACAACACACGAGAGACGTTGCACTGGTGAGTGGTAAATAACCGCAAGAACTGGACGTTCTGCAGTGGGAGTTGTTGTTTTTGCGATAGTTTTGTCTAAGTGCTAGAAGAATTTCACATTCTGTCTTCTGGCATAGCAACATGGGGATGGTAGACATCAGCAGTGATATTCTGTATTAGTGTGCTAATTGTTGCTTATAGGTGTCGTTAGCGAACATCTGTCACCAAGCCGGGCTCCTTCACTCCGCCTTAATTGCCGCTGGAACAGCGCTTTCAGCAAGTCCGAATCTTGTCGCAATTCACTTCACAATCGCGAACATCTACGCTTCAATGGTAAGTTGTCACTGACAACAAAATCCGGAAAATTCCTAAAATTCGACAGTGTTCAAATGGCATTTTCAATTTTAGGGAGATTACCAGCGAGCGCTTGAGTTTTACTACTCAACGCTGTCACTGCAGATGAACTTCGAACCAGCTAAAGAGAGAATTCGTGCGATTTACTGTCATTCCGGGAAGAAGTTCGATTTCCAGGCGGTCTAATCATTGCCATTTTTTGTAACATTACTCGTAAATTAGTAGTCAAAATGACTACTTTGACCTGTCGACAAAGTCGTTGTTACAGTCATTATAGGTTTCTTACATTTCTATTTTGTATGTGCCGCAGTTACAATAATACGGGTTTTGTTATTTAATCTGCAATGAATGTCTCTTCACTTCCGGTGGAATCTGCATCAGCGCTCCGAAAGTATCGCTTTGTAATGAGCACTTTGTTCTTATGAATTTTAATGAGCCATGCTTATGATGGTGGAACAATGTACAGGGGAGGGCATAAGTTATTGTAAACGTTTGCTCAATTGATTCTCCCCCAGAAATCCAGCTCTTTTCACTGTGGAATAGGGAAAGGTTCAAACCATGTCTGAAACGTCTGAAATCCGAGGGAAAATAACTATGTGGGACGAGATTCTTTCTCGCGACTTTTTTGGAATTGGTTTTAGACAACCGCATATCTACGATAAGTTCTGCCAATGAATAGTGAGTAGTCTTTGCAAGTTGCAGTGATATTTACTTAGTAATTTGTTTATTTTGAGGTGTGGACCAGTGTCACACATGCTGTACAGTTCATATCCAGCACAGGTCAGTAGAAATGTCAGTAATCACATCTTCGGAACTTGATGAGGCTACAAAGTAAGAGATGTTTAAATAAAGAGGAAATGTGAACAGAGGAAAATCTACTGCTGGGTCTAGTCGTTAGCCAAGGTATAGCTTAAATCTGTTTACAGACATTGGTTTGGCCTCAAACTGCTGAGTCGCTGTTGCGATATGGCTTTTAACTCTCCGTAGAAATTGGAAGTACAATGATTGTGCAGGTACTTATATTTAGAAATTCACAGTTGCTAGGGCAATTACTTTATTGAATGGAAAAAAATGGACCTATGGACAATGAATTGAGCTTTGGTACTCCTCCGAAAGCTAGGGAAAAATCACATGCATAGCCCAACCGCAGCATCACAGGTACCGGGGCATCCACTGCATACTGCACCGATTTGATAGACTGGCTGACCGACTATGTTACCGCTGGAAGATTAATAAGTAATAAAATGTAAGCATATAACAAAACAAGTGAAACACTTAGGTATAATTGTAAACCGTTCTTTCATTTTGTTTTCGATAGTTATGAGAACTCGCTCACCCTCCTGGTCCATACATGCATGAGGTGAAGTAAAATCCGTTGCACCTATGAGTTGCGCATCCAAGCTGAGTGTTACTCCACCATGCCATCTGAAATTAGTCACTGTAAGGAAGATGCTCAAAGGCAGCGTCCTATTTCACCATTGTTTTTGAGATTTTACATGAAAAGAATCTCCAGGAGCTTCTGATCAGAGTGGTATAGGTGATTCCGTGTAAAACTGTTCAAAAACACCAATTTGAGTCCCAACTTCTGAGGAGCTTGTGGGTGGAGTAAGGCAGGACTGAAGGTACCCAAACCTTGCTGGTCACATATGGAGCAATTATCCTCTAAGGGAGTGGGTGATGAATAACTGTCACTGGCAGAACGAATTCCCTGGAAAGGTGCGCTCCATGTGTGACCAGCAAAGTGCGGAGACTTCACAGTGCTGCCTTGACTCCGCCCACAAGCTCCCTAAAGTTGGGGTTTCAAAACGGGTTTTTCAGCAGTTCTGTACGAAATCACGTACATCATCGTGATCACAAGATCCTGGAGATTGTAAGGTGGAGAGCCTTGCTCAGAGACCTCTTGCTCCCGCCTTGGTTAGTTCCGCCCCGCCCACAGTCTCCCTAAGAATTGCTGCTCGAGGGCGGGTTTTTGCAGTTTTGCCCGGAAACATGTACAGCACTGTGATCAGCAGCTTTTGGAGGTTCTTATGATCCAGAAATCTCATGAATGATTCCAAGGTTTGGTGCCTTTAATTATTATGAACAGGGTTCATTACCTTAGCGAATTTTGTGACTACGTTTGTTGTTCTCCTACGAACTGCCTCAGTGAAGATCATATTTGTTGGGAAACCATGTGTCCTCAACTGACTCCACCACTTGTTGATCGCCTATAAATTAATGTCGTTAGATGCATTGAGCAATTGCTTGAAATACTCTCCAGAAGTAGGATTATTTACGTGTTCAACGGCCGCTAGCTCGCCGTTAATACCCGTCGTGAAGAAAACGTTGATGTTTTCCTTGTATCCAGGACGGGCTTGCTGGGGTGAAAGTTGTCTGTCACATTTTCTCACATGGGACAGCGCATATGATTCGGCAGTACAATCGTACTCCTGTAAGGTAGGTATATAGAGGAATTAAAAGTTAAAGTGTTACTTCTAAACTTCATTAGGAATTAGCCCTCACCATTGGATACATCAATGAAGCCGGGGGTGCAATACCCAATTTTCCATTTACTTCGTACTGGCCTAGTGCAATACTCGACCTAGAATTTTTTGTGTAGTTGTAAAGTTTTTGGGAGTTTCATTAGCTGCTTACCTGAAGTTGTTGTGCATATCAAGAGCCATGTTTCGGAAGTCATCGCTAATTGTCGGACTTGGGCATATGGTGAACTGAGCTGAAGAGAACATGTTATTGACATAACTGTGTTGAGAGCGTTGTAACTTTGATTCATGCATTTGGTAAAACGTGGTAAATTCTCTCGCGAAGAATCGGTTCAGGAAAAAGAGAATTCAAGAATGTCATTCCATACAGAGTCGGCGCCGATGGAAGTACGTTTTCTGCGGACTCGGGAAGTAAGCAGGTCCACCGCACCGCTCGCGCTGGAATCGCCGGCACAATGGCCAGTGAGATATTTCTTAACAGTTCCCCATCCTCTTTGATGTCAACTATCAGGAAAACTAACTAACAATTAAGAAAACGCCAAAGATTGTTGATGCACGAGGATTCCCTTACAAGCGGTGCGGTCGCGCGGCGTGCTTTCGATTTCCGCAAAAATCAGATTTCCGTCGACTCTCACTGTATAATACTTGAAATATTCGCATTGTCGTTAACCCGTTATGAATTCGTAGACATCACACTGAAACCGCAAATCAGAAGCGCCGCGATGAAGAAGCCTAATACGTCCTGACTGAACCCATTAGGGTCTTGGTGAGTTCGAGCGGTCCCCAACCCTGATCGTTTTGGCATGCCTACCTGTCAGAACGTATTAGAACAAGAGAAGTACTGCGTTGCGGCGGCGCTGCTTCGCGGCTGCATAGTCCACCAAAAAAGAGTGAATTGGGGGTGCAGACATGGGAAACGGCACCGATGGATGTTTCAAGGCCTGGGGAGACATTTTGCATGCGGAAGAGCTGCTGTTTGTTCATTTGCTTACTTATTTGTTTATTTATTTGATCTCTTGTGGTATGCCTTTAGTGCAGTACGAGTAATCATGAAATCAGCAGTTGGCAGCGGCAACACTCGACAGCCGCAGCACTCAGCCGCGCCGCGTAGGTTGTGCGACGCGGCAGTCCGTAAAGGGGGGCAGTGGTGATTAGTGCTTTCTGTGGCTACCTAATTCCAGGACTAATACATGGACTCATTTCTAAAATTACGAAAAGCTATCAATAAATGCATGAAAGGCCCGCATCTACCCCATTTTTCTCTTCATCTACTTCAATCAAAATTTAACTCTGATGTGCATGCCTAATCGGAAAAATTATTCAAAAACGCTACCTGTAACATCTTCAGCGATGACGATGAAGAATAGTAAGACCTGTAATTGACGACAGCGTAGGTTACGGTAGTAAAATATTTTTAAAGACTATGGACGGAAATGATGAGACCCCTGAAAACTCACCACGATGAACTCCATATCGCTTGTGTTAGCGAATGTGATAGTATTCGGTAGTGAATACATTTATAGCCATTCATTGCCTATTGAAATCGGTAACCATCCTAGCCAGACTGTATTGTATAAAGTACTTTTCTAGAGTATACCATCAAAAGCTTCGTCAAATAAACCAAAGTTCAGAGATAGTCCTTACGCTGTGAGGCCATCCCAACACGTCGCGTTTTGTGATGAGTACATTTCAGGTTCGCGGAAGTGTTATCCTACCCCAGACACCGGACACCATGGTAAAGCAAAAAGTATGGGTAGGGTTGATTAACCCGTTCACATGAGTTCTTCGTGTTTGCCACCCAACTAGTACAGTTTTAGTTGAGTTCAAAAGCCTGCTATTGTTACTACTATGATATATAACCAATGTGGCTGGCCAGCTGAAATGGTTGTCCCTAAAGGTCACATAATTCCACGTGGCATCATCATTGAATTAATGTAACTCCAGGAGCCATGGTTCACTGAGATTACCCAAGGTAAACGGATTAGCACCAAACAAATTAGCCCATCGTTTGCACAGATGGTCCAGTAGATTTTGTGGGGAAGGTCAACCCTGAAATAGTACTTTATCTCAAGATACCACGGCTTCAGAATGTTGTACGAGCTACATAGTTGCTGCCCAGTTGTTGAGGCTCGATCATTTCCTGGGCTCGGATGCATCACCGAAGTTACCCTGGGTAAATGTGTTGACACCCATGCTAACGGTTAACCAATTTGTGTGGTGTTAACACGCTCATCCTGGGTAATCTCAGTGACGCATGGAGCTTCAGTGAGCATTCACGTCAATCCATTTGCACTCAGCTACTCCAGGCCAATTTGATTGACCCAAGGCTAGAAAAACATTGATTTACGAAAGAACTGGCAAGTAATTTCAAGAATACTGTTATATGTCAAGATATCTACCTGAATTAATGTTTGCAGTCGTCGAGGCCCGTGCGAGGCGGTACACTTCGCTGCGGCGCGGCACTCTGCCGTAATTTGTTACACTCGCCCTCTTGCACCATGACTAGAGCTAGGTAGCCGCGTCGCTGCCAGGTTTATTACGTCGTTCAGGTCAGGACAGCCGGGCCTTCTTGTTTATAGAAGAAATGAAATGGAAAAACGTTTGTGAAAAGTTTTTATGGAAGGATGAAAAGACATCTATGGGAAGTAATGCTGCATTTTTATACTTTTTTTTGGGGAAAACTGCGTGGTCATATAAGTTCTATACTTTTACGATTTACGTTTGTACAAGCGATATAGCGATAGGGGTCATGTTTCTATAGCAAAAACAAATTCAAAGCGTAAAGAAAAATCACAGAGGGCCAATGTACAGTTAGCAGTTCGCAGGACATCTACCACACCCTGCACCGACTTTACAGACGGGCTCATCCATCACATCTCCGCTAAATAGTAGCTTTGATCGTTGTAATGAGGAGTTGTAAAGCGTTGCACCTTGAATGGGCGGTGCGGCCTAGCTCTGCGATTGGTCTTTTCATCTGACTGGGCAATGGGAGACCTTGGCCGTTAAGTGCATAACATGTTTCTTATACGAACAATAGCATTTGCCAATGAAATGCAATCATAGTGGAGGAATGTTCAATATTTATGAATTCCTGACATGAGTCACTACTTAAAATAGTAAAGATATCTCTGTGTAAACATTAGATAAGTTGGCCGACACTGTGCTGAGGTCGTAATTGCAGACAAAATCACTTCATCGGCCCTCTATGGGCTATGTAGCACTATATGTAGATTCTATTCTCCAGTGCAGTGAAAGTGCAGAGGTTTTTCTATGGCTTCTCGCTGCTGACTGTCGATGTGCACTGACCACCAGGTTGTTGGCTACGACCTTCAGAATGCTCGAGGCGAACGCCGTCAGTCTTGCCCGTGTTACTTTCATGCCTTTGCTGCTCACGTCTTGTCCGTGAGACGTCAGAAACTCGTACTTGGCTGCCTTTAGCGCGTATATGTACGAGTTTACGCGGATTGAATATGTGTGCACGAATTTTGCTATTGAACATGGCCATGATCAACCTGAACCGCAAATAAAATATGCATTTGGGGGTTTTCAAAAAAAAATCCTAGTACATAGATTTATTGAACTTACCCATCCAGAAAGTGGCTGATCTGTATGGTAAACGTATTAATAAGGAAACCGCCAAACGTGTCAGGCAGTTCGTTGAATGTGGCTTGGTATATTCTAGGTCCAACGAAAAATAACGCTAGATCAACAATGAAGACGAAATTGGATAGGCACGACTGAAAATAACAAACTGCGTCTGACGCTGAATTTATTCACAAGCTGTGAAGGCATCTGCATAATATTATAGTGCTGCTTAACTATACTTGCATCACAAAATACAGCGCGTCTGCTGTGCCGCGGCGCGCCACCTACGCGGCGCGACAAGCCAATTGGACGCTGCTGTTGTCAGGCGGTGTCTTTCACTTTTTTCTTTGTGTCCTTATCTTCTTTCCGAAATGCTTGCGTGGAAATGTGAGGAGAACATCGTCACCAGTAACGTCCGACCTCGACGCGGCAGGACCATATTCCCTATGTATTGCGTTGAGTAGGTCCCGCAGCGCAATCTTTGTGTGAATATTTCTTCGCAATAGAGCTGAAAATCCCTTTTTGAGTTTCTCAGTTCCTGGGGAGAATTCGGTACGGCCATTGAAACATCTGTCATGAGGCTGTACAACTGGTGATATCGATCACTGGTACCTGACGCCTCTTCGTGCCGGATGTCCTAATGGGAATTCCGAATTCTCTACAGAGAAAGAGACCTTGAAGCGTTCTTTTTTCGTATTTTTGTGAGAAATCATATGCATACAAGGAGCGTCAATCACGATTGCACCTCTCCGCTGCCTGGAGTAGCGCACTATCGACGCGGCGGACGCGGCTGAGGCAGCACAGAACCTCCACGGCGCCCAGCCGCGTCGCGTGGGTGGAGCGCCGCTCCAGGCCGCGGGAGGTGCAGTCATGATTGACGGGGTATATACATGTATCATTATGAGCAGCGTCTCCTGGAGAATGTTCTCATGCAAAAATCTTGGAAATGATCCTGAGAAGAGTTTCTAATGAAGCTGTCGTTTGAAGCATTATACCATCCTCGGACAGGTTCCTGGTACCAATTTACAGCGCTTGTAGGGGGAGAAGATCGCATGCGTGAAATAATCCAGTGAAGCAGATAATGGAATTCCCAAAGTGGGCGTAAAATGGAAAGCGTGGAAGGAAAACGGAAAATTCCGCACATCCCAAGGGTCAAGAAATGAGACTGAACGTTGTGGGATGCTTTGGATTGAAGTGGCTTTACATGAACCATTAAGGACTGTACCTGGACGAAGAACAATATGTCGGTGGTGCTGAATGGACGTTCACCGGTCCTTATTATCTAAAATGTGGAGGTTTAAATGGTATGGCAAAAACAAGTTAGGCAATTCATGAAGACAAATTTATACCTATCGCTCTCACTTTTTATAAGAGAGTAGAAGCTTCAAAAATCCATTTTTTATCAACTCAATTTTCGGATTTCTGATGGATTCCTTGAAAGCGAATAATTCGTGTTCTTTGGAGTGTTTTTCTACAGAAGTTGTTTAGAATTGCTAGTATGTTCCTACCATGAAGTGGCGATAAATGCTGATTGCAGTACATACATCGAATAGTGTGCCGCAGACCAAAAGTGCGACGGTGAAGTAGAAGTTCAGATAGATGCCAAGTATTATTCCACACTGGGTAGGTTCAAAACTCCACTGCCAACTCTTGAGAAGGAATACAAAGTGACAGCCTTCTGCAAAATTTTGTGCTGTGCACCGCCGTTGCCAACCCACCTTTATAGAACGTCGCCCACAACTGCACCTCTCCGCTGGCCTGCCGCGCCGCAACACCTACGCGGCGCGGCAGCCCAGCGTAAGGGTAAATGACGCAGCATGTATTTTTGCCAATTTAACATTGCGGCATTCACGTATCCCCTCTCACAGAGAGGTGTCATGGTCCTTAGTTAGCTCATTAAGATACCGTACAACTTTCAAAAAAGGCATCGAATTATTGTGTTGCTACTGTACATCTGCTCGATTTAGTCATTATAAAATGCATTAAGATGTAAGATGCAAAATAAGTACACGTTCAACAATTCACGCATGTCTGGTTTGCCGCACGGCAACACCTACGCGGCGCGGCAGACCAGCTGGGCGCTGTGGTTGTGAAGCATTGTCGATATTGATATTTTGCTTATCTTTTAGCCCAAGTACTCTGGAATAAGGACAGGATCACGGAGGGAACGGTGGAAAACATTGCCCTGCAACGACAGCATCCCAGCCGGTTTGCCGCGCCGCGTAGGTGGTGCGGCGCGGCAAGCCACGGTGGGCGGTACTCTGCGGTGTGAGAGTGAGCACTGCAATACTGTATCTGCAAGTTTAGCTGATCGAAGCGTGCTGAATGCCCTTGTGGCCTCTTTGGGACAATGCTCAGAAAAATTTTGGCAGACGTTGGGATAAGGCCAACAGTATTTCAGTATTCTTACCAAAAAATCCTATAAAGAAATACCAGAGAAGATAAACGCCCAGCACAGCTAATATTCGTCTTGTATTTTTATTTGAGAAGACTGTATTATACGACATATAACAATTGATTGCCATATATCGATTGATAGCTGAAATTACGACTCGTCATTGAGTTCCTTTTGGTTTGACACCCAGGAAAAGAAATGAGCCAGCCATAATACAGTACCAACTCACCCAGGATAACTTGTGTGTAATGAATTAGGTACCAGGAATACATCGTGATTCTTCCAGCCATTTTACCAAATTCACTGTCGTTGAGCGAGGGAGATCCACTTCAATGAAGTTAAGCATAGAAAAAAGACAAAAAATTTCTCAAATTAGCTGTTCTTTGGAAGTGTGGGAGGGGAGACCATGATGAAAAGAAACTCATTGGTAAAGACGGATAGGTTTTGAAAAGAATTTCGGCTTATACAGTGCTAGGAAGACGCTCGGAATATTCTGGATATTTGCACAAAATCCCGAAATGAGTATTGGAAACGAGTACTTGACAACTACTTTCTTTAAAACTTGCTACATCAGCTATGCATGAGACTGGATGATAATTTTATCTTCGAGGAACAGTAATTCCATACTGTTTCTTCGGAGGAATGCTGGATCGAGGAATTTCACGAGCGCAGAAAAGGAAGTTCACGGTATAAACTCACAAGTAGATCATTGGAGCCGAACAGAAAATCATAACGGCGATGACACCGGCATTTCCTGCGGCATGGCAAGCGCAAATGATCTCGAACGGGGTGCTGGCACCAAGCAAAGAGAGCGTTGACAGCAGATTCAAGTAGAGTCCCGGAATGCCGAGCTTAATTAGGAGCTGTATTTATACTCTTTTCTGTGGTAATATACTAAAAAAACATTACCGCTATCAACATAGCCGCCGCCAAGCTGCTTTGTGCAATCATTGCATGAAGTGTGAGCGTAGAGACCTCTCCGTTAGGTTGTGAGTTATGCTTCACCTTTAAATAGTTATTATTTTGACAGGGTATACATTAACTACCCAGACAAGTTTTCGGAAAAAATCGACGAGTGACGTCATAGTTCCGCGGGATGTTCCGGAAATCGGGGTCCAATTGTAAATTTCCGAAGGTTTGGGAGTACATCACATGAGTTCGAAATATTGGTAAAATTCAAAAAAAAAAGCTCAGACCTTGGAATGGAACGAAATAACTTGTGAAGAGAAAAGAAAAAAAAAGGCAAATTGACAGAGAATTAGGAACACGAAGGCGGAAGCAAACATAGAGAAGGAAGTGGAAGGTTTAAATGGTTAAAAACTAACTCTACTAACGATAATGGTAAGGAATTAGAGAAAAGCTGATGCAAAATGTTTACCTGCCTTACCCAAGTAATTCCGAAAAATTCGGCCACGGCCCCCTTGGAGGGGAAAGTCGCCTCCTGCCCACTCCCTATTTTCGTTTATGCTTCATAACTGCTAAGAAGCACTCGTACGTAGCCTTTCGATTGAGAATTTGATCTATTGGAATGGATCAGCTCGCGCGCGTATTGCAACGCGATTTTTGCTCCGAGGTGAATGCCTTGTGGTATCATTAGGAAGTTAATAATACGAGATTCTGATAAAAACTAGTGCTAATGGAGAGTCTAAATATGTAGTTTTCTATTTTTTTTTTGGTATTTTTTCTCTGATCCTTCGCAACTTCATTTCGATCTACTGATCTATCGTTCGCGCGGGTTTGCCAGGGAGCGTTTCTCGTATACATATATAACCATTGATTCAGAATTGTTCATATAGTCCGTTCCAATAGCGACGACAGTTGAGTATTTGTGCCTACGATCTGCATTTCTCACTTGCCTCTCTGAACGCAGCACTATTTCTCGCATTCTCTCCTTCTCTAATATCTTCATAGGTATGTTTCCCGGTGAAACACACTATAGTTCTTATTGTACTCGACCGTCGGCTAGTGCCCTGCGTGGTAACACCTCGTTTGTTTCTCTTGTTCATGTTCAGATAAAACCCTTACCTACAACACTTTTACTCACACGTCAAGCGCCTAGAGTGCTTCAATGAGCCTGATTTGCAGCTGAGGGGCCATGCATGGAAGATAAGACAGGGCATATAATTGAAAATTCAAACAAAATTTTTTTGAATCTTGAGGCCTACGTACGCATCGATGAGGTAATCACGGGTAAGTTGAGCTAGTAATTACTCAGCTAAAAATTACTAAAATTTTGATGGAGCAGAAGCGGAGCAGTGATACACAAGGAACCGACCGCTTGATATATGTAGTGTGAGACAAAGATCATCCGATGCCATTTAATCGGCTATACGCCAGATGCGTGGTTTGAGTGCTACACGTCATAGCAACAATAAGCGCTTGACATTTCTTTTCTAAACAGGAGTGCGCAGTTTTATTTCGAGGAACTGCCGATGAGTGCTAAACAATCATGAGCTAGCTACTGAGTAGTTATTTATCACGACAAGGAAGTATTCAGATTGTCTCATGATGGTGCTGCCACATAGAGTGCATCACTGCTTGCCAAAACGGGGGCGGTGGAGGAGGAAAAAGGGAGTTTTTCATTCAGAGAGGGTATGCATTGGCGGACTTCTCGGTTAATAAAAGTTATCCAAAGAATAATGATAATCCATTGGAAATGCACTGATGCAAAGTTTTCATTTATTTTGCAAAGTATTTTTGACTCTGCTCCCGTTCTCTGAGTCCGCAACTGGTACTAGGCGAAGGACACTCTTTTTAGGAGAAGATTAGGTAAGCTCTATAATTCATATAATTATTCATGTAATTATTTGTTATATGTTGTACTCTGACTGTACACGACTGGCCATTGTACGTGGCTGTACAAGTCCAATAAATAAATAAAAATAAGCGAACAAATAGGGAATGAATGAATAAGTAATCGAGCAAATAAAGTGCTAACTTGGATCTCAGTATATTTCATTACAAGGAAGGATGTAAAATAAACCAAAAATAACCAATTTTCATAACTAGTTGATACAGAACTTTGCGGATGGAGATATGCACTATTTTTCTTTTCATTGTCAAAAAATGATCGACACAAATCACTTCCTGCTTTACTTAAAGGCAGTATCCCACCGTAGAATCAATTTTGAAACAATCTAACATCTGAAGAATCTTCAGGCGACGCTGATCACAATGGTATAAATATTCCTGCACAAAGATGTCATAAACCTCTCTTTAACACCCTATTCATTCTGGAGAGTTTGACGTCCCTGTTACGACAGCCACCACAAGGAGTTGCGCTTCTGCCACTTAAGACGCCAGGACGCTGGCGATCGATATCACTGCTGCAACTCCGCAACTCCTTATATAGCTGTCGCAATGCGCGCAGCGAACTCTCCAAAAAGAAAGGGTTCATAGATAGTTTTCTGGGTGATTCCGTGAGGAAATATGTAAATCATTGTGATCAGCGTCACCCGAAGACTCTTCTCATGTTGAAAATTCAGAGTCGGTTCTGAAATGGAACACTTCCTTTAAGTGCCCAACAGCTTCTGAAAGTCCTACCAACGGCGGTTAGATTACCGACGTTATACATGACCTCAAAGATAATGTACGCAGTGAGTCAGAATCAAAAAAGAAGTGAAATGAAGGTAGATGTATTTTCAGCTTATAAACATACAGCTTATAAATATCAAAAATGATTACATCGGAACCGTTTAAGCTGACGGGAAACAACATTGAGTCGCTTTGTTTGATTACACGTTGCATAAATAGCATATGTTGCAAAATAAGGGTTCTTTTCGAGAAATATTTTTGTTTATAGGCTTAATCTACAGCGCAGGACTCTTCACAGCCCAAAACAGCTGCTTCAAATTATGTCTAGCTACATAACAAATGAATACGTCAAGTCTTCAGAGGCATATCCTAGGGAGACAAACAACCCTCAGAAGAAATAATAGAATCTCTCCATCTCTTCAGCAGTGACCTGGTCACGATCTTGTTATGTAGACATTGTTACTTACAGTAAAAAAAAAAAACAATGTCGCTAATTGGCCTTCGTTGCTAGAGCTCTCGAGAGATCTCAGTTGCAATCGAGAACGCTTGTTTACATTTACATAAATGCAGCGATCCTCTCGGCAGCTGGGATTGTTGTAGCAGGAGGTAGATGAGAGTTGAAGAAGGAAAAGGTACATCAGGAGTTTATTAATGTGGAAGAAGCAGTGAGTCCGCATTTTCCACTTATTTTTAAGAGCAACAAATGTTTGCTGACATCTTGGATCTTCCGTGATTTTTAGGAACTACCAATGATCGACCTTTCGATATATATCCTGATTTTGTAGCCGGCAGACTCCTTTCAAAATGTATTTACGGGCACAGCCGCCAGAGCAGCGGTAGGAAGGGCCAGGAAGGGGGGGGGGGGGGAGGGGTGAGGGAGTTGTATGAGAAAAATAGTGATGTGCGCAACTATGAAAACCTGGATTGCCGGGTTTAAAGAGCAAAGCTATTGGATGTAGAGCGTTATACCTCAAAGGGGGTGCGGCCGGGCTCTGCGATTGACTAATTCGTTCAAGTAACTAATCGCATCGCTTCCAGGTAGAAAGTTCCACACCAGACTTGTTAAGAAGATTGCTTTTCAATGTGAACGATTTGAAGTTAACATTCAAAAATTTCTTGGAAAAATGCTTAAAAAATTATCGAACAAGACGACAAGGTTTAACACATCCATGGAGGTATCCATGAGGTATCCAGCGAAATTTTGATGTGTTCTGTAACCTTTGTCTTCAAGAAAAGGAAAATTCGCTAGCTCAGAATGAAGAAAAGTGGGACTTGTTCTTCATCCCTTACACTCGCCTCTCATTGGCACATTCAAACATCGGACATACAGTCCGGTCCGGCAGTCACTGCAAATGGGCGCCGGCAGGCGCCGGCCGCCACTACCCTCCGGCGCCCTGGTATTAATGAGCTATAAATCACTCGAGCTTGGGAGAAAGCGAAGAAAAATACAATTTTAGTCCATAGTAGACAGGGTAGATAAGCCTAACCCTATGCTTAAAATGGGTTTAAGGCTTAGGCTTAGGCTTAGGCTTCACAGGAGTGGCCCCACCCAACTCCCTTTTCACCTAAATTTCTAAGATAAACTACGATAAGTGTAAATGTAAGTAATAGTGGACACCATTTGTATGTTGCATCGCGTGCGCGCATAGCTCAGTGGGTTGAGCGAATGGTCGACGTTGTGGTGGTCAGGGGATCGAATCCTGCCCTGTGCCCCCGTTTTGCAAATACATATAGTATGCTGCCTACGACTGCCGCAGTCATCTAACAAACTCCAACATAAAAAGTAGCCTGGATGGCTCAGTGGTTTGAGTGGCAGATTGCAATCTGCATCGCTGGTTCCACTCCGTTGGAGATCTAGAGTTAAGTATCGCAGTGTTTGGGGTTCATTGCTTGGAACGTCCCCCGTGATCTCCTTCGGGTAGTCCAGGAAGGCATCCGGCAACGTTTTGCATAAATTTCGAAGATAAACTACGACAAGTGTAAGTCTAAGTAATAGTAATAGTGTAAGTAATAGTGAAAAAGCACTTTTCAAAGTTGAGGGAAACCGAGAGAGAGTAACTCCGCCATAAAGGACTGCTCCACGAAAGATAAATGACAGCGGTAGAACTACTTTGCAATGGATATGGAACAATTTATACGGATTTCAATTATTTCTGAGGATCCCAAATTGGATGTGGTTTATTATTCAGATGGGATAACTGAAGTACTGTGTCTATCTATAGAAGAATAACGGCCATTTTTGTATTCGCGAAGCAGTGTACTATAGCAGAAAATGGAAGAGTTGGCTTCGCTTATTGTGTATTCAGAAACCTTTCCCCATGAAAATCACAAAAATGAAAAAACGTGAAAGTTGTGAAAATGGTCCCCTGCTTTATAGCCTTAACATATCCACTGAACTCTGTCTACTATAGACTAAAATTGTATTTTTTTTTTCGGTTCTCCCAAGCTCGAGTGATTTATAGCTCATTAATACCGTGGCGCCAGAGGGTGGCGGCGGCCGGCGCCCATTTGCAGTAGCTGCCGGACCCGACTGTACATATCTGCCAGTGGTGGGCACAGAACGTGGGCGGCAGGGGGGGGGGGGGTGGCCAAAAAAGTGGAGTCTCTCTAGGGAGCCTGACGGAAGATAAAATTAATAAAAATATTAATTGTAATAATAAATAACCAATAAAAATTATGTTGGAAATAGTAATTTAAAACAATTGAAAATAAGCCAAAGCAAGTTTTTTATTTGTGTTGTGAAGTTAATTTCGAAAGTTTGGCGATCGATTCCCGGGGACTTGCGTTGTTGTAGGTAGGCCACGCCCAATTATGACGTGTAAATCTATTCAAGTTGAACAAAAATGAAGGTAGAGAGTAATGGGATCCGGAGGATCCGGAATTTCAAGCAAAATGTCTTCATGACATAATATTCAGTGCACCGATCAAAAAAGGAGGAAAAGAAAACGCTTTTCTCGACTTTCTTTTTTCTATCATTTTCTTCTTCTTTCATCGTTCCTTCCCTCCCAACGTTCACTTTTGGGGTGGACCTTCCTTGTTCCAAGCATTTAGCCCTCCGTCCTCGCCACATTGCAACGTGCAAACTCGATAAAGTCCATTATGCTGTGTCCGTTCGTCGGTCTCAGGTCATTTCCAGCTTTTTCTTCTCCGGCTCCGATTGCTCGATTGCTCCACATACCGTCATAGATCATTTTCACCCGCCAACGCTCTGGGCTCTCTCGATTTTCCGCACTGTTTAATGCCCCGTCAAAAAAATTTGCCACTGCAATTCGTTTCGACATCGCAAACTATGTGTAATTAGCGCCTGCTGCTCGTAAATTAATGATCAGTCATGGATCAAAAAACAGATATTGCTGATAGGGCGTACTTTTTGCGGGTTTATCTCAACATTGTTATTGAGAGCTCGTTCAGGAATAGCCGTTACTGGAAAGTGATTCCTGAATAGTGCTCTGAAATAGCATATTTTACTTAAATGGACCACCACCTAACAGGAATCGATCAATCTCACTCGTCAAGCTGAGCGGGGCGTCCTCGGATGCGGACCGTGCCCTTAGTGCATTATTTAACGTCGCGTGATTTATAATGGTGCAGATGGTAGACAGCGTTTCATTATGCCATCGTCGATTATGCGCTTCTGGCCGTCGCGAACAGCAGGCAACATTTTCGTGGGTTGCCTTTGTTTGTTGCGTGCTTCGTGCTTACTAGTATCTTTTCAGGGCCACCTCTGAGAATTTCCAAGAATAATGAGTTTAGCCTTTTTAAAGATTATTTGATTTGTTAGTAACGTAAATAGACTTATGCAAATTCCTTTTCCATGTATTATACCACACACTTGATGGTAAACCGTGAACATGTAGTGCTAGTTGTCATGTGTCCTGTCCAATCCGCGGATTTTCGATACAATTTAATGTGATTAGAAAACTAGAAATGCCAACACTACATTTATATGTAGTGTTTGGTTGAATAGTACTGGATAGTAGTATGTATACAGTATAATACAACATTGTAGGATAATATAGGATATACTAGGATGGCATAACAGGGCGTTGTATAAATAATACACAAAAAAACATGATAAAAACTCATGTGGAAAAAGTTCATTTTTTGTAGACAACATAGTAGTAATACAGATGTTACTCGCAAGCGAAAGTGTCTGTCGGGACTTCCGCAGCTCATTTCTCAACTGTTCTCAAACCAATCTTTCTCTGGATCCCATGTAAATTCACACCAGTTCGTACCTATTTCGTACATAATACTGCTTAGGGAAAGGGAAAATTTAAAGTGTTCGTCATTTTGTGTATGTACGTGCTCAGCGGAAAATCATGGCGAGTACAGCGTCTGCAATAATCATTTGCAATGTGTGCATCCCGCACGTCTTCTGGAAACTACATATGCTCCGGATCGATCTTGCAAGGGATGAACATGTGATAGAAGATGCCGGCACAATGCTGAAATGCTCATACTGAGCAATGCTTGCATAATTTTGCACAGAGATGATAGTACATGCGCTCAAATTCATACAACATCGCAATTTCGACGCATACTTCATGAATGTGGTTGAACATTGGCACATAGCTTACGCGCGTTCCATGTAAGCCACGGTTTTCTTGTAGAAGCATGGGTTTAGAAAATTAGAAATGCCTGATAGTATTCTACAGAAGTTAGAAAAAACCATGCCCTCTGTAGGCATGAGCATTTTCAAGCAGAAGATAGTCTCAGAAATTCTTGAGCAGATGGCTTTACGGCATTCATTTGCAAGGAGCTTCCAGGATATCCACAAATAAATCAGTGGTGAATTTAGATTCCACGCAACCCTAGTCCGAATTAATCTTTTAAATTCTCGAGGACTTTCTTCCTATAGTTTTTCTTTGAGTGTTGCTAAGATTTTCTATTTATAATCAAGGAAGTGTACGGTCACATTCTTGTGTATTGTTTGAAAAAGAAAACGATTTATAATCATTAGGGAAACGATTCGGAGCTCATTTCCATAGTTAATGCCGTTCCTTTTCAGCGGATGCCTGACGGTTGCTGCGGGCCATTCATGATCTATTGGCCTTTCTTTTCACCTGTTTAGCAAATTCTTGGCTCTCTAGTTCCGTTACTCTTCTGGCGAACCAATCATGTATTTTTACCAACAGGCTACAGTAACCCTGTCATGGCCCCTTGGAAATTAGCTCCTCTTATAGCCAGTTCGCCTTCAAGACGACCCTATTGTTTCGCAGCAAACGGAAATCGATCCGTTAGTGGAGTGTCATACCCGCCGGGGGAGGGCTGAGTTCCTGTCGGTCGGTCGGTGGCTGGCGACCCGCGACAGTCAGCCGCCGCTCGCCTTACTCATCGTTTTGATTTTACTGCGCGATAAGAGTCGAGTAGCCGTTATGGCACGCTTCATTGCACTGGGGGTTTCTAGAAGAATCCCCCGGTCCATCGATCAGTTCTCGCTCGATTCTTCGAGTTCGATGACGGATCACTCCTCCTCCGCCTCACCTTTGCCCGGCTCGTCATCACCTCATCGTAGGTTCAATAGACGCATTCACCCAGCAGTCGACTGTCCTTCACACGCGGCGCTGCACGATCACGCTAATTCGAGCGCCGTGAAAAATGGACGAGTTCCTCGCACGCAATCCAATCAGCTCCAACTAGTTCATCGTCGATGTGTCGTTATCTGTCGCTTGTACGCTTCAGCGAATTGCGCTTTTCTCGTAGCGAATATTTTACATTTTTCAGTATTTTTAACGCATATTTTCTCCGACAATGCTCTGAGGTTAGTAGAATCCGGGAGTCCGGGCAACTACTCCTAGACTGACAGACTCTATTCTAGGCTATCATTCAATCTCGGTATGCCCATAAATTCACCCGATTCTTTGCGCTACTTGCCCGTCTAGAACGCTTTCTTCCATTTTTTTACTGAGTTGTTTTATATTATTTTATTTTACTTGTGCACTCGTAGTTGCACCAATTACAAAGGGATTGAGGTTAGAACATTCTCGTTTCCGTAATATAACACACAGTGATGGTTAACTATTCTTGCGCCACAGGATACCGCCGGTCTGGCCTACCGCGCCGCATCACCTACGCGATGCGGCAGACCAGTTGAGTGTAGGTCGCCGGGCTCTGCTGGGGCTGATGTTTTACGTATGTTTTCATGTACGTATTTCAGAATAAACACAGGACACAATAAAATGGGTGCAAAACACATCTTGCACACAAAAGCATCTAGGTGGTCTGCCGCGCTGCACCATCTACGCGACGCGGCAGATCAGCGGGGTGCTGCGGTTGTTGGGCGTTGCCGACACTGCTGTTTTGCTTATTTCTCATGCAAGCATTTCGGAATGAAGATAATGACTCCAAAAACCCTGGAAAACCGCCGCCTGCAAACAACAGCGCTCAAACGTGTTCTGCATAGGTGGTGCGGTGCGGCAGGCCAGACAGGCCGTATTCTGTGGAATTAGCCGGCCCTGTAGCATCATGGCAATGCATTTATTAGCACAAAAACTAGCGCTTTTCCATATTAAATTCTCCTGGATTAGTCTCTTCGATTTTTTGATGAATATGCAATCGTTTTCGTCAGATTTATCCGATTTAACTGTTCTCTCACGTCATCAAGTGTGATTCTGAAAGGAATTTGAGAGAAAATGCCCATGTGCTTCTCGAGTATTCCCTCCAGAATCTCATTTTTTTCATATTTTACCGCGATTTACTGCATGACTTTTTTCCCATTTTTGATTCATTCTCAGTGGTCCATATTTTTAAGGATATAGATATCCAGGTTTATCTCATCCCTCCTTTGATCTTATTGAAATTACTTGTATTTGTCAATTTTGTATGTGTTCTACAGTCCTTTGTACTTAACTCCTTTACGCAACTTTGGCATACCCTAAAGTCAAAGGTTTTCAAAGAATTCCTTTGCTTTTCCAGTGCACTACAGAGCTAGCTATGAATTACTTAAGAGGCAATTCTCTCTAAGAAAAAGGCCATTAGTCGGTTTTAGGGTAATGAACAGTGTTTGGAAATTAGTGTAAAGTGCATGCAAAAAACGAGCGGAAACCGGTTCTTGCAACTAATATACGCAGATTGCGCTGTTAAAGTCTTTTTGCCGTCGTTTTTTCAGCCAGGAGGAGGGAACGGAAGAGAGTTCCTTGAGCGATGCGATTCCATTGATTCATGTTGTTGTACGATGTGCTCTTGCTGGATGCATTGAGGCTTGTAGGCTGCTGAAGTTGCTCTAGCGCTAATATGCTGACCCAGCGTCAACCTACGTGTCACGGCAGGAAGTCGCGACTGCGTTCGAAACCTTGCCATTCGCGCTCCGTTACCTTTTTGTTTTGTTTTGAATGTAAGGAAAAAGCTCATGGAGAGGTCACAAAATGTCCGGACCCACCCTGGAAGATCCATATTTATTTATTAATTCCTTATTTGAAGCGCATGCATATGATGAAAAAAAGAAAAAAAACATCAACATTAGCAATGAAAGGCTAACATACAGTGAGCGTCGATGGCGGTAGCCCATCCGCGGCTTCGAGAGGGACGCTACGCAATCGCGCCGCGCGTGCCGGAATCGATACCGTCTTCTGCCGTTGTGCTATTCTAGCAGCTTTTTACCCGATTTCAAGGATTTTCGATCAAATCGGGACGAAAAGCGACGAGAAATAGCAGTCCGGCGGCAGACGACGTCGATTTCGGCGCGCGCGGCGCGGTCGCGCTGCGTCTCTCTCGAGGGCGCGGATGAGCCACCGCCATCGATGCTCGCTGTAAATAGGTAAACAGTGAGACTACTGTCATTGTTTACAGTCGACGAAATAGAGGTACCTCTGAAACCTTGGAATTTTCTAGAAAACACATTCTTTTAGCCTCACTGCCTGTTTCGTAAATAAAAAGGCGTCTTTAATGATTTTATATTGAAGTTCAGCAGTGATTTTTTTCTCGGGAACAGTAGGTGTCATAGGATTATTCATGTGTTCTTTGGCCTCGTGATTGGCGGCGGCGCTTTCGTATGGTTAGTGTTCAAAAACCATCGAAACAGCTGCGTGGTTCCATCATTTAGGAGAATTTTCAGTGGTCGAGACCCACTTGCAAGCGCTACAAGACATGCAACGTGGCACTCTGACTGTCTGCGTATCCGTATGTGTCACTGGTATCGCCGTCCTCATTTTCGTCTCTCCTCATGCGTCCTGTTCTAACTCGTCCAAACAGGTGTAGCAAATGCGCGTGGAGCTCCATCACTATTACTTTCTGTATTCCATCGTTTTATTTTTATTTTCTCAAGCCTTAAAGGTATTGTCCCACTTCAGAATCGACTTTGAGAATTTACCACCAAAGGAATCCCCACGCGATGTCGATAACGATGGTATACATATTCCCTTACAATCGTGTGGAAAAACCTGCTTTGCAGCCCCTTATTTTTGGAGGATTAGAGGTGCCCATAACGACAGCTAGCACAAGGAGTTGCACCCATAACACATTAGCCACCGGCGATCGATATCAACACCCCGCAGCATGCCGCAACTACGCAACTCCTTGTGGTAGCTGGTGCAACGTACACCTAGAACTCTACAGAAAGAAAGGATTCAAAGAGAAGTTTTTTGGTACTCTGATGAGGAAGTATGTATACCACTGTGATAAGCATTTCCTGGAGATTCTTCTGCTATAAAAATCTCGGGTTCGATTTCGAAGGGAGACACTGCCTGTAATCTTCACTTATTTTCTCATAGATGTGACAACTGTCCAAATTCATCAGGCAAACCTACTGCAAAGATGTACTAGTGCACTTTCTAGGAAAAACACCTATGGCTTACTCATCTCCAATGCCATCAGTCATCACGTAAAACAATGCTGGTTGGCGCTGCAGTGCTTGTCATAGACATTTGAACAAGCATCTGCAGCTGCCTACGACTTCACTTTAAGCTCTAGCGCACTAGTTACTTTATGTAGCTCGTAGCTGCTGCCTATTCTCACGTAACAACCGTGTCAGCTATTGTACCGATTGTGAACTGATTAGTGCATTGAACTAGGTCAACGATGCAGTCAAAACAGCTGCGAACCTCATCTGAAGCCATTTTGTCGTGCATATGCTGGCCCCATTATGTGAAATTTATTCTCCCATTAAGGAAGCGCCGCAATACGCTCGAGGATCGTCCTTGCGATCCTTACGGTCCTTGCGCATAATGCGCATTGCTGCTGCAGCGGCGTATTGCATTTTACGCGCCATAAAATCCGCTACCATCGCTGCCGACCCGCAACAGCTGTTCGATGGATAGTTTCGCTTTCGCCGTGGCGTCGCGGTTTATTCGATGAAGTGAATCATGCGCTGAGCTGTCAGGGTGCACTCACTTGTTTACCTGTTGATTTTGTTGTTTACTTATTTACTTTGAAGTTATGGCGGGTTTTTGAATCTATAGGTGTGACCATGTCACCGCTACTGTCACTTTACGCGAGAGTTTTGGCACTATTCCAATTGAGCCTCCTCCCCAACACTTTTTAAGTATTATTTTTCGTTGAAACATTATCCAGTGGTTTGTTTGTGGTGCTAAACATGGATATCGTATCTTTATTCCAACCGGGACCCCGCTTCTGCCTCATTACTGTGGTCATACTGTAGTCATAATGCGATATCCCACAGAATTCTCTTCAATTTTGCATTTATGCAAAGGTTAATTCAGACGCTGACCATTATGCCGCGATTTTCTGCCTAAATTTCAATTTTCTACAGTAATCTCACTATATGCGTACAAAAATGGGGTTACAGTACAGATCGGATATGATGTTTGTAATGATATGGTGAATTTATATCATACTATTTTTATTATGTCATTATTATCCGTTATTTACCGTTATTATATTTTTGTGTTACTTTACATCATTAACTAAATTATTACCAGTCTGGCCGTCCGGCTGACGCCGGACTTCCAGACTTTTCCTAATGCTCGCTTCGCTCGCATGGCTTCATCTCTTCTTCATTCAAATAAAGTCACAGCTATTCCACATTTTTGCTATAATGTGTCCCACACCCTTTCCATTGCTTCTTCTCATGTAAAAATGCACTTATCAAATAGGATTAACCTTCTCGAAGCAATTTTATCATTTGCTCAACTGAAATAGCTTTTTGCAACTAAATATAACCGGTTCAACCTGGATTGACCGCAGAAAATGGTCTATCATTCTTTGTTTGTTATAACTGGTCAAGTGATAAGAGTCAGTTAGATCATATAAAAGTGGAGGGTGCGGTGTGTTCATAAACAAATGAGGAGAGGAGAACGCGGGGGAGGACGTAAGGAGGAAGGATTCACACGGATTGCATACTTATCCGCGCAGTGGTCTGACATCTAGTTTTTTTAACGATTGATGTTAGACGCTATCGAATCGATTTAACAAATATGGACCTAACTCATGACATTTCCCTGAGTAGTGGACAGCGGCGCACCCCTCCTGCATCGGTAGCTATATTTCCAGGTGCTCCTCCACTTTTGAGCGCAGGCGAAGCCCTATCACAGCAGTAGACCCGTCTCCCCCACTTTGGGCGCCGACGCACCCTTATCACAGCAGTGGACCCGTCTCCCCTCACTTTGGGCGCCGACGCACCCTTATCACAGCAGTGGACCCGTCTCCCCCCACTTTGGGTACCGGCGCACCCTTATCA